>VWZD01004033.1:9726-586742 GCA_013396695.1 Sakesphorus luctuosus
TGTCCTGAGAGAGTTATTTTCAAATTAATCGTAATAAGCAAACATATTGCTTGTACATGATAGTGATTTATGGTAATTGCAATACTGATGGGAAAAAATCCTTTTAGACTCTTTAATGAGCACCTGTGAAATTATGGAATACATACACGAGCATCCCAAGTATTTGCCCAAGAGATTTCCTTTCCACAGCTGTGAGATTTGGGCATCATTATTTAGATATAAATTGAGAGCCTCTTTCAAAAGGCAAACAGGTACTTGGAACCAGTTCATGGGACAACTGATGTAAATAATTGCTCGACAGTGTAAATAAGGAGTTTACAATCTGGCTGTGTCTTATTACTTATTAGTACTTATNAATACAGCACCATATGTTGTGCCAGTGGAGCTCTGTCTGATATAGTGCTAATACATTCCTTCCAAGGCCTCGAGACATTTTACAACATTTTTAGCACCAATTTCTGCAGTAATGACTAACTTCTGCAGGACAGAAAATTACATTCCTTGGGAGGATATGAAATAATCAGGAAACGAAAGAGCCACATTATCCAGGAAGCCATTGAGTTTGCAGGATTTTAATGCCAGAACAATTAATACACGATGAGAAATAAATCAACTGGAACAATATGTAATAAGCAGAAAACATTCTTGTGGTCTTTTTATAACACAGAAAATGCAAACACTACATGTCAGCAGGCACAGTGTGGTAGTTTTCTGTCAAAACATGGATTTTCTCCTGTATGTTTTTTGGCTGATGTCCTTGGAAACATTGATAACTGATTGTGGTTTCAGTGGGAGGAATAAAGCTGTCTGTAATCAATCACTTTCTCTGGCAGTCTTTGAATCAATGTTTGAATATGAGGAACCATTGTATATAAAGATGAATGAGGAAGTTGACACTAAGAGGGTTTTGTTGTTGGTTCGGATTGTTGTTTTCTTTTTAGCAACTGAGATTTTAAAAACAGGCTCTGAAGGTATTTGTGTAATTACTTCGGTGTAGTTTTTCTGCTTATACTTCAATTATCTTGTGCCTGTTTTACAAATGGATGAGCTAAAACAGGAAGCAACTAAACCCACAATCAAACAGAGAGGGAATACAATTCAATTCTCTGGTTTTCTTAATGTATTCTTTTTTTGATGTTCTGTATTTTTAGTAGCACTGATTAGCTGAATGTATTTGTGCTTTCTTCATTTGGTGGCCTTTCTCCAAACAAAGGATCTGAGAATCTCTAAGACCTCAGTCTTAACACATTTAATTGAAAAGTAAATCTTTCAGCATAATAAGGTGAAGATCAATCAGGAAAGATCCTGGTCATACTTAATTTCTGCTGATTTTCAAAAACTATAAGGCTTTGGCCTCGAAATGGATGCAAATTATGTTGCTTGGAATTGTGCCTGTGGCTTCAAAATGGTGAAGATAACATTTTTCAGGGAAAAATAAACAACCTTGTAAATCGCTCCATCATTGCTTGAACAAAACTAGCATAATGTTGAATGTTGGAGCAAAGATTATTAAGGAAAAAGGTTTTGATGACACTTCATATACTGGCATTCCTATAAACATTAATAGTATCTTTTTTATTGTTTTTCTATTTGTTCTGATCATGAAGGAGTCATCTCCATGCTGCAGGTCATATCTGTGTTCTTAAAGATGCTTTCCTGTATGAAAGTCCAGCTGAAATTACCAATCTAACCTCGACAGACAAGTTTGATGCCGCCCTGGCCATTCATCTTTATAAAGGAGGCAGACTTCTGCAAGGTAATCCTCTTTCTATTTTCCAATAAAAATACCTCTTTCAAAAGAACTGAAAGAGAAGAGAATGCACACTAACATTTTTAAATAGCTAAAAATGTATAAACCCACACTCAATGGCATTATTGTCTTTATCCACTTCAACAAATGTTCAGAAATGCTGAAAATCTTTCTCTGTGGGAGAGCTGATCCAGAGAAGAGAGAACTAAATAATGTACTTTTAAAGCATATAGTGCATTTCATAATTAAGTACTTTAAGTACATCAAGATAAGAGCATTATATTAACATTAGGATACTCCCAGCAAATGTGCTCTTTCAGAGGGCAATGGCTTGGCTAAGTATAGCTGAGGTTAAATGGAAGAAAGCAGAGAGGCTAATTTGATTTTTCTTCTCAAAAATGAGTCAGGGTTTTGGGCATGAAATAACTTTTAGATGTTGTTCCTGTCAGCCAACCTATAGGAGACAGGATGTTATCAGAAAAATCATAAAACTTTCTACCTAGCCATGTAGAACAAAATTTTAGCCTGCCATTAATGATACAGTAGAAACACTGGCTTTCAAAATTACAGACACCGTCACCTACTGAAATTACAAATGCATATCCATTTTTGAGATCACCTTTGTATTATATAAATCTATTCACTTGAATAAAGGCACATAATTTCCTACTTTCATCAGATCTCAGTGTAAGTTCTGTTGTGTTGGTTTTCAGAGTTCAGACGTGCCCCCGCAGTTTGTGCTGGTGGGTTTGCAGAAACCCTGAATTACGGTGTCTGGAATGTTTCTATTTCTTTTGTTACAATGAAGCTCTGATTTCAGAGGGGACCCTGGGAATATAGGATGATCTCTGCTAACATATGTATTGAGTTCTCTTGTTGAAATATAGAGCTGATTGCTTTTTGACAAGACCCAGAATTGTTTTGGAAGAGGCTTATGGAAAGTCTGAGATCTGTCTCTTTTTTTTTTCTTTTGCTAAGAAACAAAAAATAAGGTTGAATTTTAAATGTTTATTGTTAAAGTTTATTGGAGTTTGACTTGTATAGCAATGCCCAAATGCTGTTGCTATTAGCTTTTCAAAATCCCGAGTGATGTGCAAAATCCTGTACTCAAATGACTTAGAAAAGCTCAGTAATTTAAATAAATCAGTCACACTGTTCCAAGAAGCATTTGCAATAAATGTAAGAAAAATAAACCAGAAACCTGTGAAAGGCAAGACAATAAGTGGTAAGATTGCTGGGATTATCACAGTCAAAGTGCAAAAGTTATTGTAGACTTCTTGGAGGAAAAAAGTGATTCAAAGGATGCTCCTGGTTCCTGAAACATTTAGAAATTTACTGATTACAGTCATGCCACCATTACTGCCATACTATCAGTGTTTTGTGCCTCAGCCTGGAAACTTTGTTAACATGATCGGGGATGTATGATCAACACATGTAGTAGATGACACAGTAATTATTTACTTTTATTAGAAAGGCAATACCTATTTTATATTGTGTTACAGAAAGTCAGTCTCTTGCAGATCAGTGCTGTGGTGCTTTGATAGTGCACATTAATTCTCTTCACCTGCAAACATTAGAGCATAATATCTAAAAATGCCAAGGAAATTCTCTAAGTAGCCAGAATGATAATTAGTCTTTCATTCTTTGTGTTTGTTGTTTCATTTAGTAATGAGGAAATTAGCAATGCTAATGAATCTTCATCTTACAGCTTACTTCATTTTCAAATATATATGTGAAACATAGACTACATTTTCAGTCTTCATCAGCATGTTTATTTTGTTTCCTGTTTGGTTGAAGATTTCCTTATTTGCTTGGTTTTAACCATGTATTTTAATTATGAGAGCTCAGTGAATTTAACCCCTCTCTACCCCTAAAGAACTGTGGAAGTGCAGAGTTACTGTATGGGAGGGTTCAGTGCCAAACCCATAAAAATTCAAGTTTCTCCAGGTTTCAAAGATTTTTACTTAAATATGTGATACAGTATTCATCTATGTACTTTTTCATTCTTAATATCCCCTCCTATTCATGACCTTGCCATGTTGACCAACTTCTCAGTGCACTCATTGCTTTGCAGGCAGCAGAATTCCCTTTGGAATCATCTTTGGTGGGACAGATGTAAATGAAGATATCAAATGTGAAGAGAAACATCGGGTAATGGGAGCTGTGCTGGAGGAAGCCAGGTGAGAGCATGTGTGGAAGATTCATGAAAGGAAAGTGCATTTTTATAATGGCATACCTTCTAGGAAGTGTTCCATAAGTGCTTGGAATCACTGCGAGATGTGTAGGCCAGCAGACAAAGGCTAGACTACTTGAAATCCCTGTGATCTCTACATATTATTTTATGATTCAATGA
Source organism: Sakesphorus luctuosus (assembly GCA_013396695.1). NCBI lineage: Eukaryota > Metazoa > Chordata > Aves > Passeriformes > Thamnophilidae > Sakesphorus > Sakesphorus luctuosus. Next base: position 13,830 of record VWZD01004033.1, read on the forward strand.
TGAAAGTAGAACAGTTTCTGATAAAATACAGTCTGTATGTATTCTGATAATTTGATATTTCCTGTGTTAACAATCATTTCATCGCATTTGTCCATGGAAGAGTTGGCAGAAGTAGTGCTAAATCTTAATCTCATGTGTTGTAAATTTTCAAAAAGACTCAAATCTCATTGAAAGCTAATGAAATCTGTGCTAACTAATCCTCTGCTTTGTGTACTGAATCGTAACTGTTGTCTAGAATAAGCCGACTGTGCATGTGATGAGGATATAAAATTCTGAGGCAGGTGAAAGAAATGAGGTGAAAATTAGCAAGAATCTTTAACCTGGAATTTGGCAGCAAATTGCTCTGGAAAATACCCTGTAATAACTTTATGGGTAGACACCATAAAGACAGCCAGTGATAGTTACTGTACCTGTGGGTTGGAGCAACTTGGCCGTGGTTTATTTGATGTGCTGTCAGGGATACAATTTTATGCAAGCAAATTTGTCCTGCCAAAATTATTTTAGACTCTTTATATTTGCAGAGATTTCAGTAAAGAAATACACATCTAAGGATGTCCAACAATATCCATACAGTTCCCATTTGTACAGAAGTGTTGTGGCCATGAAAGGACTCATATTTGGTATTTCAATAATCAGTCTTTGATAGTGGAGGTGGTTAATAGTGAACTAGTGGCAGAGGTATGATTATTTAAATAGTAAATATTTGTTAGTGATGGAGGTGTAAATGTTCTTATTAATTCTTACTATAGTAATATCATTAGTGATATCCATATCCATGTGAATTAATATCCATTCATTCCCCACAAGGCTGGGCCCTGTTTTCAAGGCCCTGTGCCAGAAGGGCTGGCTGTTGCTCAGAGTTGCTTTTTTTTTAAAAACATCTGTTTCTTAGTAAGTTCTGGGTTAAGTTACATATGTTCAAACTTACAAAATATTCTGTATTGGAACTACCATGTATTAGGCATTAAGTGCTATCTGCACATACAGACCAAGGTTCTCAGCAGTTTAGCTTAAGGGAGATGACAACTAAAAATAAATGGCATTGTCTTGTTGCATCTCAGAATTAAACCTGTTCTCAGAGCTCTCACAATTAGCTTAATGACAGAGTGCTTGATTGAAAAGCAGATCACTCAAGTATAAGCAGCTTTTGTTGTTTTCTTACCTTTGCTCATGTGATCCTTTCTCTGGATGCATGAACAAAGAAGCAGAGACTGAAGAAAGTCTTTAAGCAAATTCTCTCAATTTTTAGGTGAATTGACAAGGTAATATTTTCAGGGTGTTTTGAAGTCTGGAAAAGTTCTTGTAGGATGTCACTGTAGTCATAAAATATAGTTCAGGAAGTGATCAGAAATCAGAGGAACTGTCTGAAAACTGGTGGCAGTTTTGTTGCACAAGGTGAGATAGAATTGAAGCATCTGGATGTCTTCTCCTACCCAGTGGTCCTGCTTGCATCCTCACCCAAGGAGAGCTTAAATACTTGGATGCTCTCCGTTCAGTGACCACAGATGCTCTCCATTCAGTGACCACAGCACTCCAGCCAGGACAGAGAGCTGCAGCAGTTCAGATGCACAATGGATTGGGGTTCACACAGAATCTGCAGCTTGCTGCTCTCTCCTAGTTTTATCTTTGCTAATACCACTCTATGTTCTAGCTATTATTACCTCACATGCTGGCATAGATGTGCTGTTCTGTCTATAGTGCCCTGTAAAATGTAGTAAGTAAACAGATTTTAAAGACAGCACTTAATCACACTCGTTGAAAAATCATTAGGGCATGTTCTTACTTCTTAGTGTGACTTGTAGTTGAAAGCAACTTAAGGTCCCATTCAAGACAGAATCTATATACTCGTTTACTTTTGTTGTCAAATAATCAGAAGTTATTCCTTAAATAGGTCTGAAGGAAAAGAGAAAGATACCTAATGTGTCTGCTGAAATTCAGCACTGCACAAAAAGAAAAATGCATAAACCCAGAATTTCTGAATATGTGCATTTGATCCAGGTCTGTGTTTCAAATATTGTCTGTCACAAATACAGTTAATCCTGCTTATGAGGAAACTGTGCATTATATTTTTTTAATGATAATTAAGTTAGGAACCTGGAGTATACTAATAGCTTGGATTTCCTATGATATTTCAAAATATATTGCTGCATCTCTGTGCAGTTTACAATATTTTTTCTGCTGTAGGAAAAGTAATTCATTTTTCTAGAAGTTATTCTGAATGTGCCTCTTCTCCTGTATCATCACTAGTATTATTCATTGCATAGTTATTAAAAGCAATATTGATTTTTTTTCTTTATTGATTGCAGGGTTCTAAGCAGAAAGTATCATGAATTGTAGATTACTTGTCCAGTACAATATACCACCACATTCCATAAAACAAAGTATTGAACACTGTCTAGCTTTATGAGTGTTTCATTTTTAATCAAATTCCTCTAAATGGTGGTTGTACTCCTCTAGGGTATTTTTTTCTATTGAACAGTATTTTGTAGACTTGGGAGCAACATCTTTTTATGCTTGTTAATGTGATATATTGAAAGTATAATTGCAAAATCTGGGAAGAGAGCATGTGCAACTTGACAAAACAACCATTTGCAAAGGCTTTAATAACCTTAAAGCTGTCAAGTTGTATATGTGAAATTTATTGTAGTACCATAAAGCAGACACTACAAAACAAATGTATGGGAATAAGGTTTGTTTAGACAAACTGAAGTAGGAGTTATAGTTCAGCATTTATGTGACTTTTAATGAATGACTGTGATATAATGTCCTCGAATGTAACATCTCCAATGGAACAACACTGTTCTGGTTGTGACTTTGTGTTGTGCTTTCTCTCTAACCATTGAGGTGTTGGCTCAGGACAGAAACATTTCATAAATCACATGAAAACGAAACACTGAATCAGAAGTGAAATATGTGATGACTTGCTTTATATTCAATATCTATAAAAGTAGTTAAAAAAAGGAATTTTGCTAAGCAGACACAGTTTCTCATATGAAGGAGGCATTCAAAAACTCTGTCCCAGAGGAGGAATAGTCTCCAGAAATGGCCCATTTGTGGGTCCAGTTAACACTAAAGTTCCATTAAGAACATTCAAAGCATGTGTTTATGTTTCATTACAACTTAAAAGCTACATTGAAGCCCAGCATATTCTTAAGATCTCTTTTGAACAGGGATTCTTTATTAACTCTGACTCCATAAAAATATCTCATTTGACTTCTTGGCTTTACACCAAGGTCCCACTAAGAGTATCTTGGTTATCTGGTGTGTTTAGAAATCACACTTCTGTTGGCTGCAGTGAGGCACCTAAAAATGAAAATTGTTCCTATCAATGGTGCTTTTAAATGATCTCTGGCATAACTCCTCTGCTATGTGGAATGATAACAAGCTATATACATTTCTCAAAGACACAGAAGTTTGTTACTCATTGACAGCTTTCACTACTTAGAATTAAGGACAGAACCCTGGGGAAAGGTTTAACAAAGTCTCTCTGCTCCTCTTGCTCAGTTGCAATGAGTTGCAAACAATGGCCCTGGGTATTGTCCAACCACAGCATGAAGCAAACTGGAGTTAAGGTCCCTGCTCACATCGTGCAGGTCCCTGCACCTGCAGGGATGTGGGAACTGGAAATGCCAATGTTCTACTGCAGCTCCGTACTCTGTATATTAATCTGAATAAATTGGGGGATGTTCCCTTTATTTAGGTTTTCTCTTACTTTGAGAAAACCTCCAAGAGCTTGGAGTTGTAAAGCCCAAAGAGCCATTTGTTTAACCACTATTTTGTGCTGAAACAATTCCAAAGCCTGCCTTCTGTCTCTCCATCTATGATCATTTTTATAAGCCTCTGATCTTAGTTCTTATGGAGATTTTTTTCTGAGGTACTTTTGTGTTTTTATGTTTAAACACTTTAAGCAGATGATCCCAGCTATTTTTGTCCCTTTAACCAGGTTTGCAGTGGCTTTCACAGTGAAAATGAAGGAACTGGCAGCAGCAGAGTGGGTATGTTTACATGATGATGGTAGTGCTTATAGTATTAGCAACTGTGCATTCTCCTAAAATGTTTCCTTAATAATGCTAAAGAAGTGCAATAATCTTCCTATTTGCTATTCGTGTTTTTCCTTTCAGAGTAAGCATTTAATGTTTATGTCTTTCAACAGGTCAAATAAATCTGGCATTTAAAAGCTGTTTATTATTTGAAAAGAGAATAGGGCATTTTGGGAAGTGCTTCTCTGTAACATTTAAAACTAATCATTGCTGTTGTTATCAAGTCTCTCCTGATGCCATATTGTTTCTTTTTGCATGCTTTAATAAACTTTATGTTGCCAAAATTCCTCTAGATAGCGTTAGTTATAATAAAGAATCTTTAAGAATAATTTGAAAACACTTGTGTTGTCAAAACTGGAAATAGAATGAACTTCTTAAAGTGGGTAAACTGCAGAAGTGAATTTGAAGCAGTGCTAAGCCCAGCAATATGTGATATGCAGCTGACCAGGGCTTGGAGATGTAGGACAGAAATAGTACTTAACTTTCCTAAACTTCATCTCTCCTGAGCACAAAACAAAACACACTGTGCTGAATGACACGTGGAAAAATACTGAATAAGATTATTTTCACCCAGCAGTATAATGGTTAAAGAAATTTGGCAGTGTATTTGAAGAAGATCATTTACCCACAAAAGACCTGAGAGTAATAGTGGTTCATACTCTTTGTCTTCCTTTAGTAGGTACCATTATTATCTGCTGCACTGCAAGTCCTCTTCAGACTTTCAGGGTGATTATTTTTAGTAGCTGATGCTCCTGTTTGAAAATGGGCTGGGTCAACATTTCCACCCTTACATGGTTGAGTTGATGGCAACCTGCCAGTGGAGAAAACTGAGATGAATCCGTGACGTGGACACTACTCAGTCCACATTGCTGAGGACCATAAAGAGCTGCCAGTCACTTGAGCACAGGGAATGTTTTTGGACCTGGGAGAAACCCCACACCAGGCAGCAGGGCTTGCTGATGTGGCTTGTTAGCAGAGCTAATCATCTGGGCAGGGTTAGCTTCCAACTCCCTGGCCAAGGACTTGTGCTGAGTCACTGAGAACTGCAAGGAGCACCAGATCCAGTGAGGGGTAAGCAGGAACCATTTGGGGGGATAAAAAGAACAAGGCAGGATGAGCCTCTTGGAGCTGCAGGGAGGTGTTGCCTCCACTCCCCTCATCTTGGGAAACATCAGCTGAAGCAGAAACTGAGTGCTTGGTATCTCTTCAGTTCTAGTTTGCATTATAATATAACCATTAATGCAGCCTTGCCTGAAAAATGGTCAGAGTGGAGCTTGCACAACACAACAGTTGAATCTACAGTACTGTGTTTCAGCATTAATTGGTTGTTAAAATCTGTTTGCATTAAAAGGATACATGAGCAGACGTAGGATTTGGTATATTCCAAATATAACTTGATTTTAATAGTTACTATGATGAACTTCATGATGGGTAAACTTGAAAGGCCACAGCTTGTCATAGATCTTAAGTGAGAAAAGGAAAAAGGAACAGGTTGTAAGGAGGAGAAACAACATTGCTTCAAAATCAGCACCTCAAATGTTTTTAGTACCAGACTTTGGTTTTACCTAAACGCCTTTGTGTTGCTGAAACTCATTCAGTGTTTTGGAGGTCTGGTGCAGACAGGGAATTGGAGGCAGGTCTGTCAAGTCCTAAACTGAAATGCCACCTGCTTAAATGTGTCTGAAATGCTGGGGGTTCAAGTTCCTGTTCTAGCTGCATCTTCATGGAAAGGGGGAGAGCAAAGGCCACGTATTTCCTTTGAAGCAGTGAAGAATATGAATACATTTTTCCATACCTGGGTCATGCAATATTAATGCTTTTTACATATTAACTCACACTAATATGAACTGCATTATTCCTCTGATGAGTGCCTTAGTAGTTAAGACAGTGAATTAAAAATTTTAATTACAAACACGTAGCAATTGCACTGTGCTCAAGGGCTGTATCTTCCAACAAATTTTTTTGTGTTACATTGGATAAATTACCTTTAATTATGAAGTACATAATACAGCATTTGTAATAATCTCTACTCCAAGTGAGTTTGAAATACTGTAAAAGATCTTGTGCTTATGGTCAGTGTTTTATTTCAGTAGCATAAAACTGGTGCATGAGAATTACCTAAGCCAGTTTTATTAGCATTCAATTTCATTTTCCATCCTCCTCAAGACCATTTAAAATAAAGAACCTAAGAGAAAATGGATCTATAAAGTGTGAATACATCTCCACGCCCTGTTACACAGTATTCCTGCTATTTTCTTCTCCATGATCCAAGCCCTGGCAGGGTTATATTTACTCACCATAAGCCATTCGAGATCCAGCAGAGCATGAAACAAGATGCTTAACTTAAACCGACTTTGGAAACTTAGTGGTTTTAGGGAACTAAAGGCCTGTTTTCCCCCAGCAGAGCTGTGCAGTGTGTCAGCAGTGGGGGCAAGGCTGGATCCAGGTGCCCTTCTGCCCATCTGCTTTTCCCACCTTCTATTTTGCCATGTCCAAGTGCTAAATTTCAGCTCTCCCACTTGTACTGAAAATTTAAATTCTGCAGTTGGCCTCCAGCTTGCAGTGCTGTCTCCATTGTTTGCAAGGGGATTCTTTTTATGGTTGGTAGGTCCAATAGAATTTAAAATGTTACCTATTCATGGGTAAGAGAAGATCCAGTGTTAAGTAATACAATAATGTATTAAACTATTTTTATTATTTTTAAATCCTTTGAACACAAAAGCTCATATAGGTTCTCACAGATGGAGTCCACAGAACATCCTTGATCTTCCACTGTAGAATAAAGTGTTGTTTTTCACCCACTTCACTTATATGTGTATTTTTTGTGTCTTTTTCATGTAGTTTTTGTGACATAGTTCACTGATTCTCAGAAACCACCTCCTTCCCATCTGTGGGCCACTTGTTGATCACTATTCACTTTTTTAATGACCTCTTCTCTTTCACTTTCTTTTTCTAGCTCGTTTTTAGTACCTGGAATGTTATGGCTGGGCAGGGACTGGAGGGGAGTCCCACAGGAGTGACAGGGGATAACCAAAATGTTTTGCAAGTTAAAAAATAATCCCTTCCATGGCTTCCTGTTTTCTGAGCTGACTGATTCAGGAATTGGTTGCTTAGCAGTTTGATTCTGAACTAATTCTGTTTTCATTAGAAAAATATATTCCACAAATTCACACTTGGAGTTCTAGAAAGATACTGAAATAGGAAATTGCTTCTTTAATCACCTAAATTAAATAAATAGCAGAGTAACACTTCAGAGTGACTTTGAAAGTGTGGTAATTACCTCCTCTACTATAGCTATTTTAAAGTAATTTATTTTGCAATTTTTATTTGTGAATGTTCTGCAATAACCATTAGTTGCCAGTTTCGCTGTATAGGCAAGTCTATTTGATTGCAGTTTCTGAAACTGATGTGTTTAAAAATTTTATTCTGAGTAAATGTAGACTGTGTTTTCGAAATCAGTCTTTCAAGAATAACATTTTTTGGGGGAAGTAAGGCTGATTCAACTGGATAGTTGAAAACCATTTTATTCTAGGTAATATTTCAATTTTCTACACAATAAGCAGAGTGATGATCAGAAGAAGGGATACAGGGATAAACTAAAAAATATATTTGTACTAACTTGATACTTGTGTTAATTGCAAAATTGTTTCATTGACACCATAAATGTTCATAGTAACTAATTTACATTGCTGACTTGGCTTTTGGTGTTACTTAAATGTATCTTTCTAATAGTCTGGTTTGAGTTTTAATAGTCAAAAGAAAATCACACTGAAATGTCTTTTGTTACAGTAGTTGGGGTTTTTTGAAGTTTGAACACATCTCTTATGTTGAACTATCAAACTTACCTTTATTTTTCTCTTTAAAGCCAGATGCAAGGAAGAAAATATATGTCCAAACCCAAGGTGAGAGATTTGAAATACTGATCAAGGCATTCCAGTTTATTTGAATTGTGCTTACGCTTGTATGATTATATATCTGCCTTCTTTGCCCCAGAAATATTTGGGTTAAATGGTTGTGGGGTTTGAACTCCACTGAGCTGAGCTTTTTGCCCTTGACAAATTTGAAGCAGTGTTTCAGTCTCAGCCTAAATTTTCAGCTCATTTGGTGCTTTTAAATAAGTTTTCCCAGATGCCTTACAGCAGGAATCTGAAAGGTTAGGTGACACCTAAAATAACACCAAGCTTTCTCCAAAGTCTGCAGGAGTTTTTAGGCTGGATAATTATTCTCTGAAACTCCAAATTCCTTTAAATGCTTTGAGTTCCCAACATCATGACACCCCAGAAGTATCTAATACGAAGTGTATTAATTCAGTGATTGGTATAGGGAACACTCAACTCAGTATTTTAGGTGTGATTACTTAAGCTACAGCTTTTAATTTTATTTATCCAAAAATAACTGCCTGTGGTTTCCAGAATTCATTCCATTTTGCATAGTTCACTTTCAAAGAAAATAGTTTTCATCACTGTAATGTTGAAATAATTCACTGTGAAGTCTACTTGACCCATATTTAGTCTACATTTAAGCCTCTTGTGAGGGACTAGTTAACTAGGAGATTAAATGAGTTAATAAAATAGTTTCATTATTAAAATAATGAATCTTTTCCAAGTCAAAACAAATACATTGATACTCAGTTTATATTAATATTTAATTTTATATAAATTTAATTGACTTTCTTCTATGGTAAGGACTCTGGGTCTCAGCTGCCCTGTATCTGTTCTGGAATAATGTGCTCTCTCTGATGATGTTATCTCATATGTAGATTTAAAAAGGCCAAATTCAGCGTGGTTGGGTTGCTAAAGAAGTTCATGCACTGTGTGATTGTGCAAAATTTTCAGCTGCTTTTCAGTCTGTTTTCTGTGGGAGAATTGCAGACAACCTGACAGTGTTGGGATGAGAAAAGCTGGAGATGGGGCCAGCTGGTGACAGAAATACTGATTTCTCAGGCTTGAAGAAGACTTCAGGAGCTGTAGTTCAGCCATCCAGGGGACATCAAATGCATGACTCTCTTTTTTTTCAACACAGGAATTAAGACTACACCCAGTGAAACATTTGACTGGTACAGATTTCTAGAACATGCAGGTAAAACTCACTTTTTTCCTGTGTCCACTACATTTATTCTTAGTAGATGTCAGGGATGAAACAAACTCAGAATGTAAAGTTTAACTAATTATAAAATAGACATAATTATATGAAAAATGGCAGAATATCAGTCAGATTAATCTGGCCAGTAAACTGCCCAGACTGCCTCCAAATTTCTGGTGTGGCCAGGACTGAACTGCACCAAAAATGGGTCAGTGTCCCCTAAAGGTTAAGTTGGAGCAAAGCATCAATACCTGAGCAGTGTCTGTGGGACACAAACTGTGGTTGCCTCTTGCAGAAGAGCAGGTGAGGGAGGGGAAGAACTGCTGAAGGAGGGAAATGTGTGTTCTACAAATTGATCTCGGTCTGGAGACTGTCTCTGTTTTCACCAAAGTAATGGCATGTAAGGCAGGTGTCCTAATTTAAATCACCTGATCTGGGCAATGCTCTAATTGCTTCAGCTGCCTTTCCCCAAAAGAATAATTTATAGGCATTTTGCTGTGGTAAAAATGTTTCAATGTTACATCCATCAGTGTGATCTGTGATAGTACAGCTGTTCCCTCTGTTACAAATGAATCCCCACCAGTCAATGGCATTATCACACCAGTAACTGTGTGCCATTAGTCAAAGCCAGTGTCAATTTTAAATTGAGCATTGGGAGGTTATTTTGTTCTCAGTAAATCACAGCACACAAGCACAGTGCCACTAAGATTAATAATTTTCTGAAGTGAAATGATTTGTCACTTTCGAGCTCAGCCTTAGTGTTGATTTGATCTCTTGTCCAACCATTTGATGATTAAATGAGCAGTCAACAGATTGAGGAGGGGGAGGCTCCCCCTAAAATGAATTTCTAATATATTAGAGACAGTTTTCTGCCTAATGTGTACTAATGCAAAAGTGTAAAATAATTCATAATGTACATGAAAAGCAAACTAAAATGTGACTCTAACATCTGTGCCTGTTAAATAATAACTTGAAAACTGGCATCAGATTATTCAGTATTGGTTTTATGACTGTTTCATCTCATTTATCTTCTCAGCCTTGTCTCTCTGTCCATCTCTGATGGCAGCCTACACTTTCCACTTCTTTGAATATTGCACATGGAGGCAGATTTTTTTGGCTGTACCTTTGCACTTTCCGTGGACTAATTAGGAGTTCCCACTGAATTGCTTTTCTGGGCATTTGCAGTTTCAAAGTGTTTAAAATTCTACTAAACTTGGAGCAATCAGTAGCAAAGTATCAAAAATAGAAGGCAGTTTTTGCTCAGGAGAATGTGATTTCGATAGCGTGGGCTTGCTCAATGAAGTGCTTTTATGCAGATAGAGCTGTCCAATCTCCTTCAGCTCGTGGCATTTATGATCTTTTTTTAAGACTTTTTTCATGAAGTTCTACTCCATATCTAAGGCACTTAATGATTTTTTGGGGGGAGATATTTCTCCAGATAACTCTTGTCTGTATCTTTAGCAGTATCCTTGAATATCTGTCAAATTCAGGATTCCCAGGACTGAATGTAAAGGAACAGCACATGCCCTACAGTGCAAGTTATAATACCTTTGAGGCCTCACTTTTAAACCTCCTTGGTGTTCAGGCTATACATTGTCAAGTTAGTCTTTAAAATTAAACAGCCTCTTCAGAATACTTTAAGACTTTTTTTTTCATAGTACAGACTTATGAATATTATTTGTACTGATTTTTTTTTCAGTCATAGGAAATATTCACTTATGTTAAATATAACACCAGTACATAAACAGTCACTTTAAATCACTGTAATGGCTTCAAAAAAGAATTTAATTGTAGATTTAAGTGAGTACCAGAATGCCTCACATACATTTTACAGTGGGATAATTCCACCCCCCAGATGTGAATGGTACTAAAGCCAAATCTAAGGAATCCCAGCTTTTTGTACATTCCATTTGATAGTTTGGGTGCTAGCACAAAGAGCAATTGCCTAATGCAAATGGAAACAGTGCTGTGGAAGGGTTTTGTTGTTCTTATGGGTGCAGTACAATCTCAATACAAAAATCATAGGATTAGGGGGGTTTTTTTACAGTCTCAGCAGCAGACTTGAGAATTGCAGAAGTGATGCTGGTGTAGTGTTAGTTGCTCTCTGTTAGCTGCATATTTTCAGTGCCTGGCTACTAAACATTTATTGGCTACATCTACAAAAGATAAGGGCTTTTAAAGTTAATTTACAGTCTGGTTAGTAATCAGCTTCACAGCTTGTCTTATGTCTATGAGAGACTGCAAGCAGCAGTAGTCAAACCAAAAAGCTGAACCAAGTGCAGATTTCCACACAGACTTCAAGAAGACAACATTTTCAGTATATTTAGTACCTCAGGCTATTTGAGTGTTACTGCCTGAGTCAGTCTGGAGATCTGACCAGATGATCAAAACGTTTCTCTCTGACCTTACAATACGGGAATCTCTGAGCAGCATAATCAGTTTGGTTAGCAATTTTAGAAGCCTGTCTATAGACTTGAGAGAGCCAGGGAAATTTCAGGCTTTTGCTGTAAATTGATTGACAGAAAATGACAAGAGAGTCTGAGTAAATGTGAAAACTGAGCCTGATCTTCTCTAACAGCTCAGCTCAAGGATGGAGCATCTCTGCCTAAGATTAGAGACAGGCTTGATGTCATCCTCCTGTGATGAAAAGCTCCTTTTGAGTCCAGTGCAATGTGGCTGAAGCTTGTGAGATGTAAACCCTAATAAACTTTTCAGCATCATATGATTAGATGTAGATAACTAACAAAGTCTACACTACTGAACTGAGAAGGCTCATTTCCCCAACAGATAAGACTTAAAACTGGTTTCATGGAAGGTGACATAGGATCACATGCTTATGGCACCATCAAACAAAATATTCATTATACTTTTGTAGTTTGATTTTTCTTCTCTCATGTAATTTCTGCTTCCTAACAAAGCTATTTTCAGAGCTTGAAAAGTTTACATAACCTGCTTTGACACAAGCAGAGTTTTACAGAGGCATTATATTTTCCTAAAGCTATGCTGGAAAGAAAGACCCACATAAGAAAAACTAAATAGTAAAAATTTGTGCAGATATGAAGCTGACCATAGTGAAAATTCTATGATAGCAGCCATAAACTGTGTTCCCTTAGTGATCTGAAACCATAGAGCTTTGCTTTTGTCTGATCTGCTGGAAATAATGAGAAACAGGGAAAAAAGGATTGATTTGAGAATTTTGCAGTCTCATTTTTCTGGATTAGCAGCCTGCCCCTGGAAGTTTACAGGTTCATTTCATTTCTCTTGTCTTCACAAACATATCAGCAACTCATTATTGAATGGGAATAACAGTGTAAATGCTTCAGATAAAGTTATTGCCTCCACTTCCCCTTAATTCCTAAGAAACAAATTGCTCTGTAAAATAAAAGCTCAACTTCATGGCACAGTAATAAATGTTTGAGATCTGTAGGTGGTAAAGTATGTTGCTGAAATCAGGACTAATTGGGCTAATAATTGTCAGACTTCTGTGTCATCAGTGACTTCAATTAAACTTCGGAGTCAATACAAAGCAAGAGAGCATGTTAAAGCTGTACTGCAATGCATGTCAAACAAGCTGCAAATCTTGGCTGCTCTGACCAGCTTGGTTTTAATATCTGACTCATGAAAAAGATACAAAATCAAACTCTTGGTGCCAAGAGACTAGAAAAGCCAATGCATGGTATTTCTGCTGCAGGAAGATGAACTTCAGAAAAAACTACAAATTGAAAGATTTAGAGTATCAAAGATTCATGCCAGAGTTGGACAAATTTATCCATGTCTCAAACTCAAGAAAATAAAATTATCATCTTAGAGGCTGAAATCTCAGCAATAAACTTATGGATTTACTTTTCTAGGGGATCAGCCAATACTTTCAGGTGCTCAGGAGATGGATAAATGAAATATTTTCAAGTGGAGTAAAAAACCTGCTGTGGTTTAAAAAGAACAGGAAGGAAAATGAGATAGTGGAGGTAAATTACCCATCTCATCATGGCTTAGATTTTGTTTCTGAACAAAACCAAAAATGGATGGCTAAGCCCAAATAATACAGACTTGGTGTTCTCTGAAGGTCCTTAGACCACAACAGTGAGCTTGAAATCAGAGCTTGGAAAATTAATTTTTAAATCTGCTTTACCTCTCAGCAAGCTAATGCTTGGTATTACTCATTCACTTAGAGGCCTGCAGCTTTCAGTAAGATTAAAGATTTGCAGTAATACATTTATTTTTATTGTACATCTGTGACTACTACATTTTTTTCCTGATAGTACCTAGAGGGATGGAGTTAAATGAATCTACTCTTTCAAAATCTGTTTAGATAACACTTGTACTTATTCTTGCCTTTCTTAGAAAAACATCGTTCTTCCTAATGCTTCAGAAATTATTTAGGGGTTTGTGTTAGCTGTCTGTGCTCTTGTTTTGCTATCCTGGCATCTGAGTGCAGATTTTTATAATGGCCAAAGTGTAAACTATCAGAAAATGTCATAATTCTCTTCTCCCAAGGAACAAGCAATAGGACAAGAGGAAATGGCCTCAAGTTGTGTCAGGGGAGGTTTAGGTTGGGTGTTAGGAAGACCTTTTTCACCAATGTGCAGCTGGTTTTTGTAGCTGAAGCCAATGTAGCAAATCCAGAGCCACAGACAAATACTGACAACACAGGCTTAAAGGAGCATCTCCTGCTGACTTCAAACAGATATTTTGACACTGACAGAGATGTTGATTTTGGTGGCAGGGTTTGACTTGCATTTATTACAGAGTCATTCTGGAAAACATGTACCATGCAGTCTTTATGTTGTTTTTTTTTAAAGCAGGGATTATGCAGAAATATTTCCATTTTGTGTTTCTTTGTTAAGCAAACAGAAAGATACATGAGGGAAGAGATAAGGAAGCACAACGTGCTGTTGGATATCATGGCTTTTGTATCACTAACAGAAATGGGAAGAAACAGAGCAAGTATTTTTGTTATTTGGGTGTTTGCCTCTCATTCAAACACAGTGACACGGAGGATGTATCACAAGAGAAAATCAGTTGATTGTGCCATATTGATGTGCTTCCACATCAAAATCACTCAAGGTGATAGTAGTCTTATTACAGATTAAGTAGGTTATCTGGGAAAGGCAGAATGATAGCAAAAATTCACATATTGAGGGTTCTGTTGAAGCTCAAGGAAAGAGAAAAAAATGTCTTCTTTCAAAGCCCAGTTTTCCCCCAGCTGATGGCTATGGCTGGTAAAGGCAGCTACTGCACTTCTTCTCGTCATATGCTCCCCTTTTCAGCATTCTTGAGAGGACAAAGCATCCTAAAATGATTTCATACTTGTACAAATGGCTATTCCTTGGGTTTCCCCCCCGGCAGAGTTGAGAGCAAGGCTTGAGAGAGCAACAGGTGGGAAAACACTGCTGCAGGAACAACTCGATGTGAGAATGGAACCATTTGCAGTGAGTGAGCAGAAAGTGAACAAGTTACACAAAGTGCTGCTGAAGTTTGATCTGAAGTGGGCAGAGAATAAATGAACTCCCAGCACAATAAACAGTGGCAGTATGTGCTGGTAGTGCAGCCTTCTAAGGAATAGTTTATGTGCTTTGAGTGGACTGAGTGGGCAAAGTCTGCCTGTAAAATGAATTAGGTGATGACTGGGATCTACGGCAGACACTGAAATAAAACTACAACAGATTCTCACTTCACTAAATTGAATGGCAAAGGCAAATCTTTTTTGACTAGCCCTTATATGACAATTTTTGGAAATGCCTTGTAGGATCCAGTGTGTAATCCAATAGATGCTATTTCAGAGAAAAGTCCATAAAATTGCCTGATAGACAAGTAGAGCTTTGTAAAATTGCATCATGGAGGGGATACTCTGCTGTGAGAGTTGTGAATGTCTTTTTAAAATAATAGAGATCAACTGAATGAGCTGCTTTCATTAACAAATATTGGTTTAGGTAATTTCTCTAGTGAAATTAGACTGCTGTTGATGAGATTCTTGAGAGGAGTACCTTTGGATGGCACAGGGATGGAATGGAAAACTCCGAATGCCTGTGGGGCCAGTTTCCTGTTTCACTTTTGGGTTAAGGTTTTCATGCAAGGGAGCAGAATGGCAGTCAGGACTCATGGAACTATTAGGGCTTTAAACCCTTATCTAATAAAATTAGAAGTCTGAAAGCTTTAAGATAGAAACAAAAAGATGTTAAGAGATAAAGAAGCAGTTATTTTGAGAGCACAGTGATTCCATTTCAGTCTTTGTGTGAGAACAGGAAGACCTGGTTTCTCTCTACTGTCTCACTGAGCTTCCAGCATTAACTTCTAAATTTTATTCCCAAATAAATTTTATTCCTAAATAACCAGAGCTCAACATCAATAGGTGGGAGTTCATAATTTAAAATGAAGATTTGTGCCTTATGAAAAGTTAAAATGCAGTCTGAATTTTGCTAACACTTTTTGGTGATTTGTTTTGTGTGAGTTTATGTCATAAATTGAAACTACTGCTGCATGTCTTAAAACCAAATAGTCTTAATGGCCCATTGCACCAGAAGAATGGCTTTTTCAGTCCAAATGTTTGTGTATTAAAAATTATAAATTATTTCTTGGTCCAACAACCAGTAAAATGTTATTTACCATTTCTGCTACAGACACTTTTGACAACTCAAGTTATTTAAGTTGAATGAAACAGACTCAGGAATGAACAGGACTGTTGACAGGGAGAATTTAAACATTCCTGAACTGGATTTTAATTTTAAGAGCAGTGATTTTCTGACCATGCAAAGAGAGCCTTGGTGTCTCACAAAGTGCCTGCAGAACTGCCTCCTGTTAGGTAATTTGTCTCCCATCCTTGCCATGAGCTCAGTAAGGAGGTGAACTGAAGGACAGCAAACTGATTTGTTCAGTCCCATAAATCAAATACAAACATTTCAACCCCTCTCATGTTTATTAAGTTACGTTGTTGTTCTTTCTGTTCATTCAGCAAGTTTTGAATTATGTTGTTTTATCATAAACACTTTTAACCAAAGTTCATCACATGGTGACCCTTCTCCAGAAGTAGCTTCTAAATTAATTTTGCTGTCATAGAGCCACTGGCAACTGCAATCTCATACATCAGTTCTTCTTTCTCTAATATAGCCTACACAATTATTTTTACGAGCTGTTGCTGTGTATTTGCAAGAGAGATTTTCCATGTTAAAAACTCCCATGTTGAGGATTTTCCCCCAAGTTATTTTTCATTTGTGTCTTAGCAATAAGTTTTAAATAAGTGCTTTGCAATAATTTAACTCCTAGTTTAGCTATTCTGTAGCAGTGCTGGCATATTGGGGATAGAGAACTATGGGACATTTCCTGATTTTTAGCAACAAAAAGTGCAAGATCAAGAGCTCTAAGCCCCACAGCAACTGATTAACTAAACCTCAGAATCTTCCAAATAGTTGGTGAGTTATTATATGGATGCAAATTTAATCTTCTTATGGGTAGAAATATTGAGAAACACAAAGTTGTTTAGTTGCCAGGTCAGTCAAAGCTGGGTCTTGGTGTCCCAAGAATACCAGCCACCAGATTTTTCTCCAAGTCCTGCACCTTCACAGCCTCTGGAAATAAATTCCTGTGCCCTATAAAATGATGTCCACTGAGATGAGCTGAGGACTGATGAGGTAATAAAGCTAATTTTCCAGAATCCACCCTGTTGCTGCTTTTCCAACTGTATGTGCTCATTCATGGAACAGTTTTGAGTGTTCAGCTTTTAAAATTCCTTGTTGCAGGCATTCCTACAGATACAGACACTTTACATCTGTTTCTTTTGATATGTGGACTTCGAAGAGTCAAAGACCCTCTGTATTTGGTAGAAGTTTTTTCAGGTAAGTGCTGGCTGTTTGAATACCCTTGTTATGTCACTGCAATCAGATGCATTTCTTTTATGTTTGGAAATTTGGCTGTGAGCTGTTTTATTCATTGCAGAAAATTTTGTGATATATTTACATTTGAAAAAAGAACTTCTTATGCAACCATTGATCTGTTCAACACGTTATTTCTGTGCTGCATTTTTCCATCCTGCTGGGAATAACAGAGCATTGGAATCAAAGCAATTTTTGATGGTTTTATTTGCTGAGAAAACTGTTTTGCTGTTACATACAATATTGATGGGAGACAAAAGAAAAGATCACCTACTTTAAAACAACTTTTTTCCATCTTGCTGTCCCGTGGCTGTTACATTGATTTGCATGTGTGCTAATTAATGTCACTGAAGTTGCAAACAAATTTTACCACCCATTGTTCTGGCTCAACTCTGCAAACTGGGCTAAAGTTTTCTCAGGCTCACATAAGAGAATGTTTTGCCAGATTCTGTTTGTGTCTGTAAAAGGTTCAAGTGTTCCAAGTTGGAAATTTAGCTTGCACTCTTCAACTTACTTTGGTAGACCTTTAAAACCTCATGATGCTGAGTAACAAATGTAGTTTATTCAAGTAGTTGGGTTTTGTCCCTTCTGGTATTGAAAGAGCAGCTGATTTCTCTTGTGCATATAATTGGGTCGTCATTGTAATGGTTGCAGTTTCTTCCACGTGTGCCTTTACATAACTTTGGCTTAGTGGCCAGAATCACTGCATTATACAGAGCATTGTTCTCTTGAGTGATTCAAAATTAATACCTGAGCTTATTTAAATAACCTTTGAGTCACAAGAGATCGCAGGAAGCAGAAAGGCTAAATAGTAACTTTCAGATATGCTAATATTTGAATTCTAAGGAGTAATGTGAGGGCTGAGCATGAAATCTGGTGCACATTCAGTCTCTTAAGTAGTAATACAATATTTGCCTAATTTTTCTGTATTCATGCAGCTATTTACAATGATTTCAGAGAAAGAATTAAATTTAAAGATTAATACTTATGATTAGTAAAAAAGTTGTTACTCTTCTATTTTAGATTGGCACAGAAAGGATCCCAGTGTCCATCTGGGCATTATTGGACCTGCAGTAAGTTGTTCTAATTTTTATTTTGTTTGTATGTTTATTTCTAAATACTTCCAGTTACTTACATCTGAGATACCTCAGTAATTCTTTTGAAGGTGAACCTAAGTCAGGGGACTTGTAACTTTTACAGAGGTAAGAAGGTACAAATTTAGCAGCTCACAAAAGGTCCAAACTCTGGAAGTGGAAGCAATTCCAGTGCCTGGAGTAGCAAAATTCATAGTTCTGCTGTCAGCTAAAAAGGCTCTCACTCAATACAAGCTCTGCTTCTGCCCTGCAAAGGGAAAGCAGCTAAGAGGGTTTTTCTAAGGGGATACACCCTCTATTCAATAAGGGGTTTATTAATGTAGACTCTTACAAATACCTCTGAAATAGTTTACAACAGCTGTAGATTTGTTTTACATATTCTGATTTGTTTTGTTTTGTTTTTTATAGAAGGTTTGGGCTAGTTTTGTAAAGGGCATTTGCCGCTGGATTACTCTAATTTTATGTCTAAGTCAAGCACATGGCTTGATAATGGCATTAATCTATTATGGTCTCTGGGACTGTTAGAACAAAACATTTAGTGTTTCATTTGATTACAGAAAGAAGTTCTGAAGATAGACAGTATCAAAATATTTGGATTTTAATACTGGTTTCTGTTTCTGTACCTGTGGGACTATACACAATCACAAACTACTAACAGTGCAGACTCTTGCAAATGAAGTATTAGAAGTGCCTGTTTCAATAGGACTAATTTATAAATGAGCCTATCAAATATTTTGAAAGGCAGTAATTGCCACCTAGAAGAATCTTTTTGGCAGGCATTGCTAATGAGGATTTTCAGTTCTGTGTAGGTGATTCAGACGCTCGTTATCCCTGTTCTTATGTCTTTTGTTCACGTGGAGGATTGGTCTTTGTTCCATTCCATGTCGCCTTTGATGCCATTTCTGGTACTCTCGAGTCATACACAATTAACAGTTGTCAGCAGGTGCAAAATGATGTTTGGGTTCTGTCTGACACCCAAGAGCAAGCACAGAGCTGACAGAATCGGGGAACTGTTTCACGTTTAGAATCTCAGTGCAGTAAAGACTGGGAGAAACTGAGTTCAGAGGAATCTTGAAGTTGGTGTCTCTGTCCTGCTTCCTCTGCTTCTGCTGTGTTGCCTGTGCCAAGGGGACATACTTTATGCTGAACTCACAAAACCAATTGCAGGACTTTTGAGAAAGCAATCAATGTTCTCCATGTAGATCCACAGCAGCAGAAGGCTTGAAAAGGCCGCCTGTAACCTTCGTTTAAGCAGTGGGAAAGGTCTGAGGAGGCAGCTGTGTCACATGAAGCAAACTCTCACTGATGCTCCAAGGGTACTCAAAGCTTCACTGTTTCATCTGGGTAATGTGTTCTCTCTGTATCAGTCTCATCTCTGATTCTTCTCCACCTGAGCCTGAACACTTGCAGGCAGTTTGCTTTATAAAAAAATAAATAGGCTCTGAATTGGCAAATAAGAACTGGTTTTTTATTTTCTCATTCCTTTTTATTCTTTGTAAATTTTGGGACATGGGGTTTTATTCCTAAAAGCTGTTTTTATCTTTTTATTTTATCTGCTTTTTTTTCCCACGCTAATACACAAAATGATTTGGAAGTGAACTGGTGTGGAAAGCAAATCTAGAGCAGGTGTAATGAAGCTGTGCTTTAGAATCAAAAGATGCACTTGCTGCCTCCAGTGAGGATTTTAAACATTTTAGTCGTCTTTTTAAATTTGCTTCACTTTTCCCAGGAAGAAATAACCCTGTGGCAGTGCACAGGCAAGGAATGAACCTCCTTAAAACATTTTAAAACATATTTCTCCCATAGTACTAAAATATTGCGAAAGGATGAAAATACCTCTCAGCTCTATTGGTATTTAGCTGTACTTTTCTTATTCATGTTAATTCTCAAACCACAAAGGTCTTAAGAAAATCAGGGCCAGTATCTATGAAGCATGTAATTTTTACTGTGAATATTAAAAAACCACACGTTAAAATTATATTAATTAAGAACAGGAAGAACAAAGGCCCAACACTATTTTCTGCTTTGCTTCCATAAGATTATATATTTGCCTCCATAAAATTATATATTATTCTATGCATGATTGTCTCAAATAGTGCAATCCAGGTAACGTTACAGGATTGGGCCCTGTGTAATGGAAAATTTTTGGTATTTGTCTTCACTTCCAGTTTTCCTTTTGTTAATTTCTGTAACGGATTTTGGAACAATAGCTAATTTTCAGCAGCTCTATATTCCAAGAATAGGAGTTTATGAAACCTTTAAAAGAAGTTAAGGCCCCCAAACTTGTGTTCAGCTGCTGGGTGACCTCTGAGAGCCCCCTCTGTGTGTTTCTTAACCATTCTTGTAGATAGTGCAGGACACTGCTGTGTTTGCAATGATACTGTTTTCCACTGACAGCTATTTTGCCCTCTGTCCAACTTGTTTCCATGCCTGTTGTGCCAGTTTTAGGGCAATAAGTGCCTCCTCCACAGGTGGAGGGGTGTAGCCATCTCTCTGCAATGATGGCTGGGACCTTCTGTGTGTTTTCTGGGCTCCTTTGAAAATGAAGCAGCTGTTAACTAAACTAAGCAACTAGAGAAAGTCCAATACCCTGCTCCAGAATATCCTAGAACACAGTAATTAGGAAAATTAGGTAAGAGAAAAAGATAAAATTTCAAATTCCTTATCCTGCTGAGGAATATGAAATTCTGCCAGCTACATCCTGTGTCCTACTCACTGAGACAATTTTTAAAAGGTAAGAGCTCCTACTACCATTAAGCTGACAACCCTTCTAATCCTTACTTTGCTTGTTCTTCAGGGAAAAAAATCCCTGAAAATTAAATTTTTGTTAGAAATGGTAAAGTGAGCCATTCAAATGTGTCTTTAAAAGGTTATTTATTTTCCTTTTAGACCCAAAGTTTTGTTCGTTTAGATCCTAGTTGCCAATTGTTTTTGGCTTAATTTTTGCAAGTTGTCAGTTGTCCCAAATTGCAGGAGTGGAGCTACACATTAAGCCAGGAGACACTGAATTTCCTGAAGCATTTAGAGTATCGAAAAGATGAGGTAGGGTGGCTGTGTTTAGGATGTTCACAAGGATCTTCTAGTTTTGAAGGGGCATTTGCTGCAGGCAGGTTGTGTTTGCAGTTCTAGGGGAAGCTGGGCCTTGTTGAGCCTATTCAACAATCAGATAAATGTTGTTGTGTGGGGTCAGGGTCACCTGCTGCTGTGAGAAAAGGTGAATCCTTTCACAGAGATGTTGAGAAAACCTCAGAAACCCAAGAAACTGAGAACATTTTTCCTGTCTGTATTGAGTGTGTTTGCAGAGTCCTCAAGCTCTTCACTCTTACTATCTGGGTGATATTCTGACAGAACTTTCAATGCACTAAGACCTGGTTTTCCCTACAAAGTCTATGAGAGTCCCAGCATTATAAAGATGTTCCTGGACCATTATTTCTGTCTGAGTTAATTCTTATATGGCAGCATTTTAATGTTGTGTATTTATAAAAGATTTGCTAGGTTTTGATCATGGCAGGCTCTGTGCTTAACAGTCCCCTTCATCTTTGTGCAGCGTTTGATCTGTGACTTTCTGCACTGTCAAACACATCTCGGATGTTTCTTTGCCTGTCAGAAGAGTAAAACTTCCTTAATGGCATATCTGGACCTGTTCAATGGCATATCAGCCTGTTCTGATTTCCTGCTATGTGCCCACTCCCCTTTTCCATGTGTCATCTGATCTGTTCTGATAGAAACTATTCACACAGTGGGAACTGCTTTCCTCTGATCTTTCCTCTAATCTTTGACAAATTGATGGAATTTGCAGCTCTTTGAAGGCTGTGCCTCTGGATTGATGGTGTTTTAACAAATGATGGGTAACTGATGATCATATTTGCCTGCAACATTGGTAAATAACAAAGTAAAATGTAGCAACAAACGCTACCTGCAGAAGAACTGAATCATGGAGACATACTGGGCGGAAACAACCTTCTTTTCTTTGCAGTAGCTTTTTCAGAGCCTGGGCTGATTTCCTCGGCATGTTGCCATAGTCAGTTGGCTTTGGAAGCATTCACAGCTCCTAAGTGCTGTTCCAACATACTGAACAGCTTATGTTGTATCTAATTCCTGTTATATTGAGCCTGTGGTTAGATAGCTGTGCCCCCTCAAGTTCCTAAATGGAGCTCAGGGGAATCACTTCTCTAAGTCGTCGCTACACCCGTTCTGAAAGTAATATTTTAACTGAATTTTCATATTCAGGCCAAGATTCTTGGAATATTTACCAATAGGAGAATACAGCTCAAAGGATTGTTCTGTTTATGAGGCAGATGGCAACTTCTTGCCTTCTACTGAAGGAGATAGAATAGGAATTATTATCTTACAAATTTTATGAGTCACAGTCTGTAGTTTTTCTGATCCTTCTGAAGGTACAAGAACAAAAGACCAAATTCCACCGCTCATTAAATCACTTGCAAGTACTCCACCGATTTTAATGGAAATAGAGTGTAGTTACTCTGAGAGGGACTCAGCATGAAAATAGTACTTTGGGGAAAAAGCTGAAAATACATTTATATAGAAATAGCAATTGTGAAGTTCAGTATGAAATATCCAAGGAACCTGTGACATTACATACAGGTCTACTCTATGGATCTGTGTCATACTCTGTTGCCAGGATCAGGTAGTGCTTCAGGAAAGGGCACTTGATTTTCCACCCTGCTGTTACCAAAAATATTTTTAAAGCTGTTATGCTAGCCTTTTATTTTCTGTATTTGGTAGGAATTCATTCCTTAATACAAGTGATTCACTTGAATCTTTTAATTTATGAAGTTCTGTTCTCATGAAATAATTAATCTTGTGTTTAAAATACACAATAATAGTTATTTTTGCCAAACTTTTTTTTACCTGACTTTTTACCAAAACAGTTTTCTAAAATGCTTTGTGAGTGTTGTCTGTCTCATAATCTGAAAAAAAACAACCAACCCCAAAATATTAACATATATTTAAAAAAACCCCTTCATGTTGTTCCCAGTCTTACAACATATAGTAATCTAATATAGTCAATCAGCCTTAATAAAAAAAGTCTATTCTGTTCTTCATGTCTAGTTAAGGATTTTCAAGTTCTGTTTATTTCTTTTAATCATGTTAAATGAAAACAGCAGATGTAGTTAAGCTTTGTAAATAAACCTACTGGAGTTAATCACCCATCTTAGACAACTTTTTAATAACTCTGGGGTGCTTTCATGTTTTACTGTGTATTACAGTTGTGTGTTTATTTAGTTTGCAAGCAACTGTTTCTGTCAGTGCATGACATCTCTGTGACTGTCTCCGTTTACATCTGAGTTAACTCAAGCCTGGGAGGTTCCTTTCCTTCCTCACATCCTCGATGCATAAAGGGACAGTCACTTGGCACATCAGTTCCTCAGTAAGTGAAACCAGACCTTTGAATGGGGTTAGCCCAGGGCCATCTGAGAGCAGCCACTCAGGTTAGAGATCCAGCTCAGATTGGAACCTGCAGCCAGAGGGATGTCAGGGGAGCAGAACCAGCCCCTCCCTGCTGAGAGCAGCCCAGGCTGAGCTGTTTAGAGCAGTCACCCCAAGGTGCAGAGTGGAGGTGCCAATCCAGATCTGCTGTGCTGGGTGTCAATCACTCACCAGAGGGTTGGTTTGAAGAGTCAAGTGTACATGTCTGTGGGGTGATTGTAAAGCTCAGCACGTTCACTCATTTAAATGTTTCAATTAAAAAATGTGCTAGAATTTATTTTTCTTTTCTGTTTCAAACATATGCCATAGTCCTTAAGGGGCTGCCATATTCCTCTGTGTGTGCTCCTTTCCAGGTGGATCCGCTTTTTACAACTGAAGTTAAGGAAAAAGTTAA
The DNA here is from genome assembly GCA_013396695.1 of Sakesphorus luctuosus. Lineage (NCBI taxonomy): Eukaryota > Metazoa > Chordata > Aves > Passeriformes > Thamnophilidae > Sakesphorus > Sakesphorus luctuosus. Next base: position 37,756 of record VWZD01004033.1, read on the forward strand.
AAGGTAAGAAGTTACTGTTAAACCTTCTATTTGCTAAATGGAAGCAGTTGGCTGCCCAGCTTTTAAAATGCTATATATACAAATGAACACGCACAACTTGCTGTGTGAGTAACAGATTGTCAGAGCTCGTTGTTAGGAGGTGTCCTGTTGGTGTGTGTTTGGTTTCCAGGGCACCTGGAGTACATTTGCTACCAGAGCTGCCACAGGAGGAGCTCCATGCTGCTGTGAAAAGGTGCTTTGCTGTGGTGAACAGCTCCATTTCAGAGGGGATGTCTGCTGCAATTCTGGAGGTAATTGCATCCTAGTGGGAAGGTTGTTCAGTGAGGTTACAGCAAATCTGAAATCTTCTTTTATCAATGGAAAGGTGTGTCAACATTTTATGTCCATGTTTCAAAGCCAGTGAAGACAAAACTAAAATATTTTGCAAGTGTTAGCAATTAAGGTTTTCTTCCCTCGAACTGACAGTTTTTAATGCTTTGTCTATTTATTTTTAAAGGACAGAGTGTAATTTTATCAGCCCTGTTAAATTAACAATACAGACCTGAGTTGTAGAAATCATTCTGATTTACTGGGGTTGTCACTGTGCTTGATTCAACACCCCCTTCCTTATAATGTTGCTAGAAGGGACTTTCATTTATTTTTACATCCTTTCAAAAAGCAATCTAAGAGCTGTATTTGGTTGTTTACTTCTGAAATGATTAATGAATGAATGACACGCTCAGTTAATTTTTTTGCCATCAGTATTGAAAATTAATAACCAGTTTTATTTCATACCTGTCAAGGTAGGGTACTGCTTGGTATTAAATGCTTTCTAAGAAAATAATAAGTGTATTTAAAGCAGAAGTTCTTTGGGCAGATATATTTTGGTGACTGCTGAATGTTGGTTCTTCACTATCTCAGAAGATCAGAGAAACAATTCCATTATTTGTATTAATGAATCTACTATTTCTGTTTCTAAGGAGTAATCACATGTTGTATTTCCAACATGCTTTTCTTCCACACAACTAAAAGTCTTCCTACGTAAGAACTGAGTGAGCATTGTAAGAATTAGGAAAGTCAGATGATGGTAAGATAGCAAATGTGTATTTCCCTTCTAAAATGCCAGTGCTCAGAGGTGGAAGCAGATGCTCTCTCACAGCAACAACAGTCTGGAACAGCAATTACTAGAATGTGACATGTCCACACTTCCCAGTGTGGCAGGTGAGACAAACTTGGTGTGTTTGGTGGTTCAGATGAGATGGATTTACCAACACAGTGCACAGCTGAATCAGTGACTCAGAGAAGTTGTTAAGTGACGGTCACCTCCTCCTCCCCACCTCCATGTTCCACTCAGGACTCACAGAACAGCTGACCAAATACCAACCTGATTTATTTCTAGTGAGCTAAAGAGGAAGAAAAAAACAGACCAGAAAGCCTCAAGAGATGCAGCACCTGCAACAAAAGTGCAAATGTGCTTGGTCTGATAGAAATTGTTATACAAACTCAGGGCTGACGGGACAATTGGTACAGTTTTTCCTCCAAATTTTCCCATCAGATGGGAGCAGTTAAAAGGCACTTTTCTCAGCTTTTATCAGGAGAGGGAGCAATTTTGTAAGTTCAGTGTCTTAACAATATCTGGTAACTCAAAGCAAAACAGATAATGCCAGTTTACCTCACAAGTAATGTTGAGCTGCTTCAGAAATTACTGATTTTTGCTCTCCTCCTTTGAAGTTGCAATTCCTACAACTTTTGAATGTGATAACTGTAAGACTAAATCAACAAGGAAAGATTTATTGGAGCCCTTCTCTCTGTGGCTGAACTGTTCAGTTATCCTATGAGGGCTATTCCATAGTCAAACACCATCACTAGTGGGAAAACTGTTCTTTTAAGTTTCCACCTCACAGTTACTTGAGTAATTTATTCACAATTCATACCCAGACCTATCAGAAAGAAAAACAAACAAAAGCAAAAAAAGCCCCACAGAAACCAAACCAAACAAACAAACCCTCAAAAAACCCAACAAAGAAATTACTACACAGACAGAATACTAAATATTTCCTGTTATATTTTTCTCTTATTTATATTCTCTCTTAGAATTACAAGACTGTTTTGGCAAAAGAGTATTCTATGCAGGATGTCTTTATATACATTTTCAGTGTTAGCTTCCTGCATTTGGATGTTTCTCTTACATCAGAAAAAAGTATTTATTAGGATGAATCATCAAGTAGTATTCCTTTTATTTTTTCATGCTGAATTTATGTATATTATATATATATATGTGTGTATTTTTTGCATATATAGTAGATTACTTAGGGCCATCTGCTAAGATCTTGTTAAATAATAAGGCAGAAAACCAAGTATAAAAATCTCTGGTCCTAGGCTGGAGATAAAAGGCTTGACTTTGGAAATGCAACTTTCATTCTCTTCAAAGCTCAGCTTTTAACAAGGTCATGAATCTGTAAACAGTATTTTAGTATGAGATAAATATATAATAGATAAATTAGATAAATATATAATCACATCTATTTCAACCTACCTTAAGGTATGAAAGAACTAAAACCCATAACTAATTATTTTGTCAGCTAGTACTGATATCTCAGAGATTTTGCTGTAACTGATCTATTATCTGTCTGGCACTTGAAGAAGAGAAAACAAACATTATAAATCCATCTCTTCCTCAGAGAGCTCAGGAGCTTTGCACGTTCCTGGGCATGTGATGGTGAAAAAGGCACTACTACTGCAAGGTTTTTATGTTCCCAATGTAGCTGGTAAGAAGAAAGCTTTGACTCCAGCACTGTTTCATTGGAGCACTTTATCTGTGCTCTCAGGAGTATTCCAGCTGTTGTAAAAATCATTAGACTGTTATGCTTTAACCAAAAAAAGCCAATTAAAAAAAATCATGATAGATAAGGAAGTTGGACAGACTCTGTTGTGCTCCAAGGCAAAATCCAGTCTTGGACAACATGTGAAGCACAGGCCTAGTAGTCTGGAATAAAAGCCATAGGAAATTATGAAAATAAAAAAAATAAAGAGTTGTTGTAAAGCAGTAAAACTAAAGAGCCACCAAAAAGATGCATAGGCTTGAAGGAAGAAAATGAGGGCTAATCCAGAAGACAGAGTAGTAAATAAACCCTGTATTTACTCTCTAAGCCTTACACTGCTGCCTGGATGTGCTTATTGGGTAACAAGCTGCCACAGCTGAAATGTGCGCCCTGCATCCTTCTGCAATGGCTCTAAAACACATTTGCAGTCACAATAATGTAACAAAACAGATGGCCAATGGACTAAAATGTTATTTTAGGCTATTATTTGTGGAACCTGGGTCAGTAAATTATACATATTTTCAACAATGCAAATGATTCTTTTTACTGCTTAAAAATAGACTAAGTATCTAAATTAAATTCGAAGCCACTTCATGCAGTAATTATTTACAGCCCAATCCATTTGTTTAAGACTAGCTGGTGTAAAGGCAGCCCTGCATCTAAAGTATTTGGCCATCTGTTCTGTCTTTCAGTAGCTATAACTCATTGGTACCTATGTGTTTTGGGACCTGAAAGTTTTCTTATGTAGCAGTTACTACCCTCCAAGTCTATGAGACAGAACAAATGTCTTTCCCTTTAGAGTTCAGAAATTACAGAAAATTAAATGTAAATTTAGCATTCAACTTCCATCAGTCATCAGCAATGTAGCTTTCAAAACCAGAAGCAAATGAACATATCTTGAGACAATTTTTAAACTGCGTGCTAAGCTCTCTTTCTCTCTTTTCCTTCTCTCTCCTTTTCCTTCTCTCTCCTTTTCCTTCTCTCTCCTTTTCCTTCTCTCTCCTTTTCCTTCTCTTCTCTCTTTTTTTTTTCCTTCTTTTTCTTTTTGTAGCTCTTCCTCTCTCCCTTCCTTCTTTCCCTCCTCTCTCTCTCTCTGTTTCTCTCTCTCTCTCTCTCTTTCTATCCCTAATGGTGCTCTTTCCCTTGAATGGACAATTGCTTGTTTGGAAGGTGGCCAGACCTACAATACTCTTCCAGTTTGGGTTTTTTAAAAGGAGAAATACAGCAAGGGGAGGGGAGTGCCTTAGACAGGTGACAATGCATGTCCCCACATTTCACTGCCACTACCAAGCTGTTAATTTTCAGTTCAAAAGTTCAAGTAAAACACCTTCATTCCCTATTCATTGAAGGTGTTTGACCGAGGTCAGCAGCCAGCACACCAGGGCACTTAAGCCTTTGAAAAGCAAGAGCTCCAAAAGAGCTGAATCAGAAATTCTGGCACTCCTGGAGGTTGTTGCTGCTTCAGTGGGATCCAGTGTTAGGGCTCCACTTGTGCAATTAGAGCCAAGAGCAGCTTCCTCAACCTGCAGATTCCCAACCTGTCAGGCAGAGTGGGACCCTGGTATCTCTCATTCCCTGGGGGAACTTGGAAGTTCTGTGAAAGCTGCTGTACTGATAAGTACATACTGTCATGATATGTTTTCTAATTCTACTTTTGGAAAAGGGATTTGTTTAACAGTGAAGTCAGAGCAAATGACAAAATAATTTGTGCAACAACAAAAGCTGTATTTCTTCCAATCCCCTGTGTGGGCCATTGACTTAAGAGTTGGAGTCGATGATCCTTGTGGGTCCCTTCCAACTCAGAATAGTCTGTGATTCTGTGATTCTCTCCAAAATGACTTTTTAATTAAAAAAAAAAATCTTATCTCAACAACTTTAGTCAGATAAATGCAGGATCTAATCTGTAGTTTTTATATTTTGAATTTGTTCTGTTTTATGTTCACTTCATTAACCTGTCTGAATTGCCTCCAGCTAATCCAGTAGTTTCTGATAGAAAGTGTAGAAGAGTTTGTATCATTAAGGGTTATTATTGTTATTTTTAGAGCTAACTTCTGCAAAGCAGATGTTTGTGTGAGAAGGACTATAGGATTGCTATGTCCAGAATAAATACATCTGCAGTGGTGATTTAAACAGTGTTTTTCTTGGATATTTAAAGTTACTAAAATATGTTGCTAAGTCCCAGCAGGCCCTCCCTTTTCAAAATATAATCAGTCCTGTACATTATCAACCAGGGTATTTTTGTCTTCAGTTTTGTCCAAACTATAAAAAATCATCGCTTTCTTCTTGGAGTTTTGTTTTTCTGCTCTGTAGACTGAAGCAAAATTGCTCCTCATCCAGGAGTGTAATGACAGCAATTAAAAATGCATTCACTGTGGAGTGACAGGGAATCAGTAGGAAACAGATTAAAGATTTGGAGGAGTGATTTTGTTTCTCATTTGACACTGTGATAATTGTACAATATGAATATTTCTGGGTTTACAGTCAGTGCATCTCAAGACTTCCCAATTCATCAATAGTAATTAAAGCTTCACATCAGGATATCCATGAGTGTCAGGGTTGAGTGGCCAGGGTTTGCACACTGAGTACTTCAAACTCTGAGCTGTGTTTTTCAAGGTGGCCAGGCATTAGGTCTCCTGGGAATGGTTTCCCAGCTTTAAGTGGATGCTGTTTCTGCAGGCAGCCGAAATGCTGCATGTTGAGACCCCACCTTGCCTTGTTTTATGTATATACACCCATGCACACATACAAATACATTCTTCAGGTGTATTCCCTGGTCTATGAGGAGTCTCATACCAGTAGATTTGTAAATACTATGTTTTGAAAGCGTGAAGTGTTCTGAAAGCATAACCTTTCCTCTCCTCTCCTCAGTGTAGTTCAGTCAGCTGCTGCATCACTGCATCCTTCCTGCAGTCCCTCAATGCTCCAGGGCCAAGGAAGGCTGGAGCAACAGGTGATCTCAAAGGAAAAAGCTTTTGCCAGAGCCCTGTATGACCCATAGGAAGCAGAAATGTGGAGAAAGTGCCAAGTGACTTCCAAGGTTCCCTTCATTGTTGTTGAGCTGCCCACATCTCTCAAATTCTGCATGTCACAGAAAATCTGTGAAAAACATGTTTTAATGGATCAAGAGAACAGACACAACACTGGTTTTTGTGCTATGAACTAATTACTTATCCATGCACAATAAGGGAAGGAGTTATGGTGACAACCTTTGAGCTGAACTTTAATTTTATCCTCCTCAAGCCTGCCATATGTTCAGGGCTTCTAGTGGGAAACAAACTGCATACTTTGAAGTGGAAAAGAATAACTGATGAAGCAGCTATCCATTGACTTTCTGCATTGATTGCTTCTGATAACATGCTCCAAGTTACAAGACTAACAAAAACATAAAAAAAATATTTCAAAGAAATTCCCTGTAGGAGGTCACTTTAGACAAGATATTTTTCAGTTAAAAAATTGGAGAGATGGGAAAGAAGTTTGGTTTGTTGTTTTTACTTTTCATTTTAAAATTATCATCATTAGCATCTCAAAATCCCCAAATCCTTATGAACTGCTACTTCTTTTTTTTTATGTGTTCCTCTAGGCAATGGATTTAGATATTCCAGTGCTGGCAAGGAACATTCCAGGGAATGCAGCAATAATAAAACATAAGGAAACAGGACTGCTATTTTCAAATCCCCAGGTAAGAAAACAAGGACTCCTTAGACCTTGCCCTTCCAAAGGTCAGGTTTATTTTCTGGTACATGCCTGTGTCTGTGTGGACACTTGGCTTTTCCTCTCAGCAGTTTTCCTCAGACTCTCCCAAAGCCCTGGATGGCACTCTGCCTTTCTGAAGCTCTGCTGCTGCTTCCCATCCATTTGCAGTTCAGGAAACTCGTACTAGGTGTCAGCCTTGCTGAGTATTTGTCTGTGCTGCTCAGAGCTGCCAGCAACTTGTTGCGCTGGAGTCTGAATATTCCACAGCCAAACCCTGGAAGAGCTGCTGTGGATGTGTTGTTTTTTCCCTTCAAGTAATAACTGAAATGCAAACTCCTGTTAGATAAGCAGTGACTCACCAAAGGAGACTGATGAGCCTGAAGTTAGAGATAATACATTTTCTATAATTTCTAGCAGTAAGTGTTAATACAAAGCTTTCTTAGGTGCAGGATGTTGCTCAGTCAGAATAATTAATCATCAAAATTAAGTAAAGTGTTAGGATGAAGTTTCTGTGAAATAAGAATTGGGAGAGAGGGATCACTGCCTTTATTTAAATGCTGGAAATTTTCATTTCACTGTATTTTCCTGCATTAGGGCTTTACTGTTACATATTCATACATGCTGTGGAAGATGACTTCCAGACACAGATTCCCTCAGTGTTTTATCCAATTCAAGATGAAAAAAATATACTAGAATAGTCTATTTGATGGTTTTGCAAAATAGAAGATGTATCATATTTATTTACTTTGTGGAGTGTGTCATTAATGCATCCTATTAAGTTGTGTTTCAGGAAGATGAATCCTCTTGGTTAGTTTTGGAGGTTTTTCTTAATAGTAAAGTTCTTCAGTGGTGGTATTGTTTGTTTCTTGCTGGAATATTCAATGTTTCCAATGGTTTCTACAAAGGAGAAAATTTCTTCGATAACTTCTGGAATTTATTTTGTGGTGGAAATGTTCCCACTTCTTGTAATATCCTTTGGAAATGGGGAGTTTCCAGGCTAATGGAGGCTGAGATGTAAAGCTATTTATAAAATATTTGTACATGTATTCCCTGAAAAAAATCCATTGACTCCCATATGCTCCTTCAAAACTTGCAGGACATATGATCCTGTTGAACACACAGACCGAGAGCTCTCCTGATACTGGTGCTGGTACATTCTGTTGTTTCCCTCAACATGTTGGCTGCATTTGGCTTGGAATTCAAATACATTATTCATAGCAGACCCAATTAGCTTCATCATACATCCTTGTAAGCAGCCCCTTCTGTGATCTCCCAGCATCCTACATTCCACATGTTTAGTTGGAATTCAAGATCAATTGGAAATATGCTCTGTATTTCACTGAGAGGAAAGTGCAATTTCACGTACAGGAGTAGTTCCAGTGACATCAGTGACTCTGTACAAATGATTAAGGATTGAAGGACAGTGTTTTATATCAGAACTAGAGACACAGGCTGTAAATATGTCTACAGCACTGTAATCCTAATTTCTGTAAACCCTTTCTGCCTGAGCTCCCATCTCTGCCCTGTGCTGTGCCAAAGATCAGAACCCCCCATTCTGCCCCTGCTTTTTGACTCTCCCTTTTTGCTGTTACTCTGTTTCAGCAGCCCACAGAAATCTCTTTTAGGTGAAGATGATAACTTGATTACCACATGAATTGGCACACTCCTAGGTAATGTTTGTCCTGGAATCAGCAATGTTTGTGCAGCCACCCTGCCTGAGAAGGGAAGGGAATGCCCCTGCTTTCTCTGGTAAACAGCGATTGTATCTCCATTAATAAAATACTTACATTGCTGGCAAATGATGTATAGACTGTCAAAGTTTGCAAATGGGTCAGGAAGATTTTTTTTTTTGCAGGATAATGCCCCAATCCCACTGCAGAGTTGTTGAAAAACTTCCTTCTTGCAGAGATGAGCTCAGAATGCCAATCATCATCACTCATGGTTTTAAAGATAAAGTAACCATTTACTCTTGTTCCTTATCTCCCCAAACCACATCAAATACAGTTTTTAAACCACTGCACACAGTCTATCAGAGGTTAAGAGTTCTATTACATCAAAAAAATGCAATTAAGTTAGAAAACTTACAGTTTTGAATTCTGCCACACATTTTAATTGTTGGGAGAAGGAACACTCTGCCCATGGCACTTTGAGTGCCTTAGAAGATTCAGTCTCAGTAAATGGAGAATGGAAAACATGTTCTAGTAAGAATTTTGGGGGGGGGGTTAGTTATTCTGATTACTTGGACATCTTTTCTGCTGTACCATCCAATGCATCAGGTTAGTGAGGGAAATGCCTTTAACTGTACAGAAAGGGTAGAACTGTATCCAGGTGCTTGGCAAAGTCTGTTTCTGTCTTGAAAAATCTGGACCACCAAAGACTAGAAAAGAAATTTGCATTGCTAAGTTTGGTGGATCCATTCTGGTTGTGATGGTACAAGACTGGATCATAGCTCAAGAGCAGAAAGCAGTGCTTATTTTCAAGTTGTTTCTGATCTGAGGAGGGAAAGCTTTACAAGCTGTTCCCTTAGATCTGAACAATTGTGCCTCTTATCTTTTGAAAGCTAAATCAGAGGGATATTAATTGACCATTATGCAATGAGAATTGTTTTAAATTGTGAGTGCTGTTGGCTTTCTTCTTTCCTTCTTGCTGGAAGTGAGCTTTTGTAACTTACAGGAAGGTAGGAAATGTTGTGTCTAAGTGTAGTTAACCATTTGCATTTGACTGGAAATAGCAAAAGCCTTGCCAATCCCTGAAGCCAATCCTGGATGGAAATAGTCAATGTGAAAGGGAAAGCTGTGGAACGTTTTGTCCTTGACACTACATCATTTGGGAACATTACCGTGCACATTACTTTTAAATCATGGTTTGATCCTGCTGCTACTTGAATTTGCAAGTTTATGGAATATTTGACACTGAGTTAATGGAACTTGAAATAAAAAATAAGGGAGAGAGAAGAATGGGGCAATAAATAATGCAAAACCATGTTAAAAGGGATGACACAAAGAGTTATTCAGCATGCTAAGTTTCAGAATTGTATGTTCAGTGTCTGTAAAAGCTCACAGAGGGACCTAAGTAAACAGAAGAAGGTAAATAAACTTCAAAGCCAACAAGAGAGGGGCCAAGCATGACCAGAGATTGAGGGAGAGACACACTGCTGTTAACAGAGACAACTTTTGAAGTGATAAGGGGGAACCACAGCTCGACTGGGTGCAGCCAGCAATACACTGAAAGTACATTAATGGTTTCCTCTGCCAAACATGGGTCAATGCCACTTGCACCAGGGCTTCAAGCCAGGATATAGGCCAAGTTTTTAGAGCTTTAAACCTTTACACTGAATAGACTGATTTTCAATGTCTGGCAGTGCCAACACTCACTGTTCAGCCTCCCCAGAAACACTGGCCCTTTGCCCTGTGAAGTGGACAGATGGACCAGCTACTCCTGAGCTCTCTCTGCCACCAGGTAGACCTGTCGCTATTCTGGATTTGCACCAGGTTTGCCTTCCCTGGAGTGATCCTCCGTTGTTTAAGAATCATGTTCTTTTATCTGCTGAAGCTGACATGAAATGGTTTAATTGCAGGCTTATTTTCATGATATAAATAATATATTAACCATGCATCTTATTTTCATTATGTGTGAGCTGCGGCACCAGTGCAGCTCTCGTGGTAATTGAAGAATTATTCATTCTTTTTACTCAGTGCACTCATTTTCCAGCTTTATCTCCTGGATACCTGTATTTCTGTCTCTGCAAAATATTATACAGAATTTATTGTAGGCACTATATAGAGAAGCTGACATTTTCTTTAAGGATGATTGGTCAATTTACCAGGAAAAAACTGTATAATGGGGGTTGCTGTTGAAAAATGCCTGTGTTTGTGGTGGAGTACTTCCTATGAAAAGGGCAGATGTAAGAGCAGTTCTGGATGTACAGAACATGATCTTCTCCCCAGTTTTTCTGGGTTGTGGCTAACTACCAAAGCTCAACTTTTACACTGTTTTACTGTCACATGTATATTAATTATATCAATTTCTGTATGTGAATAAAAGGCTTATTAGAAATATGGATGGGCCCCAAGTAGTAAGTTAGCATGCACGTCACCTCCTTAATTTTGGCTGCTGAAATGCATACCCTCATGTTTGATAATTGAAAAGCAGTTTGGGAATTTTGCCCCTCTTGCACCAAAACTGAAGCTTACTTCCCATCTACAGCAAAAGATAAGTGCAGAAATATTGAGCATATATCACTTGCACAGCATTAACAGCTAATAGAGACATGTTACCTGCCTCTCATTACTTTATATAGCATGAGCTTCTAGAAAAGCCAAATGAAGTGCTGGGTTTGCTGGAAGAGCTCAGAGTTCTGAATGTCTGCATGCTCCAAGTGGGAGCCCAGACTTAGCTCAGAACTACAAGTGAAATGCAAGTCACTTGGAGTTAAGGGAGACACCTGAAAAATGAAGTTAGTGCTGTGCAAAGCTGAGCATCCAAACCTGCAAACAAGCTAAGCCAGCTGCTCCAAGGGCATGAGGCAAAACCCAGATAAGTCATAGTGAATCTTCCCATTGGCTTCCACTCAGATTGCAAGTGGCTTGTAGGTGGTCACATTGGATTAGTAGACAAAGTAGGAATAAAGCTGAGAAGTCCTGGTATTTTTCCATTTGCTGTTTCTCTCTCCTTCACTTTTTCAAATTTTATGCTTTGGACTCAGTTGGGCAGTTTTTCCAGGAATTATCCCCGGCCTTAAGTATTGTAACTGTGAATAGGATCTCATTTTTTCTATCATTTACATGTTTCCAAGTTTTTGTCCTCTATATCCACATTTTAAAAGAATGCTAATAGGACTACCTGTCAAGAAATGTTACATTGCTGCTTCTAGTCTTAGGTAATTTACATAAATTAGTTTTAAACATTACTTTAAATAAAATCCTCCACAGGAGCATAAAATTAAAGTTGGGATGTAGTTCAGTGTGAACAGTATTTATTGCCATGATTATACAGGCAATTGGATGAAGCAGCATAAGTCATGTAAGACTTTCCCACCTTCCCTGTTCTGTATTCTTGGCAGCTGTGGAGGAAGGGAGGGAAGGTGTCTGAGGGTGGAGCAGCTGGATCTGCAGTGTCTGACAGACACAGCCTCAGGTGCTCCCTAGACAGCCTCTCCTGTCTCTCCTAGGGACAGTCTCACAAAACCCCCTCTGGGACCACAGAGATTGCAAGTCAGGAACTGAACACACCAGTTAAATCAGCTCACGCAAGGCAGCTGTGGATGCAAAGCAGGCTGGACACCAAGCATGTGGCTGTTCCACAGGCTGCTCTCTCAGTGCTTTGTGGCCACAGCAAAGATTACAAGCAGCACCGATTTTAGGTAGAGTAAGAGGTTATTGTTAACATGCATGAATGAAAATCCCCTTATTCTATTACCTAATTACAAAACCTTCAACAGAACTGCTGTGCATCTCTATTTAAATTTCCTGGCAGGGATGCTTATACTGATAGTTTGCCTTGTCAGTGAGAGTCAAAGCAGTGTTATCCCATGTTCAACGTGGTTTCCTGTATCACAGTTTCCCAGGGGACACATTACCATTATGTATTATGTATAGCCATCAGTGCCATTACAACAGCAAATTTGATTCTGTGGTAACCAAAGATTTTATATCTCTGTAGGTATTTATACCCTGTGTACTTAGGTTTTCAAGTATAGTTTGGTGCTTAACCCAGTGTTGATATGAACTCTGATCTTATCTGTGATATTTCCTTTCATAGCTGACAGATTGTGTAAATAATGTATCTCCTTCTCCCATCCTTTTTGTCCCCTCTGTCCCTGTGCACTGATCTTCATTACCAGTTGTGTAATAATGCATTATCTTAATTTTTCCATTGACACAAGAGCTGTCTGCTTTGCTGAGCTGAACCAAGACACTGTTTTGCACAGATCTGAGCACATTTGTAATCTGGCTGAAGCATTGGAAGTTGTCTCTTGATAGAAAATTAGACCAGCTGCTCAGAATAGATTAGTTCAGACATCAAGTCTCCTTTCACATGTTTGAAGTTCACAATTTCTCTTGCCTAGAACTAAATGAGAGTGTCAGAGAAGCAGACAAAGAATAGTTGTAATCTGTGAGATCTAGTATTTTACCCAGTGAAGTTAAAGGAAATATATAACATTTTTGAATAGTTTGTTCAGCTTACCCTGCTGTATCTGTCACTGCCCTGGTGCAGACCCTCCAGAAGAGCTTGCTGCTCCATCTTCACACTGTGACCACATTTCTGTAGTGAGTCCTTCAGTCTTACCATAAAATTAACTGAAGCTGTCACAGTAGCAATGAGCTTGAGGTGTAGCTGAGCTGAGATCAGACACCTGATACCAATTATCCTCCATGCAAACCAGGTGATTAATTTATTACCAGCCTGGTTTTCTAACATGTGGGTAGTTAAGCAGTATTTGTGTCATTCAAATTTTTTCCTCTTTTGTCTTAACATTCCAGGGATTGCCTTTAATTTTAAATGTCTTAGTAGCTGGGTTGTGTAAAATAATTATTTACCGATCATTGTTTATAAATAAATTACGGCATTTGACCTTGAAAAATGACTTTGAACAGCTCGTGTATTGGCTCACACTTGGAAGTGCTTTACCACGATCAGGGTACAGCTACCAACTATTTTAGTATCATTATAACTTTTCCAAGGAACTTTTAATTTATTATTTGCTTTATCTTTTTTTAGGAGTTTGTTGTGCTGTCCAAGAGTTTGATGAATGACCCCATTATGGAAAAAGAAATTATAACAAGGGCCAAAGACTATGTGAAGAAACACCATTCATGGGAAAGTGAAAGGAAAACCTACCAGAATCTTGTTCAAAGACTCCAGTAAATTCAAGACTCCAGCTGATAGGCAGCAGTCTATGTAGAGCACTTTAATGATGGATTTGTAATTAGGTTTGGGATTCTCTTGGGATCTTGTTAGAAGAGATAGTAAGACATGCATTATTATTCTATTTAAACATACCAAGATCACAGGAGTTGCTGCTACTTCAAAACTCTCAAACGTATCCAATTCAGCCCACTGTCCCTGGTGTGCCAATTCATCACAGACCGGGATCGTTTTGTCAGATCATTAGGAGAAATATACTCCTTGAGTAGAAGCCAAATTCTTGTTGTTGCAAGGCCTCAAAGGGAGGCTGATTCTGCACACAGCAGAGCACTCCACCACACAGAGCTCCTGTGAAGTCCTCTGATGGTGTTGCATTCCAACCAAACTGCAGCAGCAGTTTCCTTTCCAATTATATCAATCTGAACCTGTTCAGGTACATCTCACACACACACACACACAAATGTTCATAAAGACAAGACTATATAAACAGAGTATTAAATTATTAAGATGCAAACTTTCTTCAGATCAACATCTCTGTTGACTGCACAGTGATCAGGGGACCAAACCAGAGAGTTGGGGAGAGTGAGGAGTACAGGGCATGTTTTGTACAGCCCTGTGCCTGCATTTTCCTTGGGGTCCTGGCACCAGAGCAGGAGGGCTGGCACAGCCCCTCCTGGTCCGGATCTCCAGTGCTGCTGCAGCAGCAAGAGGAGCTCACAGACAGAGATGCTTTGTTACGTAAACTACCTCTTAGTTTGCCAGTTCCTTCGGTACCTCTGTGATTTACTTATTTACTAAAAGATTTATGAGAGTTATAAAAAGGGATGAAGTGTGGAGGGGAAAGGTATTTTCAGTTTACTGTGTATTTTGGTACAGTTTGTTTTCATTTGTGGCTTTTCAGGATATATTGTAATACAATGCAGCAGGCTGTTTTAAAGTGAGACTTAACTCTGCTTAAAGTCCAGACTAATCATCCCTGCCAGCCCAGTGATTGTGGACATATCTTTGAATCTGTAATTGGTCATCAAAGAACTTACATCTAGAGAAAAAAAATAAGGGTCATATTTTAACTACTTGTTATTAGGAAGCTGTTTCCTTTGTATAGGCTTGATCCTGCCCCCAAGGAGAGCCAGTGAACTGTTTTCTATTGATTAGAGTGGCTGTTGTGTCAGACTTCTCTTTGTAATAATGAAGTTCACTGTGTGTTTTAAGCTTTTTTCTTTATTTTTGTTTTGCAACATTGTGGTGCAGTAAACAAAAAAGTAATTTGAATGTTGTGTATTGACTTCTCTGAAATTTCCCTCCTTGTTCCCTCCTTTCCCTCCCTTGTGTTGGGCCCCTGCTCAGCATTGCCTTCGATAAGACAACCCTCAAGGGCAAAACTGGCCTGATTTGAAATCCAAGAATTGCTGCACTCCCTTTTGAGCACATTTTTCCTCCATATTCCTGGTGTGTCCTTGGCCATGCTGGGATGGAAGTGCAGTTCTCAGTTTAAAAGCCACAAGCCAATGCCTACCCCTGAAGAGATCCTTAGTCTGCAGCTGAACCAGCCTGCTGGGGTGTCCCTGCTGTCTCAGGAGGAGCCTCTTATTTCCTTGGACCTTTCCATTGAGTAGCAAGGACTCTCATGGCATTGCCGTGTCT
The DNA here is from genome assembly GCA_013396695.1 of Sakesphorus luctuosus. Taxonomy (NCBI): domain Eukaryota; kingdom Metazoa; phylum Chordata; class Aves; order Passeriformes; family Thamnophilidae; genus Sakesphorus; species Sakesphorus luctuosus. The sequence goes on from VWZD01004033.1 coordinate 52,761, forward strand.
TTTTGGCCACTGCAAACTAGAAACTAAGAGAGGAACTCTTCCAATATGGATTTTCAACATGATGTATGTGGCTGGGAACTTAGTGGCAATAAAAATAAAAAGACAACTGAGCCAACTTCATGGAGTCCTGTTCTTCTCAATACATCTCACAGATCTCTCCTGTCAGCTTATCTCTGATAACCTGAGGTTTGGCTTTGATCCTTAGCCATTCCCCCACTTCTCTTCCAATAGTATTGGTTGTTTTCTGAGAATTACAGTTACTGAAAGCAAATAAACAGATACATAATGTGGAATAGAAGCCTAAGCACTGAGCTAATAGTGAATGATTAGTAATGGTAATGATTAGAAAGCTTTTTCTAAAGCCTGATACATTTATCCCCAAGCTTCAACCATAAAACATTGATCTGGAATTTGTGCTATTTCCAGCAAAACAAAATATGTTCAAGTGAGAAATTCAGCTACACCCTCAGAATGCAATTAACATATGATTTTTCAGGCTGTATTTAATCTAGAAATAGGAAATCTGCATCTGGGAAACAGCATGCTCATTTGCATGTGATAACCATAGCAGAAGCACAACACTTCTGCAAGAGATGCATTAAATAAAAAGAAAACAACCAAACTAGTGGTGAGTTCAGCCCCCAGGACTGCGGTGCAGTTGTCACACGAGGCAATGCTCATCAATCAAGGGCATTGAGCTCTGCTAGCATTTATCACATGGGCTCCTGCTCTGCCACAGGAAGTCTGTCTATGAAGGCTAAAAGGTTGGGGCAACAACTGCAGGGAATTTCATCATAATAAACTGAGATTGGATTTATGTTTTAAATTTCATCCAGTCTTATGTTCCAGGCCTATAAATATTCAATGAGTCTTCTACGTCCTAGTAAGGAAAATATGAGACCTATGCAAGTGATTTTGGGTATAATTATCTTTCCAGTAACTTCACTCAAATAATTTTATAGGTAAGAATAATCCTTTTGTTGTCCTGCAGCCATAATTACAGTATTTATCTTCCCCCTTCAAAGCCCCATCCCCCCCTAGCAGCTTTTTAAGCACGGCACACCTCCATGAGCTGCAGATACAGCTCCAAAAATAGCACTTGTTCTGTTTGCAGGAAAAACCTAAATTGTGCGTTTTACCCCACGGCCAATTCTGTATTTCAGGACCTTGAAATGTACTGTTAATTAATCCAATTACATGCATTTTATTTTGCAATTAATTCTGCCATTGTATGCGTGGGAACTGAATGAAAGCAGTGGACCTGTACAATGGGTACTACTCTCTGTTTCCTTTCTTGGCACAATTACCCCAAAACTGGAGACAATTTGGAAGGGTGTGACAAAACCCAGCTAGAGCCTGTGTGTGTGGAACAAGAGCTCCCTGAATTAGGATTTCATTTTAATTAGCCCTAAAGCATACATAGGCCCATTTTTAGAGTTAGTTTCCACACTCCCATTACAGACCTAACCAGTGTGTGCCCTAAGAACACCAATACTGGGTTAAGTCCTCCCATTTTTGGGATGCTGACTGTTTGGATTTCCATTCTACAGAACCTCAGAGCTCCAAATGAGCAAAAGGCAGTTACTTGGTGAGCTCAGGGAAATTAGTCTTGATGGTTTGTTATTACCCTCTTGATATAACAGGACTGAAAAGACAATAGTTAAAAGGAAAATGTTAAATTGTATATCGGAAGATTTAAAAGTATTTGTGCCTCTTCTGCAAATCATTTACCATCAATTTAGCCTGAGTATTAAGCAATCCAAACACCTGCAAATGCTACCTGTAGGTTTAATGAATACACAAGCACTTCAGTCTTCTTTTTCAACATATTTTCTCATTTCTGTTGGGCTTATAACTTGTCCTGTCCTTTTCTCCCCTCGGTCTTTTTAATCTTTAGGTCAGGAATCATTCCCCATGAAAATAAAGAAACAGTTTTGTCAAAGGCTTGTCAGAGGAGATGGGTGCTTCCATGTGGAATTCAGTCATTTAATGGCTCACTGGGATCGCAGCATTTTTTTTCATTAAGTTGTCCAAAGTAATTTCATCACTCCAGAATTTATTTCACTTCCACCTTCCCCTGTCTGGTTGGTCCCAGCCCAGTTCCTTTAATGTTTGAAACTTAAACCTCATGTAAGAGCAGGTCCCTACAGCCTTATACATGTCCCACTAATCCTTGATGCCACTGGTATCTTTAATTCTGCCTGACACCGACAAAGGGAAGTCTTGATCTTCCAGAGCCTTAATTGTATTTAGAGGAAAGGATCTACTTATTAAAATAAAAAGACTTACACTCACCAATATAATAGCAAAACATAATATAAAACCAAGATTCCTAATTTTTTTAAAAAACAAACTACATTTTCTAAAAGGATGGATAATCATCTGCAATTTAATTCTCTCTAAATGAACCATATTTTCATCAAGAAACTATTCCATGTCATCTATTTTAGGTATCAAATATTGAGGGCACTTGAAATCTCTCATCCTTTCCAAAAAAATGTAGGCCAGCATTTGTTTTGTCCAGTGCCTGAAAAATTATTCTAGAAATTCATTTCCCCTGGAGCATTACCATTAAGCTAATTTAAAACATTTGTTTAAAATTAAACAACACATTTTAATTAGAGCAGCAGAGAGCATCTGGTTACTGAGAAATCGTAGTTGTGGACACCTGACCTGCAACAGCATTTAAAACACCCCTGCAGCACCTTTAACCCTTCCTACTCCACAAGCAAGTCCTGTCACCCCTTTTATGATATTTTAGTGCACTTCTTAAACTGCAATTCCTATTCTTGTGTACTTCAGCATAAATCTGCTTAAGATATAAGTCCAGCTACAACTATAACCTTGCTGGGTAGAGGTCACTGATTTCATTTGTCTGATTCAATCAAGTGACATCCTTTATTGAAATTAAATGCTCCTGTACTGCTTCAAAAATTAATCCCCGCTGGTGAAAAGTTGCACTGTTATTTTAGTGGCTTTAATAAAGTGAAATGACTTACCTAATCTTTAATTCAACTTGAGCAATATATCAAAAGCTTATATCCCTTGAGCATGGCCTTTGCCATACCTTACAGCCTCCTAGCTGTTTTCCAATTGGTTTTTTTGTCTTCTAAAAATAGGTTTAAGTAAGAAGTCACCTGAAATCACATTAACAATTACATGAATTCCTGCTTGTATAATCATTCACACCTTGTATCCCCTGCTGTGCTGCACACCTGGCCCAGCTGACACTGCCCTGCTCCCAGAGGCAGTGCTGGCCCACATCCCAAAGTCTTCAGTGGCAGGGCTTGGTCATTTTGGGGAAGAGGCTTTGAGCACAACTCTGTTGTGGTCTACAATATAAATAATAAATACTATTGGCAGTAGCTGTTGGCTCTACAATCCCTTTCTAGTGTAATCCAACAACAGCAAGAGTTATTTGAAGAACAAGGTGAGGCTGTAAAGGTAACACACCCTAATGAAGCTGGGATGCTCTCAAATATTGGTACAAAATATTAGCACTTCACCCCCAATTTAGGAGTTGATCCCTGAATTCAGAGTCAGAGAGTGGCACAGTTGTGGCATCACTTCCCCGTCCCCAAACAGCATCAGCAGCTGGTGGGTTCCAAGGTGCTCTCTGACACTGAGGCATTAAAGGCTGGCTCACACATTTTTTGAAATAAATTTGCCTTGGCCACATATTATTTGACAGGCTGCACCACCAGTCAGACAAAAAAGTTGCATCTTTTTCTGTACAAAAGTATAGCAAAGGAAGAGGCAATGGATAAATCTGATAACTGTTTTCTGGAACAGGAGAATATTAGTGTTACGTGTTCTGAATATTCATCATCTTTTAACACAATTTCACTCTCTTGTTCATCTCAGTATGACCCTAGTGATGATTCTGTTCTGAACAGGTTTAAAGTCTTTTGCAAAGCCTGTAGCTGAGCCTCAGGTTTGTGTTTACTGTTTCTTACTGACTACATCTCTCATTGTACCCTTGGGAAATGCTCCAAGGTGTCCCTGGGGTTTTATGCATCTGGTTACCTGCTGCATCTTCCATCCTTTTTAGTTACTTTTTTGTAGCTTAATGAGATAATTTTTCTGCCCCTCCTCCCTAACACATTTGTTCCTGCATGGCATTACTTTGAATAAAACATCAGGGTGTCTTTAAGCTCACACGGGGGAGGTGTCCCAGCCAACAGTGCTCAGGTAACATCATTCCACACTTCACCTACTTTTGTCCTTTATCCTCCTGCGTGCCAAGCTCGGAGTTTGCCAAGAGGCAGCTCCACAGCAGGATGGAGTCACCCAACCCAGCCCAGGCCTGGGCTGCCCTTTGCAGGAGCAGCCCCAAGCACAGGGCACTGTGTCTTGTGGGAGCTCTTCCATCCCTGGCTCTGCACAGTGTAGGTGTGTAGGAGTCAGAACACATTTACTGGCACCTTCCCAAGGTGTCACACTGCATCACCTGATGTAAAATGCATTCCTGCTCCACTACAGTTGTCACACAAACAAATATCATGCATGCAAGGACTTCCATTAATGTGTCTTGATATTGGAAGATTTCTGGGAAGACAGAAATTTAATCATGGGAAATGAAAAAAAAATGAAAGCCTGAAGATGAAGGCAGCACTTCTGCGATGCTCTTTCAGGAGCTGTCACATAATATAGATGCTATTCTCCCCCTTCCTAGTGTTGCCTGTAAATTCACGTCTCCCTCCTCCCATCTATTTTTGGTAAGGCCAAAAGTCCCCCAGAGCACTATAATTATCTCAGTCAGAAATGTCAGAAGAGTTTACAGCTGAAGGAGGTGTCTGCCCAGAACAGGAAAATCAGGTGCACCCTCCTTGTGTTGGGGAGGCTTTAAAAGCAAGTTGCTGCACACAGTTTTCAGGGGGAGATTTGGGAATCTGGCTGCACTAGTGGGAGAGAGATTTGTGCAGCATCTCTGCTTTAGAAAATAAGAGAAAATAAGTTAGATTATCCCTTGGGGCATTAACTTTGAACCATTAAAGACTGAGCCAGAAAAAGTTATTTGAAATAAAACCTTGTTGCTTCATCTGTTGGGAGAGAGAAAAAGAGACAAGCCCTTTACTATAAATGCAATAATGAGGATGCATTGGTGATGCTTTCCCTGCTTTTCCATTTGTTTATGGTCAGTTTTCCCTGCAACACATTCCAGGGTTTGTGACAACACTCACCACATAACTCAAGAGCAAAAAGCTCCATTTCTGGCCTTGGATACACCAACCCACTCCATGGATTGGGGATAACTGTGGGCTGATACAGAAGCTGCAAGTTCCATTCATAAAAGAAGCAGATTAACACCCTAAGCCACCAAATAATTTCCATTGTGTATATATGCAACTGTGTGAGCAAAATACCCATGTTTTGCTGCATATTATGCTCCACTATTTTGGAATACAATAGTTCCCTTGGCATTAGTGCCAAATGAATGGTAAGTTCATTTTGTCTGAAAGACTAAACAAACACACACTGACAATGAGGATAAATCAGATTGCTGCAGGACTTTCAAATAGCTGGTAAAAATAATATTTTAATCAAATAACTCAGCTGCAACTGCCACGAACTAGTGGGAAGGTTAAGGCTGTGACTCAGTATTCTAGTGAGAAAACACACAGAATTATTCAAAACACACCGTTTCGTTGCCACTGCTTGACTCAGACTAAAAGCAGCGGATGGCAAGATGAGTTTCTAGCCCTGATACCAGACTGAAGCCACCAAGAAAACAAAGGTTAAAGGAATATTCTGAAAGATCAGTCATCCAGCAAGAAAATGCAATGCTATAGAAAAAGAATTACAGCCAGGTTGGAGTGCTTTACTCCAAAATAAAGATGTTTTGTGGGGTTTGTTTTGGTTTACTCCAAAATGAGAAATAAAGCCACATTTAGGACTCTGGACTAGTGTTTTGGAGCTGTGAGGCCAGTTTTGGCTGCAGGATGGGCTGCCTGGTGTGGCCAGGCTTGCACAGGAGGTGACTGCCCCTGTTTTGTGGGAATACTGCAAGGCAAGAGCAATGGGAAAGTCTGAGGCACTCAGATACAGTGATGCTGAATTGTAAAAGGAACCTGCAGGTAACGCCATTCAGATGTGCTCTGGTGTAGCTAAAATTGGGATTTTGCTCTGAAGGATTTGTCTCTCAGTGGAGTCTGTGGGAACTTCAGTACTTTAGAGAACTCAGTGTCAGGCCTTTACATGAGGAACGAGCAACACACAGTTCGAAACATGTTCTCAGTTAACTTCAGTGAAATGGGAAATACAGCTGCAGTCCAGGAACTTGCATCACATTAAAACCAGTCCTTAACATGCCCTACCATACTTCCTATTCAAAGGAATTAGACCTGAATAAGATCTGAGAACATTATTTTTGCCCATTTTTTTTCCTACAGAGACCCTACCCAGAGATTGCCAATTTATTTTTTGAGACCAGAAGAAAGCACCATGGTCATCCAATTCAAATTTAGGTAGTGCAGAGCCTTCCAACTCCTGCACCCAGCCTGGTGGCAGCACCTGGACCAGATACATCTAAACACACACGCAATGATCCTCTTGCAATCCTTGGTGACATTTTCCCTCATGATAAGAAACTTGTTCCTGGTTCTACAGCTGTACAGCCACAGTTTCATACCCTGGTGGTCACTTCTTTGCCTATGGATTAAAGAGACTCTTCAAATTTCTCTTCACCACCTCAGTACTTAAGGGTTGTGATCAAACCAGCACATAAACTCCCTTTGATACATGCCATGGGCTGTGCTCATGGCCTCTTTCCCTCTCTGAGGTGTTTTCTGGTTTAATCATCCCCCTCCCTGGCTCCTCTCATTTCTGAGCCAGGATGGTTTGGAGACAAGGGCTGGTGCAAAGAGGAGCACAAAGTCCTACACCTCTGGAAATTTTTCCCTCTTTTTGCTGCCCAGAACCTGATGGAGGCTGAGAATTGTTTTTACCAAGGCTCAGACACCCACCTACCTCTGCTCCCAAGCTGGCACTGCCAGCCAGCTCCTCACTCCAGGCGCGTTCATGAGCTCCACTTCCCAGGAAGCTGCTTGGGACCAGCTTCTCTCTCCAGTTCACCAGTGCATGACCATGAACCTGAGCATCACAGCTCCAAAACCAAGAGTGGAACAACTCCCCAACAGGTTTTAAGAGCACAAAACCAATCTGTCTATGACAGAGCCCCACAGCCCTGCTCTGCACCCTCAGATCTGGATCTGCAGCACAGGCAGGGCACATGGGGGTTGTCAGAGGCACAGGCAGTGCACATGGGGGTTATCAGAGGCCTTTTAAGACTGTTTAACAACCTGAACTCTGCCAAAAAAACACAAGATGCCAACCAGACTAAAACTAATCAAAAGGATACAGTAATAAAAGCTAATTTTCATTATGGACAACAGCACGGAGCTAGAGGGTACTAACAACAGTGATGAGAGCTACAGCTTTGAAAGGGAAAAAAGACTAAACCAGCAATCATTGTGGTAGTCATGAAAAAAATTAATTAAAAGTAATTAGAGAAAAAAGAGATTTAAAAAACTAGTGTTTGCTGGGAAGGAGTCCAGTGGAAAGCGTTGCCCTTTTTGGTATTAACTGAAACAGAATATTCCCCAAATCGAGCTGCTTGCAACTGAAAAAGGCAATTAAAAGAAAAATTAGCAGCGGGAGCTTCTGCCAGTGCCGAGTGGCTGCTTTAGTGGCTGCTTTCCCCCGCCATTGAGCTGCCACCTTCAGCAGAGGCCCCTGCCTGGACGGGGTTTGGCTGTGTCCCCCCACTGCCCCCAGCGCTCCTGCCTGTGCGTGTTTGCCCATCTCTCACCGCCCCGGTGACGAACCACCCCCCGACCGCTCCGTGCCCGGGCGGGCTGATGTGCCAGGCGGGCGCCGCTGCCCGCGGGCTGCGGGAACAGCTGCTCGCTGTGGCTGCGGAACACGCGGATGGAGCGCTGGAAGATGCTCCGGGCACAAATCAGCGCGATCACAGCTCGGTGAGGATGAGCGGGGGCTGCGGGGGCTCGGGAGAGCTGCGGGAGCACAAGGGAAACGTGTAAGCAAACAGATTCATCACGTTCCTTGGCTGTGCCGTCTCGCAGCCCGTGCCCCGCTCGGGGCTGTTTACCTGGTTGGGGAAGAGGGATGGATGGCCACGATGTTATTGCTTCCCTCCTCTGCGTCCCATGAGTTGTCTGTAGGTGTTGCTCAGAAATGGGTATGCAGGTGAGTCGGCCGAGCCAGGGCAGTCTCAGAGGCAGACCTGCCATGCCCCAGCTTTAACAAACCAGGGCTACAACACAGTGCTATTGTACTTACTAAATTTTGACCTGTTACTTGAAACATTAAAATAATTGTCATACAGGAAAAAGCTCTGTGGAATATTACTCCATATTGACTTTGATGGGAAACTACATTTCAATCAGAAGCAGATTCTTGTCCTGGGAACCTCTGCTTTCCAGTAAAACGTTTCATTGACTTCTACATAAAGATTATGAATGATTCAAAAACTGTTTTATGCTGCAGCCAGTGAAGTGTTCTTTTTCCTCTTCCACACCAAATATTGAAATGTCAATGGATTAACATAACAAATTGCCCATCGGAAATAGAGCTGCCTTTGGAGACTGGGAACACAGGCTGTGTTCCTTATTTGCCCTTTCCTAGTCCCTCTGTGGTAATTTAAAGTGAAGCAAAGTAATATGGAGATGATTAATTCACTTTCAAAAAAAGCATAAAATAGTAGTTTTAATCACCCACCTCTATTATTACCACCAGAAAAAGTTAATTTGACCTGTTGCAAATAAAGCCTTTTAATCCCAATTTATTTACTTATTTAAAAGCCAAAAAACACTCCCGACCCTCTAAAATGTTATGGAATATTTTTCATAAGACATTCCCCAAAACAAAGCAGAAAACCTCAAAAAAACCACCCCAACAAACCAACCACACAGCAAATCAAGAATTTAGGAGCTGAAACTTTCCCTGCCTTGCTGTAGCAACACCTCATGGTGCCTCATGCAGCTCAAGGGATCAGATCAGATACCAACAGTGAGGGTTAAAGAAAGGACAAAAAACCAGGTGCAAATTATTACTGTCTTAGCACCACATGAAAAAGTCCCTGTGATCATGTGAGACTCTCCAAAACCACAGCATGAGATGCTGAAACATCTCGCTTAAGAGAAGTGAAACACAACACCAGCCTAAAAAAAAAAAAAGGGAAGAGAAACCCACAGACTCTCACCTACCTTGTCTGTGTCATGTTCTAGTAAGAGATCTAAAGGTGATCAGGGCCCCCCTCTCCAGCCCTTGCCAGAAGAACCTCTGGCTTATCATCAGCTCTGTCCCCCCTGAGCTGTCCCAAAGTAAATCTGCCAGTGACAATGAACCCACCAGCATCACCCAGCCAGGCATGTCTTCCAGGGGATTAGAGGCAAAAGGCAAGTCCCAAGCCCTCCCTGCTGGTTAGTGACCACCCAGAACCACTAGGAAGGCAAATAATTAACCATTACCCTTAAAAGAAATCTGCTTTCAGAGAGCTGCCTCAGCCTCCTGATTAAGTGCAATCAATGAATCATCACACAAGGTTCACGTATCAACTGTGCTCTGCATTTAGGGACAAATACAGTCTAAACAGCCAAATAATCACACTACTCTCTCAATGCATATAAAATTTATGGTCACTGCAATATTTCAGCGAAGGCACTGTTTGAAGGAGGAACAGGCTGCAGAGCAATTAGGATGAAAAAGAGTTTTGGCTGCCTTTGGCTGGGCAGCACTGGTCTGTCAAAGAAGGAGATTTATGCTGCTGCAGGAGGGCTGCACTGAAGGCTGGGAGGAGACCAGGAACCCCCAGCCTTTGGGTGCTGCAGTGGGCAGAAGCTTCTCTGCAGCGCCAAAAAATATTCATATAGAAATGACAAGCTTTTATCAATGCTACTACCACAGAAAAGAATAAATAATCAAGTCTTTACCTCTCTCATCGCCACAATTAGTTCTTGCTGTCTCATATTTACAGTGGCTGTCACAAAGGTTCTAAGGATGTTGGACGAAGCAATTCCTTTTGGACTGGGCCAAGGGTTCCTCAACTCTGGCTCCTGCTTGAGACCTACTGGCTTACTTGCTACAAGAGCTAAGAGTCTGACTCCTCCACTGCAGGTCTTCACTGCCAGGGATAGTCCCACAAAACACTTTCTTCAGCCATAAAATTATAGCTAGTTGTTTCTGAATCATTGAGATCTAGAGTTATCTCCAGTTTACTATTTTTTTTCCACTCTAAACAAGTACATACCTTTCCTCAGGTATTTTGGCTTTGGATGATGAAGACAAATAGGTGAAACATAGCAGCTGTTTACATACAATTACAGAGGACACTGTTTACTCCAATAAGCTTTACAATGTACTTATGTATTGTTGCAGAGCAAGAGCCTAATCTGGAGATACAGGTCACTCCTGAGTGTGTTAGCCAAGGAAATGCTCAAAGCACAGCCTAATATGTATGGGGAGAGCTTGGAGGAAAGGTAGTCTTGTAAAGCTGCTCCAAATGTAGACAAATGGCAGGTGCATAAGGGGAGCCCTTATGCCTTTGCATCTTAAATACTGTGAGAAGTGTTTTGAGGAGGCAGGAAAGAAATCCCCCCACAAACTAGGAATAATTACAGTGGGTTTATTTTCTGAACTCCATTGCATAAAATTCACTTCTTCAACATCCATCCTGCTCACTGCAGAGTTTGAACTGCTGAGCCAAAGGCTACCCCTTCCCGTGGAGCAACTTGCAAGGCACACCTGGAGGAAAGCTCCTTGGCAACCCTGGCAGCTCTGACAAATTCTCCAATGCCAGGAAAACAGCAGTCCCTGAGTAACTGGAGTCTGTGTTCCATCAGTCCCTCCTCAGATCACAGCATTTGGAACATTAAAAAGAAAAAAAATATTCGCAAGATTGATTTGTTGCATCTATGAAAACACTGAAAGGCGAGAGAGACTGTGGTTCATTTTTCAGTGGTAGTAAAGAGGTGTTTATATATCCTGCCTCCTGCATTCCCCACACTGGCTGTAAAGCTGCAGGCTTTTTGATTTGTTCAAGACCAAATTGTCCTGAGTATTCAGTGCCCATACCTACTACCTGCAAATGAGGTGTTTCAAGCTAGTTGTACTCTTTTTTTTGGGGGGAAGAGGAAGGGAGGGAATCCTCAGTTCAGTAAGTTGAGTTAAATAACATATAGCTGTCCCCTTTTATAGACAACAAGTCTATTCTCACACCTCCCCACACCCCATATTGTTGGTGCTGTATTATCTGTATGAGCCAGGCATTGGCAAGGAGAGAAAAAAAAATGACAGGACATTGTAAGAGAATTTAATGAAGTGGCTCCAAATATTGTATCAAAATAAATGAACTGAATAATGCAAGAGCTCATTCCAGGTCCCTTCTACAACAATAACTATTGTGTGAGCAGCACATCGGAGGAGATGGGGATGGCTGAATGAATACAAAGGTGCCACTCCAGCACATTACAGAGCAGGGAACAAGGGGCAGCCCGAATTGCTATATTTAATTTCAGTCATTCTTTGAGGCCAGATACTCAGGAAGGAAATAGAAGATGGTAAAAAGGGAGGAGGAGGAATTATCAGCCTTTCTGATCTGACTTAACTATTTGCTTCTGCTTAGGGTGGAGAAAAAGGGGCTGATGACATTCCTGCATCTTGGAACTCCTGTGCGAGCCCCTGGTGCGTTCTGAGCCTGGTGCCAGCCGGCAGCAAGAGGAGCTGCTGACTGCCCACGGGGAGGGAGACACTCCTTGGCACTGCCACTCACAAATTATCTGCCTTTTATTAAAAATATATGCAAGCTCCCATCTGCAGCCTGCCCTGGGCTCAGTTCCAGCCGCAGATACCCTGGGCTCGGCTCAGCCTTGGGCTCAGCTCAGCCCTGGACTGTGGTGGGTTCGGTTCAGCAGAGACTGGGGGTGTGCCAGCACTCACAGCTGTGCCCAGCACAGCCCTCACAGCTGGGCATGGACAGGCCCTGCTGGGTCTGTGCTAGGGCCTGGCATTTGCAAATGTGGATTCTTATTGATATCCCTGATGGCACAAGGGATTGATCCCTCCTGGTGAAATAGGAACATAGAACCAGGCAAAAGGATTCAAGCATGGGCAGGTTACCTGTTCTGAACTGCCTGTGCTTCCCTGTCCCTGCCAATAGCTCTGAGACACTTGCTATGCTTTGCTTCTTTGTAAAATACCTTGTCATTTCCTCTCTCTGCATAAAGAATATTCGCACTAGCACTGCCTTTCTGGGAACAGCATTGAACACCCAGGTACTAGCAAAGCCCCTGTTCAAGCCTCCTTTTGCCCTGTCCCTGCGCCCTTTAATGTGAGAGGGTGCCCAGCTGGTCTTATTTGGGTTCAGGGGTACAGCCAGTCATGTGGGAGCACCTTGTGCAGAGGCCACTGCCACAGAAACACCATGCTGTGGCAACCAGGAGCCAGGGCACAGCAAGCTCCTACCTGCTCTGACAGCCAGGAACAGTGACATTAGAAATCCAGGTGGGGAATCTGCAGCAAAAACCATTAGGACTGTCACCTTTGCTTGTAAACGCTCCATGTGACTCTGCTCTAATTTTCTGTGACTGTCTCTTTCCCAGGTCTGGCAGGGAGAAAACAAGTGGTTGGCACTTACCCACCCCCCTCTCAACTCTGCCACCCACAGTGGGCTCAGCAACGTCCTCCCCTCTTCAGAGACACATCCTGCACCCATCGTGCTGTCCATCAAGCCTTTCCTAACCCAACTGCAATTCCCTGACAGCTTTACTTGCAAATTCCCTCTCTGCACAGCTCATGCTAAGAACCTTAATATTCCTGCAGATTCAGAAAGGGGATTTCCAACAAGCATTAGGAAAATTAAACTTCTCAAGAGCTGTCTCAATCTGACAAGCTATTTCTAGCTCTTCAAAGTACAGTAAGTGAAAATATTAAAATGGGGGATGGGGAAGCTCTAGTAAGGAAATGATGAATTACAGCTAGAAAAGAGGACAGTGTAAGGCTACTCCAGATATACATAAGGGACACATATGTGTATACTCATACACAGAAACACATGAATATGTATTGCTTAAGGCATCCTGCTGCTTTATAAGAGAAAATTATAATCTCCTACCCTTTGCTTGCATCCAGAGCCAAAGCAGCAGATAGCACTAATGAGTGGGGGCATCTCGCTTGGAGATCTGTACTTTGCATTACACGTGCCAGAGTACCAGCCCTCCTGGGTAGCAGATTGGGAGATCCTGATTAATCCAGCAACTTTCCACCAAGGACATGGACTCTAGGGTGGGAGCCTGGCCCTAGGCAGGGAGGGCACAGCCTGAGCCCCTCCTAGGCTGAGCTGGGGACACTGGGCTGACCACAAATCCTGCGGGAGACAGCCCCACTCCTCCCAGCTCAGGCTTGCTCTCAGGGCTAGGCTGGAGCTCTCCAGTACAGACAGGCTGTCTGCATTTCACAAAGCCCAGAGATGGCACTGTGTACTGCTGTTCCCCTTCCCAACAGGTCAGGCTACAAACACACCCTGAGCCTCTCCCCTTTTGCTCCTTTCTCCCCCTCTCTGTTGTTTTCTCTTTTTCCATCCCCTTCAGAACTTCCAAGCCTACACCACAAAGGGAGGAGAGGCTGTTTATAGCCAAGGCCATTGCAGGGGAGGGTGAGAAGCTGAACCAGGCTTTCAAGATGTAAGGGTGTGACTCCGAAGGAGGAGAGGGTGATGTTATTTTTTTAGGAGCATCAAAGTGGCATAATTTAGCTGTTAGCAAATTTCTCTATGCTCTGGCCTGGCTCTTGCTCCAAAACCTGGGTTTAAGGCATGATTTGAGTTAATGGTGCTTGGCTTGTCTGTCTGTCCTCCCTGTTCACTGCTGCTTTACAGCAATCACCCCCAGTAGCCTCAGAAATCATATTGCAATTGGGTTAAAGACCACTCTCTTCAATTGCAGTCCCTCATCACAGGTGCATTAGGGCTGAGGGACAACAGCTCTGTGCAAGACAAAGGGACAAAACAATTAGAAGAGCTGATTAAAATCCTATTGCTCTTCAGGGACTGGGGTGGTGCAGTGAAAAAAATCCTTCAGAGCTTGCACTCGCAGCCTGCCAAAAGTGCCTCTTCAGCTGTATGAACTGGTCTTGCAAAAGACACATTTCTGAGTGCTGTATTAAAGCTGAAGTCAAGGCTGTGGAGAGAGCTTGTGGTATAGAGCAAGATCTGATCAATACATGGGATTTTTCAGTATCATGAAATATTTTGCAGTCTGATTCCACTTATTTAAGGGAGAAACACAAAAGGGACTGATTTGACCTTGATATCTTAACTGGCAGAACAGAAAGGAATGCCAAATGCTAAGAGCAAAGCTATTGATTAGGCCTGAGAGGGAAGACTGATGGAAGAAAGCTGTAAGAAGTTATTAATGGCCAAGAGGAGCACAGCGATTTTGGGTTTTGGCTTGATGACAACAGGATGGAAAATGAGTGTCCACAGTCTGTCGGACAAAGGATTTGCTGAAGAAACAGGGAAGCATGAGATGCATCTGTGTTTCATGGATACAGATCATCCTGGGCCGGACACATCCACTGTGCTGACCTGAACAGTGCTCATGGAGAGTGCAAGCACAATCCCCTTACTCCTATCCTTATTTCTCTCCACTCTGTTCATCTGTGCTTACTGAGCTCAGCAAAATGTTGAAATGGGACTCTTAGTCATCTTTGCAGTCTCGTATCATCAGGGCTGAGTAGTGAAGCTCTTTGGATTAGTTTTTATGTCATTAGTGTGTTAACTGACTGTAGGAAGCTCTAATTGAATTATTAGGAACACAGGTCTGAACGTTATAAAGCAAAGTTACACTTCAAAGCTGCAGATTTCTAGCACTGGTGATACTGATCCAAGCTCTGTCAGGTGCACGGAATTCAGGTACCAAATGGCTGAGACTCAGCCACTGTCACTGTGCCAGCACAGCATCAGTCAGAGGCAGAGAAGTGTCTGTGACTGCAGAAGGGGAACACAACAGGAGGCCTCATTTGCACCCACAGAAAGCAGGAGTGAGTGAGTTCTGGCAGACGGTGCAAACAAACGTGATTCAGCGCAGAAAATGGCCCTCCAGGCTCCGGGGACTGCTTGGAGGAGATGGTTGCAGGAACTTGTCGTGTGTAATCTACCAGCCATCTTCACAATGTGATGGGAATTTCTTAATGAGCATTGGCAGGACACACAAACAGAGTAGCAGTGCTGCTTCTCCAGCCATTAATATTACATTCATGGGCTGCTTAATTCGCTGTTCCTCGCAGAGCCAGAGCAGGAGGCTGCATAATGAAGGATTTGTTGACAGAGGTCTTCATATCGAATCAGCAAGAAGGTAGAAAATGATCCCCTTTCAGGCCTACTCGCTTGACTCATGTAACCTTCTCTGATGATGGGAGTGAGGTACCAGGTGCTCTGCTCTTCTCAGGACATTAGTGCTGCCGATTTTGAACTCCATCTGTTAAAGCTTTCACCAAGAAGCCAAACAGCACACTCATTTCACAGGGAAGAGACACTACCTAGGCACAAGGAAGATGAGGGGTGTTGGGAGGCCAAACACCCTTTCATAAAGGTGCTTAAACATATTCCTCATGGGAGGTGCATAAACAGGTCCCAGCTGTGAGTGTTCAAACAGAAATGAACTGGGAGCAGAACACAAATCCTATCTCTTAGTACTCTGCAGGTGATATCCTAACTTGTTTTAGAGCTCTCTTGTTCTCCTACTTGTCCTCAGGGAGCCAGAAACAGCAGGGAAGAATGGCTGGTCCTGCTCCTGAGGCGTGGAGAGCTCTCCTGTAGGACACAAGCCTCTCCTCCTCCTAACAGGTCCGTCCTCCTGTGTATTTCTGATAGTGAGGGCTGGTGATGACACAGAACTGATTTTAGATGGCAGGCCTTGTGTGCAGGCCATAAGATGTGTCACTGCAGTGCTGCAATGCTGTGTATGGATGGGATATGGTACTACCACAAATGTGCAGAAACAAGTGCCAGACTTCCTGGGCCTTCAGGACTAAATAAATTCATCTCAGAAAGTTTTTTAAATGCTCGAGGCATTTTCTAAACGGACCATTTGGCAGCGATAGCTCCTTCCCTGAGCTAATTCTTCAGTGATGCTTGCTGGACTTTGATCAATACAAATGTGAGTCCAACCGACACTCTCTCCTAAGTGACACATGTGAGAGCCTCTTCCGAGCTGTAGTACAGAGTCCTTAAGCTCTTCCATACACAGAGCTGAGCTAAAGTGTCTCCAGTGTGCTCATTTCATTTACATCTCATTCATTATGGAAACGAGGTGTGAAAGTAGTTTCCAGAGCTACTTAGAGCAGGCTGCACATCGATTTAATACCTATTCTGGTTTTTCAAGCCACTTACCTCCACAGAAGTCTTGTTTCAAACCAATTATTTAGCTGCATTGCTCAGACTTTGAAATCAGTACTATATTAATGCAGCTTGATCTAAACCACACTATATTTAAGACTGCTGAAGGGGAGCTTTTAAAATGAAGGAAGAGAGTAAAGAACCAGCTTACCTGATTTATAGGACCATCGAGTTTCTATTCCTGATTGTATTCATGCATAAAGTCTCTAAAAAGAACCAAACTGCATCAGATAAATTTTCCTTTTTAAACATGCCTCTATCAGTCCATCAGTCTAACTACTCACAAGAAGAGAGACTCAAACATGAAAATAAGGAGGCAATAGCAAAGAAAAAAGAATCAGGTAATTAATAACTCTCACAGGAGACTGCTTGCTGTCAAGCAGGGCTCTTTATCAGGCTTAAGAGATTGCCAATGGGAGCCACAGCTGCAAAACATTATGCACAGCATCTAAACACCATCTTTTATCATGAGGAATAGAATTTAGGCCCCTTGCTGGACAATTAGGATCTTCCCTGATTACCTGGAAGATAACCTTTCTCTCTTCAGATGCTCCATGGGGCAGATGTTGCTTGAAAGTGGAGTGCAACCCCGTGCAGTGCAAAAAGTGAATATACACTAACACGTCCCCTGCAACAGATACATACATAGATACAAAAATCTCTGTAGGAAATTGATTCATTCTGCTATTAGCAGATTAATTAAGAGTGTTTGCCTGCATACAGGAGGCCACAATTCACTCTGGATTCTGCTTGAGCAGACCTGGGGATCCTGCACAGTGTAGTTTTGCCACAGATTTCCAGTGTTACTTTAGGCACATCACTTAACCTTGGGGTTCTCCACATCAATGAGGAATCCACCTTGCTCAGAGCACTGTGAGATCCGTGGATAAAGAGCACTCTAAATACTATGTATTATTTATAGCATTGCCCAATGGATAATAGCAAGTTACAGCTGTTAGAGACAGCAGGGACCTCTGAGCAAGCAGACAGGCACAGATCTGCATGGCAATATCCTTCATGCTGTAGCTGGCAGCTGTTTGTCCTCGGAGAACATTTCGGTGCTTTGTGCTACCAAATGAACTTGTTGTTAGTTCTTCCTGTTCCCCAGAGGCAGCTAAGGCAGAAATCTGGATTTGCCAGAGTGGCTTGTTGGCAAAGCAGTTGTGACAACCTGCTCCCAGCGTGGCTTGTACCTGCTCCTCCGGAGGAGCAAGAGTGGCCACACGGTGACGTGTTTGAAAGGCAACCCTGCACGCACAAGTCTGATGTGCACAGGCTGCCAGCTGAGAGCTGGACACTTCTGCCCTGACCACCACATTGCTCAGGGTAAGTCTCTGTGGGCACCGCGTAGTCATGTGGAAAAAGCACCCAAAATAGCTCCAGGATTGGAGACAAGACTGTGGGTTAGAACACGGCTGAACCTCCTGGCAGATTGCCATGCTTTGCTGCAGCACCAAGGCTGCTCCCCTCTCCTGAGAGCTCACCCAGAGCCAGTCTGGGCCCTGCACTGGGCTGTCCTCACTGCTGCACCCCATCCTATACTGGGCTGTCCCCACTGCTGCACCTCCACCTGCACTGGGCTGTCCTCAGTGCTGCACCTCATCCTGTCCTGGGCTGTCCTCACTGCTGCACCTCCACCTGCACTGGGCTGTCCTCAGTGCTGCACCTCATCCTGTCCTGGGCTGTCCTCACTGCTGCACCTCCACCTGCACTGGGCTGTCCTCACTGCTGCACCCCATCCTATACTGGGCTGTCCCCACTGCTGCACCTCATCCTGCACTGGGCTGTCCCCACTGCTGCACCTCCACCTGCACTGGGCTGTCCTCAGTGCTGCACCTCATCCTGTCCTGGGCTGTCCTCACTGCTGCACCTCATCCTGCACTGGGCTGTCCTCACTGCTGCACCTCATCCTACACTGGGCTGTCCTCACTGCTGCACCTTGACCTGCACTGGGCTGTCCCCACTGCTGCACCTCATCCTGCACTGGGCTGTCCCCACTGCTGCACCTCATCCTGCACTGTGTCCCCCAGGCCTTGAGGAGAGGTGCTGAAAGAAAGCAAAGAAAGACCATCTGATGTGCCAGTACTGATCTCCAAAGTTTTGGGCATATTTGCCCTATTTCCATCTAGTCTTTTAAAACTGCCTTAAAAGGTGTTTTGCCGAATGCAGATCTCCCCAACAGGAGAAAACCAGAAACCAAAAGCAGAAACTCACATCTCGGGCTTTCAGGCTAGAAATATGCACGTGGATTTATTTGCGAAGAGTTTCAAATCTTGGAAGGGTGACTTGGTGCAAATACATTTGTAGCATAACATGCTGTTGATGTTGTATGTTCTCCCCCAACACTGCACAATAAAACTTTGTGAGTAGATTGTGCCATGAGCCTTCAAGGATTCATCAGAGGACATGTCTCCACATTGCTGCCAGTCTCTTTTAGGGTAAACGTTCTGACAGTGAAAGGAAAGAGGCGTTCAGAGTAGGAAAAAAGATGAAGCCACTAAAATGCAAATTTTATTCACAGTTGGCATGTTTATAAATATATATATTACATTCTTACAATCTACAGTACATTCTAAATATAGAGGGATCCAATCTAAGTGTTTGTGGGAGGCAGGGTGTGTATTAAACTGAGCAACCTAGATTCAATGATGGGAAGAGACTTAATAACAAAATGAGGGCAAAGATTTGCTCTGGAAAATAAAGGAAAACTTGAAATATAAGCTGGATTTTAGTTAGTGCTTTGGCACTTTGCCACTGGCCATTGGAGACTGCTTTTGGACCTCACAAAAAATGTCATCATTTTAGGGCTAGAGGGCACATTGGATTGGAAGGATAATCACTGAAATCCTACCGTATGTACATCCTTATCAGAAGAAAACAAAAGATAATCATCACCTCTGGGAGAACCAAATGTTATCTACTGAGTTTAGCTGTTCAGGTTTCAATGTTGAATGTGCAGCACTCCCCTGTGACCTCCAAGTGCCCTTTAAACGTGCTGAGCAGGGGGCTAAGGAGGCAGGAGAAGAAAGAACTGAACAACCTGACCTCCCCCAGGGGAGGGCATGGACAAAGAGGCAGCTGCTGCTGGTGCCCGGGTTCAGCACAAGTTACACTTACCCAGAGAGAGTGGCCAGCTTTGGTAAATGACAGCATGTAAAGCAAGTACCAGTGTGGTACCAACGGGGTCTGTGCTTGCCAAGAGCACACCGTGGAGGAGGCAGTGTGCATGGAGGGGAAAGGAAGGAACCACAGGCTTCCAAAGTTGACTGATGCCAGTAAGTGCCCTCAGGATACCAGATGGGGAGCGCTCCAGGGAAATGGCTGGGAATACAAATTCAAAACGGGACAATCAAAGAAAGTGGGCTTTTAAAAATAGCTCATTCTCTCAAACTTTCCAAAACAGACCTTCCTTAACATGAGTGATATTCTGAGTATAGATTATATCTTCTCCTATTTTACAAATTAACAAATACTGAAAATTGGCTGGCAAAGTTTATTACCTTGGCATCTACTTAAAAAGAGAGTTTCAGTTTGAACTGTATATGTGTATCCATTCTCAGTGCTTGGGAGGCAAACATGCTGGTTTGTAAACAGCCCAGTTACTCCTTTTTCCCCTCCAGATTCTTTGGAAACTCCTGACTCTTCAGCTCTGGGAGCTGCTTTGCTCACACTGTTGGTTTTTGTCAGCTTTAAATTAATGTTCTTGGATGGATATTCTCTGAACGTGGCTTGAACGACATGCTCTTTCGTGGATCTATTTATTCTGAGACCAATTTTTTGCTTTTAACCAAAGCTTGCAATATTGAACAGTAGAGCTGTGTGAACTTTGTAATATCCAAACTGCACTGGAGTTTGTTATATTTATTGATTTCCTGGGAAAGCTCAGAGAATGAAACCATTTTATTTCACTAAGTTTTTGTCTCATGTTACCATGTATCTAAAAAACCACACACATCTCTCACTTCCATCTCTGAGCACAGAGAAGACTTGAATTTTAAGAGCTGTCCAGGATCTCTGCTCTCCCAGCTGCTTTTGGGTGGCTTCTTGGGGCTCCATTATTTGTACCAACTGATTCTTGTTAGCAATACAATATTTTGCCCCACTACCCAAAATTAAAGGCAGAAGGTGAGTGAAAAACAAACAAATGAAACAAAATAGTCTTTGTGTCTCATTATGCATTTTCGTGTAATCTCTCCATATAGTTTTTAAGTTCTTTGCATTCCCCCAGGTCCATATCCTGGCAGACCCATTTAATGTCATCCTCATTACTCATCAAGATTGAGTTGACAGTTGGACACCCATCATCAGAGGAGATGGTGGTAAAGGTGGTGAATTTAACCCGTTTCCTCTTAGAGGTAGGAGAAGTAGTTGGTTCACTTTTCTGTTCTTTTCCTTCAGTGAATGTGGTCTCAGTGGACCTGAAGGATTGTCCATTAATATTTTTGGTGGCATTTGTGTTAAGAAGATATTTACTCTCTTCATAGTCCACTACTCTGTCAATGGCTGTGATATGTTCCTCTTGTTGGGATGAGAAATTTATGTGATTTTCCAGAAGTTCTGTCCTGTTGCTCAGCCCAACCCAGTCATGAGAGTGGCTCATGCCTTCTTGCTCTTCAAAGGGAACTTGTTTGTTTCTGTACTTCAAAGCAAAAGTGACACAATTGATAAGGAAGACCAGAATTGCCAGGCAGAAGACTCCCAGGAGAGCGTACATCCCTATCTCCAGGTCGCTGAGTCCCCTGGGCGACTGGACCAGGTCATTCTCTTCCAAGTCTCCATTGTTTCTGGGCAGATCCACCTGTGCAGGGAAGCTCGTGAAGTCTATCGGCATGTTCTGACTGTCATCATCCAGCAGGCTTTCTCTGTCTTCTTTTCTACTTAAAATAGACCTCTGAGTGGTGGTTCCCCTGCCCTGCTCATGGCCCATGGAGGAGCTGTAATACTGACCACCCCCTCCAGCTCTTTCCTGCAAAGTGTTCTTCTGGCGCCGGTCACTGGCGTGATTTTCTAGGTGGACACCAGCACCCCTGTGTTTACTGTCACTGATGTTGGCATCACCCTGACCAAACTTGACTTTAATGCTGCCACTTCCAACAGCTAGGATGCTCTTCCTTTTGGATTTCTGGCATGATTCACTGATCACCATCTCCACCTTCACCAAGGTCCCCTGGCCTTCTGTCTCAGCAGCGATCACAGGCCACTTGAATTTGGGGTCATGGTGAATGGAGACCACCTTCTCATCCAGTGATGTAGCTGACAAGGAGAAGTCTTTGGAGTCATAAATATCCAGGGGCATGACAGATCCATCACTGAATTGGATCCAGCAGCTGATGGCTGCTTCCTGTAATATATAAACCAAATATACATCCACTCAGAATAAACATCAAGGGAAATATAGTCTGGTCTATTCCCTCCTCCTCACAAGATCCATATACCATTCATAACCAGAAAAGAAATAATAGGGAGAGCAATAAAATTAATATCTTGCCAAGATGTGAAGAGAAATACTAGTCTAAAATACTCATTGATAATAAGATTTGTTTCCACAAAGGTGCTTAAAGGAGCTGTATCCCCCGGGCTCTGCAGAATCTACTTCAGCACCATAATAAATTGCATGCCAGAAAGCATTACCAGTGACTGAGATCATTTACTGTTGTATATTTAAATGAAAAAAAAATTACATTATTTCTAAACTGCTTAAAATACAAAGTCTCCTCTTATTACACACAACACATGTTAAAAGATACCTAATACAGCAAGCAGGCCCATACGTGGCTCCATAGCATCACTCCTTGATTTTTGTCTCTCAAATTAAATTAGTGGGTTGTATAAGCAGAGGAAACCAATCAGTTGCTTCTTTAGGAAATGGCCAGGGTAATTTTCATGCTTGTTAGCAATTAAAAGCAAGACAATAATAAAGTTTAATCTTGTATCACAGCAATGCAGATTGTGTACTTCAGAGTGCATGGAGGAATGGAAATGGATCTGACCTGAATACTAATTCTGTAACAGAACGGGCCTAATGGTGCAGCATTCCTGGGAACCCTGACTTTTGGTTTCTAACTTGAAACATTTTAAAGTATTCTTACCTTTCAGAAAACGTGTGCTCACTCATTTCTGAAAATCAGGTCCTCTAAGGACTCTCAAATGGCTATTGAAAAGTGTTGTGCTACCTTGAAAAAAATCTTCCCATTCACACATTGATCACTTACAGACAAAATTCACGTTGCTCTACTGGAATCTTACTCCTGCTTCTGATGGTCTGACTTGCCCTGGTTAAGTTATGATATTTGCACCTTATTAGACACTAGAGAATCCACACCAGGCAGACTCCTGGCTTGATCAGTGGACTCTTTAGTGTCTGAAATGAGATGAGCTTTTGCCTTGTGAGAGCTGGGATCACACTGCTCCAAGACTCTGAGACAGACAGACACCCAGCCAACAGATTAACTTGCACAAACTCTAATGAAAATTCTGTTTCTTTAAATAAGCAGTTTTTCAAACAGACAGTATTTACATTCTAGCTCCACACAGGCATAGAGAATAAATATATATGATTATCTTTTAAATTGTTCCTAGCACAAAGTCATTCACCTGTTCATAACATGGAGAAAAAGGTTTCAGTCTTCTGGGATTGTATCATGCATCATCTACTAGCCTGATTCCGAAATCCTTACAGCCACAAAGCTCCCCCTGCTTCAATGGGAGATTTGCTTCTGTCTCTATTTCAGGACAGAGCCCTTAAGACTTTGCTGACACTGTCATAAATCCCTGCTTTGTGTTTATTAATCTTCAGATGTTTCTTGAAGGCTGCATAGAATGTATGTCATCAACTCTCATCCTCCCACTGTGTTGCTTAAACCTGGATAATCATTTAATAATTTTGCATTGCTTTGCTTATAGGGCTTGTGCTCTGAAAATCATGTCCTAAGCAATGGAGGGAATCAGATGCCTTTCAAAAGACAGTCAAGCCCTTGAAGTGGGGAGGGCACACACCTTCCTCACTGACTTAATACTGACCCAATGCTGTTCTGACTGTGGCCCTGCATCCAGAGAGGGACCTGTCCACACTCCATTCCTGGGAACTGAAATGCCAGTGCTGGGCAGCACAGTGGTACTAAATGCCATCAATCAGCTTTTGGGCTGATTTCAAGGTAGTTTGTTTAACTCTCTATGTCAGCAATGGATAGCTCACTGGCCCTATTTCGAGCTGCCTGCCATCGATTTCTTAACTCCTGGAAGACTATGGGAGCCTGATGTTTATCACCCTCTAAAGGCAGCAGTCCTGCATTATTGCTCATCCTGCATCCCAAGGATAAGACCCCATGATGAATTAAAGCATCTCAACAGTTGGCCAGACTTCAAATGTGCATGTCATGATCATTTACCTTTAAAGCTCAGTACATGTTCAAGTGTTAAGATCCCAGTGCATCCTTGATGTAAGTCCCAGATTGATGGATTTGAGTTGGAAAAATGTTTCAGTTTCAAAAGTATACAGAAGCACAAGGGCAAACATGAAGCAGGGACTGATGGGGACATGGCAAAGTCCAAAAGCCTTTGGTAACTGTTGGTTCCCTAATACAGGAACTAAGAATAATAAGGGGAAAGAAATGGTTTATGAAATCATGAATCAGGAAATGAGTCAGTGATGCTGATTCATATTCTAGTAATGAATCAGAATGAAAGGGATGTTCCCTGGCTTCTTAAAGCGCTCACAGAAAGTAACTAAAGGAAGAAGAATTTGGCAGGATGTGAAACACTTTCTCACATAAAGATGGAATTAAAGGCATGGTTTGGATACCTGTGGTGGAAGGTTGAATTTGGCAATGTAGTTGGCAGTGTGTCCTGTGATCTATTGAGTGCAGGATGGGACAGAACAGGCATGTGTGGGAGTGTGAGGGTCTGCTGTTGGTTAATTATGAAACACCATTGAGTTGCCTGTGTTATTTATGGGATGCAACCATGACAGATGGGGTGTTTGGTGACTGGGGTTGTTTAAAAATAGTGCCATTTTGGTGAGATCTTTATTTTTCTGTTAGGCCACTTGGTGACCTCCACAATAGTCTCCATGAGCAAAATGCTTTACTGGCATAGAATCCTGCTTGATTCCATCACCTTGTAATGTCAGTGATAGTGACTCAGAGCAGTGTCCTTCCACAACACAACACAACAGACACAACAAACACACACAACACAAGTGGGCAACAGTACCTGCTTTGGAGATTGGAGCAGCTCTTGTGCCACTGCTGTAGCAAAGATGGCCTTGTTGCTTCCTGGGCTGAGCTGCAGAGAGAGCGACAGTCCAGTCACCAGCTGCACTCCCAGGTCAGTTATTGTCACCTTCTCATCCAGAACTGTCACTGTCTTCTCAGCCAAGATGGCATCTGAAAGGGGGGACAGTATCTGAAAAGAAAACCTGAAGTTAACAACAGCCATTTTGCACAGCACCAAGTAAAATAGCTACATGGAGCTCCTGGAACACAGATAAGGGATATTTATGGTAATGGGAAGAATCACTCGTAGGAGAGAGACACTATTAAAACATGATTAAAAGCAGGTAGTCACATTTTATAACTCTTCTGCAATAATAGGGGGCTTACAACACCTTTTACCAACATAATTGTAATCAGCTACGACATTCACCTCTGTCATATTCTAACAACTATTAACTCTGCTTCACATGTATTAACTATTTGTAGCTGTAATCTTTATGTGAAGTGTGAGTATTTATTAATAATCACGTTTTTAGGTAGCATAAATATAATGCAATCTGGAGGTTTCAATAAAATCCATTCAATAAATGGCATTTATTTCTATCCTACAGAAAGAAAGGTTAGTGTATTGCTACAATAGCCTCTCATGGTACTGTATACAAAATTGGCAGAGGAAATTTGTTTTGGTTAAGAAAATATGCACAGAGGTCAGTGCACTGATACATGACATCCAGAGATGCTCATTAGCAAGCAAGTTGAATGTAATGATCCATATAGGGTACAGAGCATTTTGGAAGAAGGTTGTAAAAGGTATTCTTTAAATATAACTTGCTCTCAGCTTTTTTCCCTTGAATTTTTCTTTCCACTGTTTTATGTGCACTTTTTTGAGCATTGTAAATCCCAGAGCTTTGGAAAGTCATTCAGAAAAATCTTTACAGATTTTGCAGAAAGCCCAAAATCTCAAATCCCATTTCTCCCACCCTGACGACCTTGTTATCGACAGGTGTGGTGGTTGTTTTCTGCTTTGGCAGTTTGGGATGATGAGCATGCCTGGAGAGCTGGATTTTTTTTGCCCTGTTCCAGTGTTTGTTAACATGTTTTCTACTTTGTAGTATCACTAAATTAATCTTTCTCTTTTTAATTTTAATTAATATTTGGATTTATATTCCAGTCTGAATTCCTTAACCAGAATTAGTTTATTTTCTCTTTCCCCTTTGCTCTCTCAATGTAGGCTTTGAGAAGACTGAGCTGTTCCACCAGCTGCATGCCTTGTGATAACCTGTATACTTGCTCCAGGTTCAAAAACAGCCTTAGACAAAAAAAATCAGAAAAAGCCTCCAAATATAAAGGTTGGACTAAACTAAATAAAAATGTTATTTACTTTACTTTGGGGCCCAAAGTAAGAAGAGCAAACCATCTCTTCTGTGTCTCCTTGCTGAGATTCTGTCCCACACAAAAATTCACGGCTCCAGATTCTGTTGTTAATGCTGTCCCACCTCTTCAGCACTTCACTTCCCAAGGTGGTGGGTTAATGGAGGAAAAGGAACAAGTCAGTCATTTCCCCTACCTGAATTGTTGTCATTCCAAGCTCCAGCCCAACCAGAACCTGCCCGTCTTGCAGCTCGGCGATTCTTGGCTCCTCCACCTGCATGAAGTCCCTCACCAGGTCAGTGATGTCAATCTGCCAGTCAGATCCCAGCAAAAAGTTCATCTGCCCGCCAGGATCTGATGCTTCAGCCACAAACTGCGTGAGGACTCGCACCATGGCGTGCTGGTACTGCAGGGCACAGCCTCTCCCCTTCCGCTCATCCTCTTCCTCATCATCACTGTCTCTGGCTGGTCTGGTAGGACACCAAGAACAAAAAATTAGTTTAAACCGGTGTTGGGGGAGCTTGGAACAGGAGAGTTTTTGCTGACATAAGTGTGCAGCTGGACCAAGCTGATTCCTTCAGCGCATTTCTGAAGTCAGTCAGGTTCCCCCACTTTTATCCTGTTTTCCTTGAGGAAACCTCTAGGCTGCCTAGACTTCCAAAAGAGCAGCTTAAATCACCAACTGGCCTGCTAGCTTCCTTGCCAAATTGTCCTCTCCAAGTATCTCCCATTATTTTTCATGTCAAGTCCTTACTTTCAGGACCTTAACAATTTTCTCTCTGGATCTTTCCATAAACACCTTTGTGTTGCCATGAAAATCTCCTCTGCACATACACATACATCCCTCTCTGCATGGTGTTCAGGTTGAAATCACATCTCCACCAAAATCTCTTTGCTGTGATACTAACAGGAACCTGGAAAAATATGTCTTCCTAGGTAGGTGGGAATACAAAGTACCTGCTTTTATCAATTTGTTCTTAACAGCACTGACAACAGACACAAACAGTTCTGACCTGCCTACATCCATTGTCTGTCCCTTCATCCATTTACCACTGACCTGTGGGTACAGACAACATGTAGAAATCCCTTGTGGAAGAGTGTCCTGACTGTGGGACACTGATCAGTGCTGCTGGACACTACAGTGATATCCAACAGCTGTGTACTGATTGTGACAATTAACAATGAATACATTAACTGCCAGGACCTGCCAACAGGGGCTGGAGACTGATCACCCTTGCCAGAGCTGGTTCTTGCTGATGTCTTCTTGCTACCTCATGCCTGATCCTGCCTAACTTGACCAATTGCCTCTTCCCACCTCAATCATTAGTGCTGTAAAAGGAAATTGATTTCCAATCCAGGATCATGCAACCTGCAGTTTCCATTTCCCTTTTAAGTCCAGTGCAGGAGCCTATTGAATATATGTCTGGTGACCTTCAAATTTACAGAGGAATTGCCTCAAGGCCAAATGAGCATGTTCAGATCTGCTGGCCATGACAGGTCTCTGGCAAATGCACAGCCCAGAATGAACATACTCTAATGAAACCTACCTCTTATTAGAGATGATGGGGACTCTCCACCCCTTGATCTGATTTAGTTCTGTGTCAGAGACCTCTATCTGCAGCGGGAGACGAGGAACCCAGACTGTCATTTCTAAAGGGGCACTCAGATGCTGGTAAGTAAAATTAACTATGACATTCACTTTGCCTTTCATTTCCTTCCCATTGACAAAGACATAGTCACATCTGTCAGAAACCTGAAAAACAGGAGAAAGAAAAAAAAATAATGAGTCTTTCCACAAATTATAAAGTACACCACATTCTGTAAAAGTGAGTGGGAAGAAGAGAAAGGACCTGGGTTTAAACTAGCTCCAGGTTCAGAGGACAACCAGGAATAAGAGAAGTGCCTGATGTGCCCTTAATAGCCTGTATAATTCGGCATCGTTTTAACAGGCTGGCTTCTTCTGCTATAAACATTTCTAGCATAATTTAAGGTAACAAAACAGCTTTATTTGGTCCTTAATTCCCCCTCAAACAGTGGGATAGTCCTGGTATAATGGCAGTGAGAGAGGATTCTTCTCCTCTCCCCAAAGTTCAGTAAGACTCTCCAATCCTCCTGCTCTACCTTGTCTGCAGCCCAAGGAACGAACACCAAATACCCATGGGCGTAAACAGGTAACTGCCTGTATATGGAAATGAGCAGGGGAAAAATTTCTCTTGTGAACCCCAAATTGGGACAGAGGGCTTTTCAAGAGTCCTGTTACAGGTACCATGGCATGGGGTGGTCAGAACCAAAAACTAATCACAGGGAAGTGCTTCATCCCTCCTGCAAGCCTGACAGAGGCCTTACACTAGACTTGAGCAGAAGCCCAAGCTAGTCCTGATGTCACCTTATTTATTACCTGCAGCTCTGGACATCAATATTGCAGAGAGTTAGTAAATCTTGCTCAAGCGATTTAGCAGCTATTGCAAGGATCTAGGGGAGCTGACAGAACCTGTTCATTACAGTTAGTTAAAATATATGAGTAAATGTGCACATCAAATAATTTATTAACTACCACTTTACCATGCTGATGATCTGAAGGAATGATCTATTAAAACCCTGAACTCTTTTCACAATCCATTACCAGCCAGACCTTCTATTCCATTCTGCCAATGTATTTAATATTTCTCACTCCAGAATGTATAGTCTCATCCTTATCTGAGTTTAATGCTATTTTCTACTTTTCTCTTTAAATGCCAAATGAATTTAAATCGTATTTAAATATCACCAGCTTTTTTAGGATAATTTGCATTTCTAATATTATTATCTTTAAACAACAACAACCCCTCACAGAAAGATCCATAGCAAATCCATTTCCACCCTGGCTTGTCTGAGCCTAGGTAACGTACCAAAAAAGGTTATCATGACTCTTATAATGTCTCTCTTGTCTGTTTTAAGGTCAAAGCACGAAAGGAAGGAGTTTGTTTACAGGCAGATTTATGTTTTTCCGGATAGTCTCATGGTAGCCTGTTTTACACCAGCTCGTAACAGCTCCTGTCAGGATCCAGTCTCACTGTACTGCACAGCAAGACAATGTAGTTGCTGTCAAAAAAGCCTCAAAACATGGCGGTACAAAACACAAGAGAAGGATCTCACAGCAGGAGCTGAGCACAGACAGGTCCCACCTCTGGCTGGGGGCCCTGATACTGGTGTTAAATCTGCTTCATCCTAGTGCTGATCCAAACTGGCCTGAGCTGAGGAAGATGAGACTTGGCAAAACTCCGGGAGAAGCTTCATATCAGCCTGCAGAAATGGCTATGGGGAAGGCTGGAGGCAAAAGCACATTCCCCTTGTGGGAGCAGCATGTCTGGGCAGCAGCAGGAGAGCAGACGTTATCCTTGCATCCTTGCAGAAGGCACGATAATGTGAGTGTGATATTTTCAGGGCAAGAACTACATCATACTTCCTACCTGCAATGTCTAATAGCCTGTCCGACAGGCAGGAAGTGAGAAGACCTTCAGGCAGTGCCTGGTACATCTGCTCCTTCTCCCACCTTGCTTCTGTAAGTGGAAATCATCTGCTCCTTGCTGGCACTGCGCTTATCCCTGTTGCCTTTTTGTATTTTAAGTGCTGTTCTCACACCAGACAACTCTCCTATGTGCTAATAAGCTTTGTCTGCTGTTTTCTGCCTTTCTTCTTTCCCCTGAGACACCAGTGAGAAGAGAAACTGGGCAGAGCCTCAAAATGCTGATTTCCACCGGAGAAGCAACAGATAAAGCTGAAGACAGAGTGGCCCCAAGGTCACACTCAGCTCAGGAGCTGATTGCCCTGAGGTCCTGCACTCTTGCCCTTGTGCTCTGCAGGCAAGAGAATGGTCTGAAGATAAGGATTTTCTCCAGTGGCACATGGATAACAGGTAACAGCTTTGTGTGACCTCCTCACCACTCCTGGTTCCAGCTACCCACACCTACATTCATAAATCTTAGCTCATTAACACATTAAGCAATTAAACATCCCCATGGGTTGTTCAGACCTAGGACTGAAAACATTTCCTAGTGAAATCAGAGTTGAGGACGAGTCTAAACCACTGTGTGGAGGCACTAGAGCCCTGTCCCCCAGCAGACCTCCCCTGCATGTCCCCTGCGTGTCCCCTGCTCTGCACTTCAACAGGGCTGCTGGCAGGGGAGCTGCCAAACATCCTCCCACCGGGGGAAGGCTTCACTGCCTGAACAGTGGCTTCTGAAGCACACATAGACAGCACAGGTGGGATTTTGCTGCTGGTTTTATTAGTCTGTTAACATGTGAAGAGCAGTTCAGCACACGGGGGCTTGAACAGGACTGTGACTCTCTCCAGCCATAGAGATAAGTGCTGAATTATGCTAGTAAGAGATGGGAATCAGACTCTCACATTTTAAATTCATTAATGCTCAGGCAATAACGAGAGAAAGAAAATTTGGCAGGCCAACAGACCTCAGTTCCAACTTTATCGGGGTTTACTGCAGAAAGTTAAAAAAAGAATCCATCGTTAAAAACCTACTACATGAATGATTAAATAAATACCATAACTTTGTGCTTTCAAGATTATTATTTATAAAACAAACTGATGGTCAGGGGAAAAATGACTATGCTTGGGATACCCACTTATGCTTGTTTCCCTTGCTGTAAGTGAAGACGGCAACAACTATGAGCTCATTCAGTTCCCAGCCAGCCCTTCACTGTTTGAATGAATAAGCATCACTGTTCTGCTGCAGTTTGCAGGCAGTCCTAACAGAGCAACATCAAAACATGGGGCAAAGTACAGTACATTTTCATAAATCAGGCCAGCACATTCAGAAACAGGTCATCAATAGACAGGCAGATTAGCCATGCCCGTGTTGCTGCAGACATATCCGAATCATTCATCTTCCAGCTCAAGAGAAGGACTAAAAAGATGAAAAAGAAGAAAAAATTGAGCTTATTCTCTTTTGAGGCTGTGTTTTCTAAGCTGTTTGTTGGAAAAGAGTGAATATCTTGTGAAATGAGTTAGATGGGACTCGGCTGAGCCTCTGCAGGACAAACACGCCCATGAGGAGGGCCCGGTCATGGGCAGCTCGGCAGCTGGCAGTGTGTGCCTGGCACAGCAGGGCAGCCTCCAGGTGCCCCTTCTCATGGCTTCTCTGTGCTCATGTTGATGGGAACAGCACAGAGAAGCTTCGGCTGCCACTGTCTTTCCGAGCTCGAATGTCTCCTTTCCTGCAATGGACTTCAGTTCCTCGTTCTGTCAAGCAGGTCCTTTTCCTCTGCGTTAATTCAGAGGAACAGCCTTTCATTGTCTGCCCTGCCCTCCCTGCTGCCCGGCAGTGCTTGGCACGCCTCGCCTCACACGGCACAAGTGGCTGCGCTTGGAGGGCATTAAACGCCTGAGTGGAGCCGCTGCACATCCCCTCGCTGTGTGGACAGGAGAGGGGCTGTGCTGGACCCACACAAGCTCCCCAGCACAGCATCGCTGAGCAGACTGGGGGGTTGCAAAAGCTTGGTCACAAAATGGAGAGATTCCACAAAAATATTAAACACATTAGAAAATGCAAGAGGAGCTACAAAGGGGCTGGAGCAAGGTGGTGATTTGTGGCGAAACCCAAGGTGGTGATTTATGGCGGAACACAATTTGTTTTCTTTCCAAAATCCAGGGACTTCCATGCATCTCTCCTTTTCCCTTCCTCCTGCCTTTGAGTTTTGATATCTCAAGGATGCCAACCCGTTTTCAGTAAAGATGGCAAGGGCTCAAGAGAGAAAGAGTACATTTTTCTTCTTTCAGTGGTAATGTACTGCTGGAATACATCTCTGTGTTGTGGCCACTGGAATTCAAGGACTTTATAATGCCATTAAACCCTTCTGGTGCTGTGCTCTCTTGCTAAAGCCTTTCTGGGCTTTGTGTCACTAGAGCTTTTCACACAACTACACTGAGCTGACTTCCATTAATTAAGGGAGGCTGTACTTAGTGTTCACAAGATGCTCCAGAAATCCTCTCAATACAGGGTACTTTTATCTCTTGAGGGAACTGAGGTTTGAATGGCTCTTTTTGGGCATGAACTTGGTAGGTTATAAAAGTGCTTTGGGTATCTTTTTGGCTCCTGCAGGTCCACCTCCTTTTCCTTACATCAGTGAACAGCTAAGACAGCCTCCTCTGAGTCACACACATACATCTAATCACTGTGCACCAGGGCACCGAGGGCAGAGGTCCGTCCCTTACTGCCAGCACAGCACAGAATCAGGAATTAGATTTCCAAGTGCACCACGTCCATACCAAACATGCAGCTTCTGGCAAGCTGCGTGTCGAGTTCAATCATCAGTGCTATAAAATGCGCAGTGTGGAATATTTCAGATGTGCTCAGCATTGCACAGAATTCGAACCCCCAGCCCTATTGTCAGAAAAGGGAATAGAGTTAAGTCACTGTTGCTTCCTGCTATAAAACCTTGCTGTAAATAGGCAGTGCCCAGCACCATGTGCAGTTCTGTACATTGGGTACCTCAAAACTGAGCCCAAAACTCAGCTGGTAGCCTTGCAACTGTGGAGGGGGATGCTGCTGAGTCACTTTAACACAAAGCTGTTTCCTTGCAAACAAATTCTAATCAGAAAAGGAGGGAACATTGCTGCTGCAAGGCACCTTTTTTTATGGTTACTTTAAAAGCCACTTTGTGTTGTTTGAAAAGGAGTCTTCTCTGACCTTTAAAACTCTCCACCTTGTGTATGCTCTTAAGGTCTGCTCACAAGCAAGAGAAATTAGTTTTTATTAATTTCTCTTATTTTATTTCAGAGTTTGCTATATTATCTGTGGAAGAAAACACTAAACTCTGGAAGCCTTTCAGTAGCAGGACTTCAGCCAATCTGGGAAAAACATGGAAAGAAGCAGTAAGGCCCCTCACAAATCACACACAATCCCTATAACACCGACCTCCTGCACCCAGTTGTTCAGTGAAAACTGTTCCCATCCCTTTCCTAAAAGGAAAATGCTTTTCCCATTATGCTTTTGTAGAGAATGTCTATGGGAGATATGAATTTGTGTGACTGGCTATTCCTTTGGTCCCATAAACTCTGTGTTAGATTTGGGCTGAATAGAATCCAAAGATATAATGGGAGGGAGGGAAAGGGGAATGTACATCGTAACTCCCAGAAGAGGTATCCTGCATTTCACTGTTAGCTCCTGGAAATAGCTGTAATGGTCTTTCCTCAGCTCATTATCATTATTAAATTCCCATGGGACAACAGTAAAACCCTCACAGGAAACTGCTTTTCTGCTACAGTAATTCTGTTGGAACTCTTGCAAAGTCACAGCTAATAAGTCTTTGAAAATAAGATGTATCTTGAGCAGTTCAGGTCTAGACATTTCAAGGGTGGCCAATTAGGAAAGTAAGTCTCTGATATTCCCATATAAAATCTGTATTTCAGAAACACTCTGTGACTGTGTCCCCCATCCATGTTCCTGTAAATGATCCTTCCCACATACAAGCACTCTCTGTATATAATATACACTTCAAACACAGCCCTGCCACCTTGGCAAGCTCATGGGATCTCTTCTGATTTAGCACTGCACACATTTTCCTTGGTCTACCAGCATAAATGGGGATATTTAGTAACGTAAGTTATGATAATGAGGCCTGCCTAAATCACTGCTGTCAGAAGAAGAATGGGGGAGTCTCTTCTAACCATTAAAAATGAATGAGGAGGGAAATAAATAAGCAAAAGCAGCTCATTTGAGCTATAAAAGACTCCAGAACACAAGCTGTGTACCAAGGTACAAAAGGATGAGGCCATTATTAGCTCTATAAGTCACTTATAAATGACTCCGGGGAGGTGGAGTCACCTTTAATCACCCGCGCTTAACCCGAGGTGGTGGAGTGAGATTCGTTACTGTGATCACTGAATCCAGCCTGAAATTATGCAAGGCAGAGACAAAGAACTACCATGAAGCTGCAGCACAGGGGGTAGAGCAGCTCCAAGCCCACCCTGTATCTTGAGAAGGGACCTGGCCTAGTCTGGGATTCTGTGAGGTTCCTGAAGTCAAGGAACCACCATCCTCAGGTCCGAGGGCAGCAGCAGATCCGTTAACCATCACCCTGGATGCTGCTGGAACTGGGAACAACCAGTGAACAGCTGCTCTTGAGGGATAATTACAGCACCTCCTGTATTGCAGAGGAAGGAGAGATTTTTATATTTTTCCTCAGAAAGAAACAGTAAATACAAATGGTATCACATCAAGTTTAGGGATGCCCTTCCTGTTCCTTGGTTACTCAGTGACTTGCAGGTTCAGCAGGATAAACATCCCAAGATGGGCTGATCCACAACTGCTGAAAGAAGAATGACTTGGCCTGAACCCTAGTGATTGGATTCCAGATAGATTTTAAATCCAGCATCACCTTGACAGCTTTCCCCATATGGGGGGATTTACACAGCATGAGGTCTTCCTAGTTTTAAATATTTCGAATTTTAACTGTGAGGGTTGAAGCACCTGCCAAAATCTGAAAATACCCTTTCAAAGCTGAGAAATGATAGGACAAAGGGAAATGGCTTTAAACTGAAAGAGGGTATGATTAAGTAGATATTAGGAAGAAATTCTTCCTTGTGAGGGTGACGAGGCACAGGCAAATTGCCCAGAGAAGCTGTGGCTGCCCCTTCCCTGGAAGTGTTCAAGGCCAGGTTGGACAGGACTTGGAGCAACCTGGGACACTGAAAAGATGTCCCTGCCCGTGACAGGGAGGTGGAACTTGATGATTGTTAAGGTCCCTTCCAACCCAACCCATTCTATGATCCTATGACATGATAAGCTGTGTTCCCAAGACTTCATACCTTGTCATTCTTTTGCTGGTTCTCTGCTCTGTGCAGAAAGGTTGTGCTGTTTTTAGAGCAGGTGGCAAGTGACACACCTGGACTCTGCAGATCCAGAAAAAACAGAAGCTGCTCCAAATTTTGAAGGTCCACACCTTCCAAGTGTCCACACTGTTCCACAGTGGTTTTCCTATTGCAGCATGACACCAAAGAATACTGCAATCCACAACTGTATCTGCTTTTTTACCCAGGGAGAAACACCTCCTTCAGATTCTAAGGGTCTTCAGAGCTTGTTTCCTGCCAGGCTTTCCACAGTGTCATGATGAAAGTGTCACCAAGCGCTGCAATAAATAGATATTAGCAGAGACCTGTGCAAATGAAAAATGTTTTCACTGCACTAATCCACCTGAAGCGTATCAGGGAGCATATTGATTAGGAGAACTCTGATGCCAATTAATTTCTAAGAAATTTTTTAGTCCGTTCTGCAGCTTTGTGGCAAACATCAATATATTATCCTCAGCCAAGTATAGCCGAGTGAAATACGCAATGGGATGTTTCAAAAGGACTTACAATTCCGGGCAAACATCCAAGTCTAGCTGGAAGTTTAATAGTTCCTTTGTGAACGTTACGGATCTGACACAACGTACGCAGTGTGTTGGTGTTACTAACTGAAAAATCCCCTCATTAACAGTCTCTCCTCAGGAATCACCTTTAGGTATTTTTTTTTTTTTTAAATCAAGATTTGGTGGATAAAAATTTCAGTGGATTTTTCCTTTCCATGTTTCTTTTGCACCCGTTTCCACTACTAAGAACAGTCAATCTTATCTCTATGCAGATTATACATTTCTCAAGGATGTAGAAAGAGAAGAGCAGCTTCCATGCAGTCATTTGTGAACACACTACTAAGCCCCTGTGCACATCCTCACCTCTGATGAAGATCCTGCCCAAGGGCTGCCTTTAGTCTGTAAAGAGCTTGTCCCCACTCAGCCACTGAGCTCAGGACAGCCAGGTGCCACCTGGGCAGGATGTGTCCCCTCTCCCATGAGACTGGCAGTCGAGCTGCCTGGGAGATGAACGCTGCATTTCAGCAGGGCTTTCAAGACACCTACATTTGCTTTCATTTTTGGGTCACGAAATTGAGTTTCATTTCAATTTCAAATGATTAAAATTATGTAAAAATACCGTGACATCAAGGAAAAAGTAATTTTAAAATGAAAAATCAAAACATTTCATTTTGGAAATGTCAAAACAAGTTGTTTCCTTGACAAAACAGGAACCTGCTAGCATCCTTTTCTTCCTTTTTTCTGTCAGAGATAAAATTCCAGGGAAATTAGCATAATTTCATGAAGCTGCTTTACAGAACTACAAATTCGAACAGAATAAACTCTGCCAAATTCTCCCCAATAAGCCTTAATCAACTGGGGCCACAAATCCAAACAAAATCATCACAATGAAACTCTGTTCAATTAAAATCCAATCATGAAGTCTGTGGTACCTTTGATGCAATGAATAGTGCTATTCTCATTGGCAGGAAGGAAAGTAAAAGCACTGAACAACCCTTCCAAAACCCTGGGATTAATTCCCAACTCCATCACACACTTATTAGATGGCTGTGTGTAATTTATTGAGATCAATAAATAGTCTCAAGGATACAGAAGTGTTAACTCCCAGTGAACTCGAGGGGAGTTTGGTGGTTAAATCTCTTTAAGAATCCAGGCTTTAATCTCCCTTTGATGTATTTCTAAAATGAGGATGCTATCCCCTTGTTTCACAGGGATTTTGCAAAGCTTAATCTGTAAGAAACAAGACAGAGCTCAGGTGCTGGGGTTACACAACTACATCTTTCTGTTGCTCAGAATGTCTCTGCATGTGAGGTCAGCCCTTCGCTGCCCCACCTGCAGCACAGCTGGTCCCTGGCACACCGAGGGCAGGGACCAGCTCTGGGGCTGTGGCACAGGATGATGCTGCATCCCTGGCAAGCACACAGCGCAAAGAGATTTCAAATGGCTTCATTCACTCCTGCTGTTCTCAGCTCCTTCTGCTGCTACGGCCATCCCTCATTTGCTGTTGGCTGGGCTGCAATTCCTGCTTTCCAGCTGGAAAAGGAAGGTGGCGACTTCCTGCCCACCTGCTGCTCTTGATATTCAGGGAGCAGCGATCCTGCCAGCACAGGATAAGCCAAAGCACGAGACGGCTTTGGTGTCTGCTCCTGTAAATCAGCAGGACGCGGGGATGGCAGCACTGTCATGCAGGAGAGCATCAGACAGGCAGGCACTGCCTCGTGACTAGACAGAAACCTGCTGGGCTCAGCCCACCTCGTGCTTTAGATTTTACAAGCCACAATTGTTTGTAATCAACATGACAACACTTTCCTGCCTCTGTTAATTAAGTTACATCTTGCTATTTCTCTCTGGATCTGAAAACCACAAGCAACTCTGGATCGTTCACTGCAGTCATCCAAGAAAAGTGGGAAAAGAATGATAAACAAATCCAGCACCCCAAGCTTTTCATCACTAAAAGAGAGTGGCATTTCTCCCCTCCTTCCAGTAAACCTTAGAGAGGAGTAATGGCAATAGAACAACTTTTCTTCACACTGGTGAAAAGCAAGGACACAGGATGCTTGCTTGTCTCTAGGTAATAAATACCTGATGTCCAAGAGAAGCAGAGCCGATGAAGAACGTGACAAACTGGACGGACTAAATACCAAACCCAGGCTGGAAAGGGGATGGTCAGTCTTTAGATTTGTCAGATCCAGTCAGTGAAACAACACTGGGGAGAGGAAGGTAATGGAGATGCACACAGCCTGAAATAGCCTGTTCTACAGGCTGCTCAGAGTGTGTGTGAGACCCCCTGCCCCTGCGAGCAGCTGAGGGGAAAAGGGGCACAACTGCCTGTCATACCAATCTGACTGAATATACAGGAAGGCAAAGTGTTTGCTGCAACTCCTATACACTCCAGGGCAGCTGAAGGACTTTAGGAGAGGCTGAATCTCCCCAAATGCAAAAGGGCTGGTGAGGGAGCACTGGCAGTGATGATGAGGAGCAGTCCCAGTGCTGCCCATCTCTCCCAGCACACTGGGGTTGGAGAGCTCCTACAGCACAGACATAGACATTTCAGACCCAGACTGGGAAACTAAACCACTAGCACTGGTAACTTTGATTTTGTCTATAATTATCATGTCAGTAAAACTGGGTGTGCAAAACATCCAATTGTCACATCCATGATACTTTATACTCCCACTGTCTACAAGAAACTAAACCCTGTTACTTTCTGTTCCACTCGTGACCCAGCATAAAATTCAGCTGAAAGTAGCAGATTTTTTTTCACTGTACTTCTTTCATTCACAAATGACCAAAAATATTTCAATTGGCTATCATTAATAATTACTGATTTTACCCTGCTTTGTACTATGTTTAGCAATAAATCCATATTGAGCAAGTATGTGTTTTCTGTCCTCATATACTGACCACAGAAGGTATGTGTGTTATTCTCAGTTGCCTATTAAAATAACAAATGTATAGCTGGAAGGTCTATACTAAAAGAAATGTTTTACTTGAATGCTGCTTGTTCAATACAAAAGCAAAGAGCCCTTTGAAGAAAAGATTTCCCTGCATGTAAAGGAGTTTTCCCACATCTGCCACCCACAGAGAGAGCCATGTCCCAAAATGTCCCTTCTCACTGCAGGAAGCTGGGGGGCTTATCCTGCCACAGAGACCAAGGCCCATCCTTGCTTTGCTGCAGCCTTGCAACAGGTTATTCCTCAGTAAGGCATGGTTTCTGCAACGTGGAGATTATTCCCCTTGATAATCATCAAATCCAAACACTTCTTCCTCCTAAAAATGGTTCATTAACATACTGCAGCAACACTGACAGTCCCAGAGGAGAGAACAGCCCGATATCTGGTGATATTCCCTTCACAAAGATGTCATGGCATCTAACCAAGGCAGGGAAACAGGCTTTTATTTACTCTTTTAGATAAAGAGCTGAATCACACGGAGATCTAATCACATGCCTAAGGCTTCACGGAACATCTGTGACCCAGCCAAGAAATGAAACCTCAGATCCCAGGGCTCTCCTCCCAACAGTGCCCTGTTACTCTAAACCAGGGCAGACCCTGCTCTAACAGAATCATGGAATATCCTCAGTTAGAAGGGACCCACAAGGATCATTGAGTACAACTCCTGGCCCTGCACAGCACAGCCCCAGGAACCACAGTGAGGAGTTCCCTTGGCCTCACTACCTGTGGGAGCATCACACTTTTGCTGCTGCCACCCTCATGGCTTTTCGTGGCTTCAGGAGCTGTGAGACCTTTTATCTTTTTGCAGTATAACCACATGGGCAGATGTGAGACTGGGACTGCTTGAACCTCTGCCATATTTGCACAGTACAGTATTTCCATTGGCTATGTGCAGTTTTCATTTTTGGCACTGCCGTCACATATAATACAATTATGTTAACAAGCCCCTCTTTCTGAAGAACTCCTGTTTTTCTCTTCATTACCCTGAGACACCCTTCCAGTCATTTCTAATCTATCCTCACCAGGTCATTTCTGATATACTGCACAAGTGCAAAGGAGAGCTGTGCCTCACCAGCGAATTCCAAAGCCTGTTCCATGGCTGCTACTTCCGAGGGTGTGGGTGGGGGGAGTGAGGCACGCAGGATGTGCTGAGCAGTGTGGATTCTGCAGCTCCTCCACACACCCTGTTGCATCAGCAGCACAGATCCCACGGCTGGGCAAGCTGTTTGCTGCAGCAACCCTGCTCCAGACTGAGCCCCCAGCTCAGGAGGTCCCCAGCTCAAATCCCAAAGTGTCAGCCAAGATGGCAATTGTTACAGACAGACCTCTAAAGTGAGCACTAAAGGCCACTGAAAGTCACCATCCACCTACAAAAGATTCATATTGCATGCTGAGATTCATAGCTGTTACTCAGAATTGAGAACACGGGATGATTCAACACTGCCTCCAATTAAATTTATTCCTTCTCTCTTAGAAAAAAAAATAAGATCCTCTTTTAAAGGAGTTTCATAATTTTATGGCAAACTGATAACACTCAAATAAAATATAAAAATTCTTTTGCATCAATGGATGCAAAAAGAAACTACCACCCTTACTGTAGTTTTAAGCATGACTACTATGAAACTTGCTGTTGGTTTGGTCCAGTAAAGGGAAAGAAATAGAGAAGCCTACATAAAATATATTTTCTTTAAGGCTACAAGAGAAATGTAAATTCCTAGAGACTGTTTTGGACTTCTAAACTAGTTAGAAAAAGGCACTGGGCTGATATATTCTCTGCCTCCTTGGATTCACTCATCTTTCATCTCCATCACTGCATTGCAGACTAGAAGCATTGCTATTTTTTTGACAACATTCTCATTTTTCCAGCTTCCAAGAAATCTCTAGACAGGGATTGTCAGTTCTAATTATGCAGCTTGTGCTGCAGCAACAGGTGGCTACCAAAGACTCAGAGACTACACTTTCACCTTTGCAAGCAGAGGATAAAATTTGGCCCATGGCCTTGAAAAAAACAGCCATAAAGGAGGGAAGGCAGTCACGTGGAACTGGGCAAACCTGGTGATGTTGGCACCTCTTCCCAAACACCTGTGCAAGGTGCACCTGGGCTGACTGTGGGCACACCAGTCCTCAAGCTGAGAGATCTGTGGAGATTTACAACATATGAAACCAGCTGAGCACTAAAAGCAATATAGTTACATATGTGTGGTGCTGTGCCCACATAATGTAGGTCCCTATCCTCCTCTGGAGAGTACAGCATTGGGTACACTCACTTGCTTGGGCATCTCTGTGCCATAGGCCATGGCATGACACACATGCCACTGGCATACCATGTCTCTAGCCCTCCAGTAACAAACTGGATCCAGACTTTAGTAGAGCCATTTTCCATCCATCAAAGGTGACTTTTCTTTGATTCCAGTGAGCTTTGATCCCACCCTGAATGGCCAGCACTTCTTCTCTCAAACAAGGAGTGTCCTGCTCTTCTAATTTCTTTCCGAATAGTAATGGGTTATACAGACATTTTAATTAGGGACACCACTGAGAACCGATCTGACCCAAGGCAAGCACGAGACCAGACCTCCACAGACTTAAAGGAGGTGAGAGTTACACAGCAGAAGCGACTGAAAAGACCCTGCAGTGAGAAGAGAATGCCAAGATGAAAGGAGTGGAGTTTGAACTCTTCAGGACTCACAGACTTCAGTGTCCCACAAGCCCAGATCTGCAGGCAACAAGTTGAGCTAAGCCATGTCTCAGCTGGTACTGAACAGAACAATGACCAAATGCTTCTGAAATCACTTGTGTCACACAGACACCATCCCGAGTGAGGGCACTGCATTTCAGTCACTTCAACACAGGGAAAAGGAGATGAAACATGTTTAGTAAGGGCAGACTTTAGCGCAACAAAGAAAAAGGTATTTCCATCTTGGTAATGTGATGACTTCAAATAGTTTTAAGAATCCAGTCCTCCTTCTGACAGAGAGTTTGCCCAGGCAAAGTCGAGTTCTACTCCTCTGGCAAGTACTCAGATACCCAACATGACCACTTTGGAGAAAAAGGAAAATTCTACTACAATATACATATACTCATGCATGCGTGGCAGGCTCTGGAAAGTTGGCCAACACTTTGAAGTGACAGGAATAAAATAAAGCAACAGCAAAGCATGACAAATTTCTCAAAGAAACCTATGCCTTTTCAAGCCAAAAATCACTTGCAGAGAAGCAAATATAAGCAGGATTGTGCTCCAACAGCAGAGCAGCAGCCACAATACACAAGTGCCAGATGAAAGCTGGCATCAGCCAACACGGACAGGCTGGAATGCCAATGTTTTCCAAACAACACTTGCTGTAAAAGTGACTACAAAGTTTGTATTGGAATGGGAGAGAGCATCTTTCCCCACTGGAGGTGTGGGCAGGGATGCTGAGCAGTGAGGGGATTTCTGTCCTCACCTGACCCAGCAACACAACCTTCCCTTCCTCAGTTGCCTGTTTCTGGAATACTGAAGATAAAATGAGTTTCTAGACTGGGCTGCAGGGCAGGGCTGGCTGTGGGCTCTGACACACAGGGCTCAGGCTGTGGCCATGCCTGTGGCAGTGGCAGCAGATTGTCCTGGCTGGGGGCTCCCTGCCTTATACACTTGATTTTAACAAACTCCTCTCTGCAGTTGGACTGCTATCAGCCCAGTTCCCAAATATTCCACACACTGGATAGCAGCACTGTTTCCATCAAGCTCAGAGGAAACTCTCATCATCATTCCAAAATGCCTCCCACCATCTGCAAACACCTCTGCTATTACTGCTTAGCTTTCATTTTACATCTCTAAACAGGCCCCTCGTGGTGATGCTGAGCTGAACCCAGGCTGCTCCAGCAACCCTCTGGAGACAGAAAGAATCCAAATCCACTTGCTCCCCACAGTAAACAGAGGTCATTATTTTGACAAATTAGTTAAATCTCTCTCAGTCAGCAATGAGGACCCTGAATTATTCAGCATGCATCTGTCTTTTTCCCTTACAAAAATGGCCTGTGAAGCAATAAGTGTATTTCACTTGAACCGCTTCTGAAAGATGTAAGACAGTTTGGGTTCACTCCAATGCCCCTTGAAGTCAATGGGAGTCTTTCATTTAATTTTCATTTAATTAATTTCATTAAATTTGCAGATGATGCCAAGCTGGGAGGGGTTGTAAGTTCTCTGGAGAACAAGATTAGAATTCAAAATGATCTTGATAGTGTGGAAAATTGTCTGAAATAAATAGATGAGATTCAAGAAAGATAAGAGTAAAGTATAAAGTTGGATAAAAACAATTAAGTGCAGGATGGAGAAAGATTGGCCTGGTGACATCAGTGAAGAAGAGGATTTGAACCAGAGAGGACCTGCCTAGAAACTCTGCAAACTCGGGATCATTGAGGACTGCAAGATGATAATTACCAACTGCAGTAATATTTAAGATCTGCTTAGACAAATGTCTTTCAGGAATGTTTTTCAGAGCTGGAAACACTGTTCTTTTCATCTCAGTTTGAAAATTTCAGCAATTTTTAAGACAGATATTGAGATACGTGTTGCACAACTTTTCCTGTCTGTAGTCCATGCATGTTATCTACAAGAAATGTGAAGGTCTGGGGTAAAAAGGGAAACAAGCATTTTATCTTTGTTCCTCAGATTCAATATTGATCAGAAAAGCAAAAGCAGGTGCTGTTGTACTGGAAAATATGTTTTGCATGCTAACAGGCAGAACAGCACAGCCCCTGTGACAGCCTCCCCTTACAGCTCCTCTGAACCTCCAGGCAGGAGCAAAAGCAAACTGCAGTGCCCAGCCCCCTTTCTGAGCACCTGGAGGGAATTAAAGTCTAGCAACGTAATTTATGTTGCTGGAATGCAACTAAATAAGTTTGCACAAAGTAAATGTTATTTCGAGGTTTCTTCTTTCCTCATTAGCTGTGCTAAAATGCTAAATGTATTAATCTCACCAGTATTTCTAGCATTGGTGGGGAGAACTGACGTCACTTTGTGAAGAATTCTGATGTGCAAGACAAGCCATTGCCTGAAAATTGATTGAGAAGACTCAAGGAAAAAACATATTGAAAAAGATGGAAGCAAAGGCATCCTGGTTTCCTTAGACAGCTCAACAAAAGCTTATTTTAGGACCAGTGAAATGACGAT
Organism: Sakesphorus luctuosus; assembly: GCA_013396695.1. NCBI lineage: Eukaryota > Metazoa > Chordata > Aves > Passeriformes > Thamnophilidae > Sakesphorus > Sakesphorus luctuosus. The sequence continues at coordinate 96,207 of VWZD01004033.1, forward strand.
GGATCAATACTGTTTCATTTCTGTGTCTCTTTCCTTGCACAGTCAAGTAAAATAATAACCATGGTGGTGATGATGAACATTTTATGTTTCAACTACTCCTATTCTCTTACAGCATTTTAGCCTGTTTCAAGAAAACCCTCCTGACAGCATTTTTTAAAGCACATCATAGTCAAGTCTCATTGTCTATGACATAAATGTGTGTCTCTGCATGCATTTTTTCATTAAAATACGTATTTATATAGTATAAATATTATTATCCTCATTGTGTGAATGAAGGAATTAACTGTTTCCAAAGCTTTCCCATGGTCACAGAGGGCTGGGGAATGCTATCTGCAAATGCTGTCTGGGATGAGAAATCAGGTCTCATTACTCTGAGGTTTGAGAATAATCAACCAAACAAGGAAAATAGCTACATTTAGCATAAATAGGAAAGCCAAGCCAGAAACATTTCCTCTCACAGACATAGCGTCGAAAAAAATCATTAAACAACCCCCATACTTGTGGAATGGATAGAAGTCCAGGTGAGGACTGAAGAGATGCAGGTTCCGTTTCATCTCTGCCATTTGACCTCCTAAATGGTGGGTTTTTCTGCTCTTTCTGTTCCTTCACCAATGTTTTATTCATGGCTGTTTAGGCTGTCACAGGACAGTCTCTGGTGGAGAACTGCAGTCTCTGGGCATTGAGACTCGGCACTGTGGGGAGGTGCAGGTGCTTTTGTAATATAAATGTACTAAAAGAAACAGTGACAAACATCTCTCCGTGCCTAAAGCTCTCACAATGCAGAAGGCAGCAGACCAGATATATAGGATTTAGGCTTAGAAGTGCTTGGGTCTAATAGCAAAATGGAGATAGTTCTTAAAACATGCTCAGGGTCAACTGAAGATTAGAAAAACACCGGCTGTTCTCCCCATAAGCAAAGAGAAAGCCAAACTGTGCCCCAGCTCTTGACCTGTCAGCCCTAAGCAGCTAATGGGGGGACATGGAAGGGCAGCCAGGTGTCATTTGGCCTGTAAGGGCAGGGCAGCTGATCTTGCTGCCAACCTGAGCCCACAGTTCCTCCAAGCTTCCTTTCACTTGCAAAGAAATGACAGGAGGAACACATTCAATGCAACATTTCAGGAGCTGGTTTCAGCAGGGATGGGGAATTGAAGGTGCAGGATAATTTGAAAGCATTTTGTAAGATTTTAGCTGCTTGTTCCCTATTGACTCTGATGGGAGTCGTGCTGCTTTGATCTTCCACATGCTTTCACACTCTCTCCATCCTGACAAGCACTCATACCACGTATCTATTTACTGTGAAATTGAGGTGAGCCCTGAAGTTTGGTATCTGAACTATCTTTAAACAACCAAGAAGCCAGATTATGAAAGGGACTTCATCTGAAAGCAAACTACCCTGTTGTATCAACACATCTTGCACATTCTCAGTGTTTAGGAATTGATGATGTTAATAACAAAGTCTCATAACTGATCAAGAAGCCCTGATGGAGCTGTATTTCATGTGGAGACACCAGGGTACAGAAGCTACAGAAAAGAACTGGAGTGGGTCTGTGTACTCAGTATCTGGATCTCTCCCAGCAAACCCCTATTTAGAGCTTATGTCAAATTCTGGACATTTAATGCGACAACTGTGCCAGTCAGCAGCTTGTGTCTCCCATACAGGTTGGAAGAAAAAGAGCTTAAGGAATTCCCAGGAAGATGAGTGGAGCAGTTTTCATAGCCAGGCTCTCCAGGAATTGCTCATTCCGGAGTCAGGCAGATACAGGAGGGTTTCACTCCCTCACAGGGTACACAAGTGGCACAACAGTGCAGCCTGTCACATCTCTGGCATTTCACAGACACACTTGCTCTTTTATAAAGACCTCACGGCCAAACCCCAGCAAGACTCATGTATTTAGTGTCGGTGCCATGCCAGACACACTCAGCCCTTAGTGCTTCACTTATGCTAATCCCCAGGTCCCTGCACAAGCATTCCCTGGCTCACCTTGCAGGCACCTGCAGCAGCTGGGCAGCTGCACCCCCTCTCCTCTTGGTTTCCAGACAACATGAATAAACTGGACAGCTCAACTACATGCAGAGTTCCCTGGAAAAATGTACACAATTAATCCAAGCTCTCAGCACAGCGAGCTGGCAGGAGCTCACTTGGCCTTCACGCTCACAGTGGGCTGAGTCGACAGCTGAGGACAAGGGCTGAATATTAGTGGAATGATCCTGAGCTCAACCTGCAGCTCCAGCTGCTCATAAAGACCTGTGCCATCAACGAGTCGTGCTCAGCTTCAAGACCTTCTCTGAAACAAGTGTCGTGTATCTGATGACTGTCATTCTCCATTCTCAGGCAGAGGAAGGCTAAGAAAGAGGAAATCCTTTGCCTGGTGTGGAATTCAGTTGGCCCCACAAAGCCTTACAAACTTCTCCAAGAATTACTTGTGAGGTTGTTAGGGGAGCTATTAAAGTCTCCCTCAGGTGAATAAGGGTTGTCTGCCTCAGGAAGGTGCTGAGATACTCGCTAAAGTTATTCAGATTTTTTTTATGTTTTCCAGAAGCCGAGGTGATCCCCACCATGTAAAATCATGTTATAAGAAGAGAAAAGCTGATTACAGGATGTTTACAGTTACTCCCTGGGTTCTTCTCTGCTGTGTCTCACCCAATGTCTGTGCATGGATCTGAGTATTTCAGTGGGCTGAGTTACAACAGTGAAGAAGAATCCTTTTCTTGTAATTTGTTTGGAAAGCAGGACGCCATGTAACAGAGGGACAAGAGAAATGAAGATGTGATGTGTAGAACAGAACTATGACTGCTGCAAGTCTCAGTGTGGAGTTGTTTTTACCTTTAGGACTGCTAGGAATGAAGCTGCACTTAAAACGTTTTGGTTTCCAAACTAAAAAAGAGTTGTTCTATTACCCTCAGATATTTACAGGGGATCTCAGCACAGTTTCATCTGGATATCGGAGCCTTCCTCAGTCATATGCAGACAAGGGAGATTTTCATTTCTTTGCAGTCAGAGATGGATAGGTATGAATTCTGAAAGGCTTTCACAAGCTAAAACAAATCCTTCCTCATTATCAGACACTTAGATGGAGATGCCACTCACATGGCATCTGGATCTGTCCTACCTGCTTTTTATGTACAGCAAACCATGCACAGAAACAGCCTGGACAACTCATTTCACCAAGAGTGCTTTCTTCCAAATCCTTGTAGCTGGCTACAATGGAAATGTCACTATTTAAGCTCTTTGGATTACAGCAATTCCTTATTCCCATAACTTCTTGTGCATCTTCTGGCCGAATTTATGAGCAAATGTGATTTTCCAATGGATGGATCCATGCAAGCTTTTTTCTCTTATGCACAATTCTTAGGACAGTAAGTGTGTACTGCAGAAGCAAGTTCCTTGCGCTGTGTTATCACTCCTCATACAATTTTAAAGTTCATCAACCTTAAGCAAATCTGGCTGTTTCAGCTAAAAGTTGTGCAGCCTTAGGCATTCTTTATCAGATGAGCAGATGATCTTTTTAACACCTCTAGTTTCTGACTTTCATATCTTTCATCAAATCAATCTCCCTTTCATGATTTGTATTTATACCAATGCCCAATTCTATTACAATTCTCTCTTCTGCTTTCTCAATTTCCTCTATTATTCTTTTTTGGGTCTATAATATCATTACAGTTGCTAACTCACAGGCTGTCACTTCACATTTATGAACTGCAACTTGAATGTGCATTATTACTTTATTTTTACGAAAATCTATGTTAACTAACACAGTGATTCAATATCTACCAAGAAGCTTTGTGTTTGGTTTCCTATCTGCCCTCTAACCTCCATTCCTCCAAACAAACTTTTACATCTCTATTTACATATTGGGATCATTACAATTCTTTTATCTCCCTGTCTATGTGTCTTCAGAAGCTATAATGGATTTAGGCAGGAGTTTAATTAGAAACTGCTCTTTTCTGTATTTCAGGCTACATCTTGTGTGAAAGGGTAAAATATGCCTCTAGCAAGTGAAAGACTTGATGTAAACCCCCAGAAGCCCCAGGCTAGATGGGTAAGTTTAGTGGAACACACAATTAGACAGTGGGAGATGCTGGAGCTGCCCTGTTCCCCAGGAAGCCGGTATTCATTTTCCAGTGGTTTCTATCTCTGGAAGAAAATCACCCTCAGCAGTTTGCCTCTGTTTTACAGTGATACCCATGCAGGCACAATCAGATTGTTTTCAGCAAGGTTTTTCCTTATTTTCTTTTTTCAATAAGCAGGGACTATCTCAGAATTACATCTTGGAGACACACTCTGGTCAGTCTTGGTCGCCCCTGCTCTGACCTCCTGCACTCCTGCCATGTTGTGAAGAGGAAAAAGAAAACATATGATGCTTTTCCACTTACAGATAACTGGACTGGTCACTACAGTGTCAGCTCCTAACAAAAGAGTCAAGTTGAGGGTGATCTCAGGAAAACATTCCAAACTCCAGAAAAGCCTGTCTGAGTGATGGTCTCATTATACTTCTGTGAGTAAAAGTTGTTAAATCTTAGGGCAGCCCTGAAGCACCCATGAAATCTGCCAGCAGCAAACTGGCCTGCACAGGGACTGGGTTCCAGAGGACATCGACTGTCTTTCTCAATTCCAACCTGTGCCCTGCAGATACCAGGTGCGGCTGAGCAGAGAACTTTGCAGCTGAAGCCTTCACAAAAGGAAAATATAACCATAGCTGAGCAGTAAGTCTGAGGATTCAGCAGAATTTTCTATACTTACTGCAGCTGGCTGGGGGATGAGAGTTTTTCTGCTTTGGGGTAGGTGGGCATCACCTGCTTCCTGCCACACCTTGCCAGGGATGGTTCAGACCATGCACTTAAACTGATCTCTTGAATTACATTATCCAATGAAACCTGAAGTTGAGTGCTCAACTCCCATTATACTACACAAGCTCAGTGACCTTAAAGGATATTGAAAACCTCTGCCTTATCAAGTTGTTTTTCCAATCTTTCATTGGATCCTTTCACTAAACAAAAAATAAGAGTCTGACAGACCAGACAATGCTCATTCTTACCAAACCTGAGGAAGCCATTCTAAAATAAGGGGCAGCTTGTGACTAAAGGAAGGATTAACATTGTCTTGACATATTACAGCAACCTCTGGCAAAAGTACATGATTAAACATTGTTCTTTAAACTAGAAGTCTGATCATTTCACCCTTGACAGCGTGTAGAGCAGGTAACTCATCTTTTGCTGGGGATTGAGTGGGAAAGAGGCCAAGGCCCTTCCATGGGGGATCCCCTTTCCACCAGCACTAGAACAGGTTATTTCTCTATTGTTTCCTGTGCTGTTCAGTGGAGGAAATCCACCCCAGGTAACGTGATTCTGGGACCATCACATTCAATTATATTCCCTAGTCATTTGTTTTCTGCAGCTTTCCTGTGTTGACCACACTTTATGACATTTATTGTCTCATTTTCTCCACTGGGTTTTCTCAGAACCCCAACAATAAAACAACCAACCAGCCTGTGAAGAAAACCCTTCTCAGTAATTAGCCTTGCTGGAGACCAGATGATAAGTGTCAGATCTGGGTACTAAAGCATAGGATGAGGTTAATCACACCTCCATACAGCTGTCCTGGCAGCCTGGGCTCCAGCGAAGTGAGTATCAATGAATGCCATCCAGCTGAATCTGCTCAGAGAAGGGAAAGTCAAGATGAGATTAGACACACACATTGTTCAACCTCAGAACAAAGGGCAGAATTTGGAATACTACTTGTCAAGGTGTCTTCAAAAATTAGCACAGTACATACAACTGTACTGCCAGAGGGGCTGTTTCTTATCCCTTCTGCAGGCCCGTGTGAAATCCTTGTGATGAAATTCTCAGCCCTAGGGAAACAGTGGCTTTCAATATTTGTTACAAGCTTGAAACTCAGCTCAGTGTCATCAAAATGTGTGAAGAACTTTCAAGGAAACATGGGCTGACTTATGGCTATGGCAGTGAAACAACTGAAATTGGCTCTGGCTGATTTCTGCTTTCAGCATGAAGCTGATGCCAAACTAAACCATCCAGTGATGGTGAGAGCTGTGCTTAGACACAAACAATTTCCCAGGAAGGAACAGACTTTCTTCTCATCATCAAATAAAATGCAGAGCAATCCCATTAACTACACTGGGTTAACTCTGGATTTTCAGTGGCAGAAATGAGGCCCAATCATTAACAGAAATTGTATTTGGGTATGTGAGACCAGACCTGATTTTTTTTCTTTTAGTGACAGTCAAGTGCAATTAATATAATGCTCACAGGCAATGCATAAAATGCAGTTGAGTACCATCCATTGTGCCTTTAGATGCCTAGTCACCAGGGCAAATGATACTTTCCTTCATTACTGAAGTTTCACTTCTCCCTCTCTGGCTTTTAGTAGAATGAAATGGAGCATGTAATGGAACGTCATATTCATAGATTTAATTTTGGTATCAGCTCCAGGTCTGCACAAAATTTCAAACACTACAACAGCTTTTCACATGCTCACAAACGCTACAAAAAATTGCTGAAGGCACTCAAATTCTGAAGTCTAAAGAAGATGCCCTCAATTTACTCAAACAAAAACTGTTTACAGCTGCAAAATAATCACCTGCTTGCAAATAATCACGTTATTTTTAATAGTTATTATATGAAAGAGATTATATAAGTTGGGAGAAAATACCAGCTTTCTGTAATACCCACCTGCTCTAAATACACAGTTACACTTTTAACTAAAATTGAAGAGCCATTAAAGCCACTTTTTGTAGGTGCTTAGGTTTGTAATTTGCAATTAAATTAATTGGATTTGAATGCCTAAATAGCTTCAGAAATCAGGCTTATCATCCAATAACCACTTAAACAAGATGACGCTGCAAAGTAAGGCTGAAACAGGAAAGTTGTTCAGCATTTCCACGGATAGCCCATGTGGGAAAAACAATTGCATCAGTGTGTCCTACAAACAAGCCCAACACCCAAGGCACAGTCTCAGAAAAGGCAACAGGCCAGATCCTGTCACATGTGTATAGCATGAGAACTATTACAGGCAATCACTTTTGATAATAAACTGGACTCGGATAACTCCTTGTATTCTGACATCTCAAGCCCTTTTCAGGTATGTTTGACTGATTTACCTTCTTATGCTCTTGAAATCCTTCAGAAGCACTACATCATTTCTTTAAGTAACTGCAAAGAGAAGTTGTTAATGGGTAACCAAAAGTCACCACGGAACAAGAGCTGAGAGCACAAGCCTGGACTACACCACTCTCAACAAAACCAAACAGTGCAAAAACATCTGTCTCAAAACATACTCTGTCTGAGGTATTTCAATTTCAAAAACTATGCCACACCAAAAGCATCTCTGGAAAAGGATAAATTCATCATTCATGGGACACATTTGCTCTACCTGAGCTTACCTATGTCCCTACATCAAAGCTGAGCACTTCTGGCAATCTTAAATAAGGAACTGCAGGATCCAGACATGCAGCCAGTGCTGCTTATGAGCCATTAGGATGCCACTATGTATTTTATTGTCTCAAAGCTTTCAGAAAAGCTTAGCAATGGGACTGATATAGCCAGGCTAATAACTAGCAACCCAGAGGGTAAGGGCAGAAACTGAAAGAAAAAACACAGTAAGCACAGAAAAACAGCAAAAGCAGCAGCAACAGAGAGTGTGGAACAGCTCGATGGCAACTGGAGAACTGCAGGGGGGAAGAGATGAGGCTACCAAAGAGAACTGTTCACCCTCTAGACCTGTGCCTACATTTCTTCACTTCTTATATTAATTTATCCTTGGCCTGGAAAATAGTGAATATGATTATCTGTCCAAACCAGAATAGAAATATAATTTGAAAAGTACCCTCTTTCAGTGGCTCAGCCACAAAGGTCTGAATTTTACCTTGCCTAAGTCAATTGGTTTAGCTTGTGGCCTGGTGTACAAAGTCCTTGCCCTTTAAGCTTCAGGCAAAGAGGGTTATGTGCTTGCCTCAAAAAAGGTCCTAGAAAGGAATACAAAATGGTCCAGGCAGTGAATAAAAGAAATTTTCAGTCAGCTAACCTGCACAAACTGTTACATAAGAAGTCTGAAAATATTTCTAAATCCTTCCTCACTCAGTCACTAATATTTTATCATGATAGTATTTTGCATGGGCTGTGATTAACTTGAATTTAATAGGAATGCTTCCTAAAGACTCTGTGCTCTGTCCTAGTTAAAGTTATGTATATTATTAACAAGCATAATAATGATGCTCATATAGTACATTTTATGTAAAGATCTCAAAGCATTTTTCAGGGTTTTAGTATTAATGCTCTTTATCTGTCAGGGTAATTCAGAACCATTATACATCTTTTGTATTTGTCTATGCTGAGACAGATCAAGTAGAAGACATGCCAGGGACCACAATAGCATAGCAATGTCACAGCTGAAAGCACATGCCAGAGCCCGCACTATCACCAGCACATTTCAATGCAGCACCCAAAAAAAACATCCAGGGGTTTATCTAATTGTTATCCAATCTTATTAAGGAAGAAATGAACATCAAGTGTCACCCACTGTATGCAGACTGAGCCCTTATTGGAATCTGTAATGCCTAAAAGCCCAACGCATGTTTAACCATAAGAACATGCTTCCTTTCTTCACTACCAACAAAGAGAGAACCGGTCATTATTAAAAATTCAGGCTCATGATGTCCTTCTGACCTCAGCCTTCCTAACACATATAGGCTCCCCCTTTCCTTCATATTTGCATGTCCAGAATAAGCCCCTTGTTTTTCCAATTCCCTCTCAGAACTCTAGGAGTCCCACAGATATTCCATAGCTAATATTCAGGATACTTCAGATCTGACCAGCAGTTTCTCTGCTAACTCCACATCACAAGCCTCATCCTCAGTAATACTGATACAGTCCTCATACAGTCATAGGATTTGCTCATATCTAAATCAGTTGAAAAAATCTTGTTACATGTATTTTTATTTTAGTAAGACCAGCCCCTTCAGGATTTGAGCACATTTAAGTTACCAGAAAATGTCTTATATATTTTTATTTTAGTAAGACCAATCACTTCCACAGGTAATACAATATCTGGAAAACTTAAAAACGAGAAGCAAAAGCAAAGTCATTTAGGGACTATGGCATATCTGACATGTCCAGAAAAATCCCAAATTGGGCTGAGAAGACAGTAATTTGTATGGCACATTGCAACTTTTTACTGTGTGGTAACAAAGCAACACAGAGGGTTGTGTCATGATCTGGAGGATGGCTTAGAGCAGGCACAGGGAGCTGTAAATACCTCACCTTCTCAAAGAAAGTGGCAGACAGAAAGGAAACTCTTTACGGGAAAGAATCACAATTTATAATGATTAATGCAAGTTCCTGTTTTGGAGACAGATGTTACTGGATGATCTGATCCTTTGTATCAGTGTAACATCAGGTGCACTGCTGGGTTAGCCCAGCGGAGGGAAGGAGAGAACTCATTTCCCTTTGTGCTGTCTGTTCCTTGCTCCCTCAGCACATTTTTTCTAGAGGTCAGTCACTCTCCTCTCCTTGAGGTGCTAGAGCACTTCTCAATACTGGGGTTCAGTATTCAATGAGGTGGGTTTTGAAAGCAGCTAAAAATTCTAAGACCACTAATCCCCTTGGAAAGACAAGGGGATTTGGACATTGCCACACCAGTGTCTTCCACTGCACAGATCTGACACTCAGAAGAAGCTGAGCCATTTGGAAGATCTTCCTGATAGTTCCTGAGCATCTTCACTGGGGGGATCCACAGGCACAGGGCCAGGATAAGCCTTTTCCATGGATGGTGTCGGACTAAGGATGTGACAGCAGAGCCAGGATTTCACATGTCACTTCAGCAAATACACCAGAAAGAAGCCCTCCTGGCCACCTCTCACCCTCTGCTACTGATTCCACTCCAGTGGCACTGCTTTCCCAGCACTGTGAGCATCTGCAATGAGCTCAGTCAGGGAGCAGGAGATGGGCAGGCACACAGCTCATTCACCAAAAAAAAGAAATTGATTCATTTTCACTCAGCTGCACTCATGGGCAGCAGACACAGGGATGGCAGAGCTGTGCTAGTTTTAAACAGTCACAGAATTGCACCTTAGCAATTGTTTAACACATTAGGGACGTTCATCAGCCCCCTCTGGGTTCAGCAAATGATTAAATTTGCTCACACAGGTCCCCTTTGGCATTACTGTTCGGATATTCTTTAGATTTTGCCTCATTCTTTTTATGGATATAGACATATTCCTCCAGTAAAGGAAGAGAAATACCCACAAAAAGAGATTATCATCCCTGCCTCTACAAGAACACGTATTCTTTCCCATGAAGCACAAAGGGACAGATTCCTGGGTATCTTCTGTAGAAATTTCAAGAAGTCTCAATTCAGGAATTATTTGGATTTTTTTCCATTACAGAGAAGCTTTGTATCTTATAAGCTTGTAGCCTTTCATAAATATAAAGGCAGTGCAGTCAACAGTGACTGTGGCAGTCACACTGGGATTTTCAGTGTGGATGATTACAGAAAGGCAAATAACACCACAGAAACCTCGTTACTTTGCAAGATGCACATCAGAATGATGAATTGGCAGAATATGAAAGCGACAAATCCAGTAACTTCAACAGCTTTAGGTGAGTTTCAGACAATTCCTGGGAGATTCAAGACTGTTATATCAGTTCTACGTGCAGAATTCATCTTTGCCATGTCTGCTTTTCATACCAGAGACAGATTAAAATTGTTCTTGTTCCCTTTATAACCAACACCAACAGCACATGGACTGCACTTCACTGTTATTAATACAACTTTTTGTTTTGATAGTGCATTTTTCTGAGTTTGCCCTGTCTCCTGATTACTAGAAGAGAGCAGAAAAAGTGCTTTCTTTTTCAAAGTTGCTTCATCCTGAGGTGAAAAGTTCAGAAAGATTCCAATGTCAGGAATGCTGAAATTGAGGTGAAATGACGGGACATGATTTCATCATTTTCTATCAAAATGAAATGTTTAGACATTGCAGAAAATAAAAACGTACAGTTTTACATTTTACATCTGCTGACTTAAGTTTTTTTTCAAGATGGATCAAAGTTTGGGGGGATGGAATGAGGCAGTTCTGCTGGGGAGAGAAATCACATCATATTGTGGAAAATCATAGCATGATCTTGATCTTCACCAAACCCTCAAGGCATGGATTTATTTTACCATTATCTGTTTAAACTTGACAGATCACCAGGAAACAAGGATTCTTCATCCTCTTGTTTTTAAGTGTTTGTGGATCTTTGCAGTATCTCCATTTGGGGCCCGTGCCTTTGACCTGCAGCTGTGAGGGTTTTCCTTTCCAGCTGGAAGCTGGAACTGAAAATTTGTGTAATCAAAGCATCCAAGAAGGTCTTGGAAATGGAATATCAACTGGACTGCCACTGAAGTACAGTGGGGAAATCTGCAGCCCTGGAACTGCCAGTGCTACACGGTGGAGTAGATAAAGTCCTGGGCTCCATTATCTTCTCCCTTTGATTTTTTTACTTTGTCACTCCACTGACTTTAGAAGAATTCAACTTCTCCCTGAAGTGCACCAGTGTAAGGAAGAAAAGGAACAGCTGTTAAAAGTTTAATGCTTTAAAACCACTGTCTGCTTCAGGCTATTTCAGATGCTCTGGCACTTCAGGTTTTGTGAAGTCTGTCACTTGATTAAAAAGACGTTATTTTGCCACTGATAAAACCAGGAGTGTTATTGAAAAGATTTATTAGTCTGCTGTAATATTTTACAAATTCCCAAGCGTGCTGTTAGCCCCTCTAATACACTCCAAAGTGAACAGAGCAGAGCAGTGCCAACCCTTCCCTGGCCCAGCAATGCCTCCCTCTTGGATGCCAGAAGTAACACCCTCCCCTTTCACTCCTCCTGCCCCAGGAGTTTGTTGGAATCCAGCAAAAGGCACACCTGCCTCCAGTTGGCAGCCCTGCCTCAGAGCTGAGAGCACAAGATGCTCCAGAAGGAAATAAGCTGAAGGTATTTTGCTGGAAACCCACACCATTTGGATAACACACAGATTTGAATGGAGTCCTCTGGAAAATACACAGTACAATATAAAAAAGGGACAGAGAGACTGTTTTCTGTTCCTGGGGTTGGCACCGTTCACTGTGTGACTTCTGGCAAGTGGCTTCTGGACAGAGCTGAGAATATACTGGAATTTTTAGTTAACTGATCAAACAAAATGAACCTAAAGGTGTTTTCATTTCAGGGAAACAGCAATGCAGATTTTCAATTAACTCATCAAATTGAAAACCCAGAGCACTGGAAAGTGTTGCTTCGGAGCCTTTTAGGCTTTGTTGAGCCTTAGAAAAAAAAAAAAGACCATTTTGAAATGAAAACATCTTTTCAAAATGAAAGATTAAAAGATGTTTAATGTTCCTCTCTTCTCATTCTTAATTTAAATAATCTTAGAGTTTGATCTATATTAACAATTCACCAAAAATTCTGCTCACCAATCTCTCTCTTGCCCATGAGGTCAGCAAGAGTTTTAACATCAACTTCAAGGGTCAGAACTTTATAGCACTTTGACATTCTCACCTTGACTTTCCTGTGTCATTTGTAAAACAGAGACTATAACACGTCTCCATTTTTTAGTGTGGTTACTCTGTCATACTGGACCAAATAAATTCAGATTATCATTTGGCAATAAAAATATTGTTTCAATGGATTACATTCTGTCCTGACTTACTCAGTCAAGTTCAAGTAGGTGCAGTTTGGCACAAAATGAGTCAGTGCAGAATTTGGTCCAGTTCTTTAAAGTTCTTTGAAGTCTCAGATGAAAGAAGTGAGTAATAAATGTGGACCCTGAAATGAAAAGAAGAATGAGGTATCCTCATTCTGCAAGGAAAATGAGCTAAACCTCATCATTAATCAAAACCGAAAAAACAGGAATAAAAGCTAAGCCACGAGGACATAATCAATCTGTTAGATGCTACTTGACAGATGCATTGAAAAACAGCAACAGTAACGACCCACAGAAATGTAATCTTAATCTTTATATTTCAATGGGCATCTTAAGCAGATTTTTCTTCCATTTTATATTCAGTACTCCAATTCCCAGAGAACAGAAACTCTAATTACAGTTGCTTGCTGAGGGCTGGCCAGTAATTACATATCTTTCTCTTCATTAGATGCCTGTGAACAAGGCTTGGTCTGTAACAAAGCAGGTAAAGTGGAAACTCGGAGACACAGTTTCAATTAACAGCTCTCTTTAAACTGGCAACTCATTTTAAGGCTGCTGAAACCTGCCCTCCTGCTGCAGAGGAGTGAGCTCTGGGGGTGTGGGCAGGAGCCCAGAACCTCCTGATCTCTGACTGGTGACAGCCCAGTTTGACAGTCACACAGGCCTGTATTGGTACATTCATGTCCTTACATTTAATGACTTCACCACCATAACCTCTTTGCCAGGGCTCGAGCTGAGCACAGTCCACACTACAAACTGCTGCAGATCTCCATCAGACAAAATTACTACATGAATATCCAATGAACAGGCCAGATAACTCTGATAAATGAGAACTTCAGAAAACAAAACTGAATTTTTAAATTTCTTCCAAATGATGCATTTGCTTTCAAAAATTTTTTTCCAGTTCACCAAAAAAAAAAAAAAAAGAAAAGTAGAGGATGAGTTAGTGAGTGAGGTCTTAGTCCATTAACTTCTACAACACAAGGACCTCAAATCACCTCCTTCTGTTCTTAAATCTAGATTAAATCAAACAGTTTTCTATACTTGGCAGATTTACTAGATTCAAAAGGGCTTCATAGACTCAAGAAAACAGAAAAGGATTTCTATTAATACAGCCAGAAAGACACACTCAATCAGAAAATCCAACTCAGTGGCTATTCAAATAAATAGGAACCCTGAGTAGATTCTAAATGGGAAACATAAAAAATGCTGGACTTTGAAATTGCTTGTGTTCTTCTTGTAGACAATAAATTATCATCAAGCAATTACTTAAAATGAGTATAAACCCTCTAATTTTGGGGGAAAAAAGTCTTTAGAAAGCGCAAGAAAGACCATTTACACCTCTACTCGTCGTTATTCTTCAATATTCTGATCTAAGTTGTCACATCCTCCCTGACATGAGGCTACGAAACTTGTAGGTATGTCTGAGACTCCCATATGACAGTAACAACCAAGTTCCTACACTCATCTATGCCTAGAAAAGCAAAAAATGTCCACTAGGAAGAGTGTTTTTGAGGTAATGGGGCCCAAGGAGGCTTTGGAGCTAACAGTGCTCTGAGCTGTTTGAATCCAAATTAAAATGAACTGTAACAGTCAGGATGCTCAGCAATCCAGTCAGCTTTAGGCTAAGGCAAATTTCACAAAGGCCGAGTCCTCAATAAGGTGCAGTTCACAAAAGTTAATGGCATAACAGTGATTTCCAGCAGCTGGAGGGGTGGCCTGAAGTATTTGTAATCGTTTTGTGACACGCTGGTTATCTGCCAAAAAAATTCAATTTTAACTTTTATTTGTAGCCGTGTCTCTCGTTTTCTCTCCTCAAGGGACAGCCACAGGTGAGTCTGTGAATAGGTAAAAGCTGCTGTGGGCAAGTCAACTTTCCTGTCACTGTGCTGGAGTACTCTCCACCTTATCTCCCACCATCCCCACTGCTGACCATGTCCTTCCATCACCAGTAGAGCTTGTCAGCCATTAACCAAGGTGAGTGGAAATATTTCTTACAAACTTATAGGAGCAATATTGGTACAAACTGAAAGCCTTCAAGAAGCACCAATCTTCTTGAGGTTCCATTCTGGCCCTATGATTTCAGCACTAAAAAGAGGCATTTCTGCAGGCTCTCACCTCACCACTGGCCAGGAAAGTACACACTGAGTCACAGCTGAGAGAAGCAGCACATTATTGCCTGGCATTTATCTTTCAGGAAGTTTAGCCTACAGATGTGTTGTACACAGTAAATCCACATGTCAAATGTCTTATCCAGAAGCTTCTAATCCATGATTCATGCCCAACACGCTTCCTGTGAGATACCCTGGTAGCAATTATGATCAAAGAAAATACCAAAAGTAAAGATAATGGTGTCTGCAATGCACCCAGAAAAGACACAAACTTTATACAGCTCCTGTTCCAATGTGGCAAACCAACTTCAGAGGAACTACCTCCTTCTCTAGAACATCAGCTGACAACATTCCTGAACCTGCACAGCCCATTTAATTGGAAAAGCAAAGGTACAGTGAACTCTGAAAATACTTCACAAGTGAGAAGTGACAGACAATTCCAAGGATTTGACAAGCAGGATGGAAAATGAGTGATTTTGTGTTAGGTTTGTTGCTTCACTGAACCAATCTATATGGCAATAACAGCAATAATTAACCTTTTTGTTAACAGCAGTAATAAACCTTTCTGTTGCAGCAGTAGAGAAGTTAGGAAGATGAAAGAACTTGTTCCATTAGAGAACACCACTGTTTTGCAGGGCCTTTGTGTAATGGTGCAGTCTGATCCTACCTTAATGACATCTTCATCTGATGATCTGCATTCCACAGAATCCAGAAGGTCAGTCACAGTCCCATCATCTTCCACAGAAACCACTTTGACAGGGACAGCCACTGTTTTCCCAGTCAGAATAGCTGTGTTCAGGATCTCTGCTTCCTAGGAGAAAAAAAAAAAGGCCCTTTAATGAATATATTTTGCTATTAATTCATTAGTACCCCCTTGATTCAGCTTTACTTTAATTCCAAGTGGCTATGCCAAGAACTGTTCCAAGTGCAGCAGGCAGGAAAGACAAACTTCCTCCCTTCAATCCTGGAACCAAACTCCCAGTTCTGATTCAGGGCTGTTAAGTTATTTTTCATGCCTTAATTGCTATTTCCTGAATGCTCATCAAGTGCCAGAGCAACCTAACACCCAAGGAATGACCCTGCACTACATAAACAAGATGCACCTTGCATTTAGCAGTAGTGCAATCTCCATCCTGAGGAGCTCACTAATGATCTTGCTGATCACACAAAAATAATGCTGTAAATCTTGCTGGTTTACCCTGAAAACTGTTTTCTGGCAGGTTTTCTACAAATACTGAAATTCTATGACACTGAAATCCTATGACCCTGAAATTCTATGGCATTCTATGACAAATGCTGCCAAAACTGAGACCAAAGAAATCCTGTGCAATTGTTAGGGAGTAAGTTTGGACTGAGGACAGTCAGATCCACTTTGCCCCCAGTGTCCTGGGGGATCTCTGCCAAGCCCCGAAGACTGTCTGGAATACACACTGCCTGAGCTTCCAGCCCCCTGCCACCCTGCACAGGGCCTCTGGCTGCACCTTTGGGTGCACACTCAGGCTGGCCATACCTGTGCAATCAGCTCCAGCCCCAGAGGCAGCCTGGGGATGAAACCTTGGCACAATCAGCAATTCACAGCCTGTAGAACGACGACGCTGGCTCTCCTGACAGACAACATGTGGTTTGCCCTCGTTTTACCTCCAAGGGAATTAATTTGAGTGCCATAGTTCAGGTCCTAAGTAAAGGACTGTGTGGAATCAGACTTTCTTTGGGTCTTCTAGGACTTATCCTGGCTCTTGTTTGGTTATGGTGGGCAAGCTCTTACCCACAACTCTTTCTTTACCTTCCAATGAGGTTTGTGCAAAACCATCTTCTCCCCAAAAGAGGCAGGATGCTGAGGAAGGCCTGGACTCTTTGATCAAGATGAGCTCTGCAGTGACCTGTGGCTGTGGCACGTCACTGTTGGGATGATTATTGCAAAATGCATTCCTTCTATTTGACTTATCACTTCTAACTTAGAAGTGCTGAGTTCTGATTATATGAAGAGCACAAGACCAAACAGTGCTCTCTGTTACCTGAGTCTGGCACCACAGATATCACTGATCTGTGCCAAGACAGAGCACAAATTCCTGCCTGAATCCTTCCACCCCTAATTCTAGGATTCTGCTCATTCCTGGCAAGGTCTCTAAGCCTTTCAGATCTGTGCCTGCAAACCGTGGACTATCCCATAGAACAAGAGGCTCTTGATTTCAGCTGGCTCTTGTGCAATAAAGGCTTCCAAAGCCCCCCAAGTGCTAAATTCTCATTATCTAAATAGCTCACGCTATGAGCTCTGAGACTGACCTGATTCTGCTTGTGGAAGACAACAAAGTTGTCTTGGAACCAAGTTACCAGAAGATGATGATTGCTCCTACTGCCTCTTGGGCTAAAAATGAGAAGCTGAGATTTCTCTTATCTAAAGGACTCAGATCAAAAAGACTTTTCCCTACCACTTAAAGAAACAGAGACATTTTATTCGGACACAAAGCAACATTTAAAGAAAGAAAAAACCCCTCCTGGTCACTTGACAGCTGCTTTGCTAAAGTTGCCCCATCCTCACCATGATCTTTAGGGAAGGGAGAAAGAGGATTTCACAAAAAGAGAACTTGAGAAGAAAATCCTCTCCCTCCCTCAGTACAAAAGCCCTTCAGATATTTTGAAATTATAATTCATACAAAGGTGAGAATATCTGCCTGGACAGTAAGGCCTGTCTGTCTTGAGCACACATTTGTTCTCAGGACAGAATATATTATTAAGGCAACTAAGTTCTCAAATTTGCAATGAAGTTTCCAGGTTCTTGGATTTTTTTCCATACCTAGGCTTTGCAGCAAAGTTATTGCATGCAGGTTATTTAAAAGCTTTTTCCACTCTCCTTTAGGCTCCAGAGCTGCAAATGGGGGCAGCTTCACAGAACAAGTGCTATTAAGCATCCACTGTAATTACAGAATCCAAGTGTTAGGTCCTGGTTTTGCAAACACTTGGACATGAATCTCATTTCACTGGGACTATTTGAGGCCACACCACCTACCTAGACCTGCTCCCCCAAGCAGGAAGGGCTCTCTTCCTCCAGTTGATCCATTACAGTGTGACCCTTGCAATTATTTTATAAAGCAAAGAGAAGTTTAATAACCAAGCCTTTGAAACAGTGTGATTAATGAGTTCTGCTTACCAAAGGCAAATGTAATTTCCCCTGGTAAGAGGAAAATGATTCTCAGAAGCTTCATGAATTTCTTTTGAGTCTGTTTTTTCCACTGCTAGCTGTGGATATTCAGAATACAGACTGCATCCTAAACCCAGGATATGTAGTACATCAGCTCTTTCACTGTCACTATCCTGTTTTTCTTGGTAACTTTTTTACAAGGTGTGGTATATCTAATCCACAGGGAATTTCTGCATGTCCAGAGGCTCAGTTGGCTCCAAAGCTCAGCAACATGGCCTTTGGTCCTGCCCCAGAGCTCTCCTTGTCTGGCAGGTCTGTACTTTACCCAACTCTCTAAATAATCACAGCAGCTTCCGTGACAGCACCTAAAAGCAATGAGATGAGCACATTCATACCTGATTCTAAGGTAAGGAAGCAAATGCATACATTGTTTCTATCCAAAATCAAAGATCTTGGATTCAAAGTTTTGTAGTTTTTGTCTGTATTCATGTCTAGATCCATGTTCAGAAAGAAAGTGCTCTCAGAACTGTGCACAGCCTGTATCAGCACAATGAGCAGCAGGTGACAGTACTGCTGATTCTTAGCAATAAAAAAAATCATTAAAACTCCAAACAATCTTTGTCCCCTCTCTCCCAAAGAAATGAGGGAGGTGGGGGGCAAGAAGTAATGTCTGGATTCATCCAAACAGCTGTGGTGGTTCTCTGACTTTCTATCAACAGCTACTTGTTGAGTCCCAGGAAAACAAATTAACTCAATAGCTCTAAAAAGTAAAAGATGAGCAAAACAAGCTGGCACTGGTCTGAAATTGTGCTGATCTACACTGGAATAACTGAGCTGTATATCCTGTTTGCAGCCATTTCCACCCCTCCACGTGTATGGACTTGGAGGATGATTTTTTCAGGCACCTGGTTTGCATCTCATCCCTGAACAGAGAGGCATAATAACCATTTACACCAACTTACACAGCAGGGGCAGAATAAAATGCTCCTTCAGGCATTTGTTTAATGGCCAGAGAGGGCTTAACGTTCCCCTGGTGAAAGCATATGAAAATTATTTCATTTTGAGGAAAGGAACATGATACTTATTTAGCTACATAGAGATTTATAGTTGAGAGTCCCAGCATGTAAAAGCTATAAATCTAAATAGTTCCTAATTTAAAA
Source organism: Sakesphorus luctuosus (assembly GCA_013396695.1). Lineage (NCBI taxonomy): Eukaryota > Metazoa > Chordata > Aves > Passeriformes > Thamnophilidae > Sakesphorus > Sakesphorus luctuosus. Next base: position 115,301 of record VWZD01004033.1, read on the forward strand.
CTGTTGCTTTTTGCTGCTTAAGGAATCTCCTGAAGAAATATTATGTTCTTTATCCATAACTAACATAGATTATAGGAGATAAGATGTCAGGGCACTGCAAGATTGGAATAGTTATGCCTTTGCAAAGCTATTGCCAAATAGTCTCACTGCTGAAAGTTGATTCCCTGAGCAGCTATTAAAAAGATGCTGAACTTTCTCTAAGTATTACATAGCATATCTCTATAATTCACATACACCAAACCCCTCAAATAATAAAATGAAATAATAATCAGAGGAAAACATGTTTCTTTATGTATTAGAAACGGAGGACCAGGTAATCTTCATTGCGAAATTGCTACCACGGTAAATAAATAGTAATACTTTAAAGAAAATTCTGGAGTGAGTGTTCTTTGCCTACTGAAGAGATTCAGATTAAATAACTGAGCATATTAAGCCCTCCAGCAGACACATATTCAGAAGATGTACACAGTAAGCATCTATTTAAGTGGAAATGCAGAAGTGAATACCTATTAGTTTTTTCAATTTTAATTGGTATCTTCCCTGCAATTTAATTTCCCTGCAGACATCTTTTGCCTTATAATTCCTGGGGTGAAAAGAAGGACTTTTAACAATACCTTCATTAATTTTAAGGAATTTCTNAGCATGACTAACTCATACTTAGCCTTGAGGCCCCACATCCCATTTCTGACAAAGAAAACTTCAGTACTAACTGTCAGCATTCTTTTCCCAAAGCATTTTAACATGAGTCAACACATCAATTTAACCCCGAATCCCTGGTGGCCCTCACAGACCTCACAGTGCTACAAGCAAGAGTGAGCAAGGCAACAGCTTGTTTGCAAAAAAACACCTGGGGACATGTTCCCTCAAAATAACTTGGAGAGATCTGCAGCTCAGGGTGGCACTGTGCCCCTCCCTTTTCTGCTAAAGCAAAGCCACCAGTGGTGGTCCTGATGGCTGCATCTGGCTGGAGTTGGCCTCTGGGAGACAGGTAACAACACAGTTACTGAGGGCTGGATGTAAATATAACTTTAAGTCAATTGTCTCACTCCATTAATAGTGGACAGTCCAGGGCCTGCTGAGCTCTCCTGCACAGCCTGGGTCAAGCCTTGAGTATGGAACCTCTCAAGGTTACTCCTTGAGGCTGAGAGAATCCCAACCACACCAGATGCTCTACAAGGGAACTGGGATTAAAAGTGCTGAAACGCTGAAATCTTTGTTAAGTGATACAGAGGATTGATTGCACATAGAGAATCCTTTGAACATAAATATTTGACCAAGTCTGGGGCTAAGTCTGGATCCAGCTGCACCTGAACTCTGCCCTGTGAAGTTTAGTACACAAAGGAGTTCTTTCTGAGTCCTTTCTGAACCTCATGATTCAACAGAAGGGTGTCCCTGAAAGTTTTGTTTGACCTTTTCTACAATGCAGTAAATACTCAAGTGCACCTTGAGTGCCACAGAATCTTGTTGAACCACTGCCACATTTACCACTGGACTTGGTTAACTCAATGTCTTATGCATCAATAAAACATATTGTTGCTTTTCTCTTGCAAGGGGGTTGCATCATTCCCTTCCAGAGAAGAGGTGCTTCTCCTCCTACATTCCACCAGGGAAAAAAGGCATGACAAAGTCCCCATGACACTGTACTACATGTCCTGTAGGCACAGCAGATCTCCAGCTACATTTTTTTTATGGTAGTGGATTTTATCTTTGCAGGCTAAAGATCTAATTTCAAAAATCAAGCATGTTCCTTTTTGTTATCAATATGTATTTTTTAGGTTAGCTATGTAGACACTGCAAGAGAGAAGGGAATAAAATGATCCCTGAAATTGCCTAAAGTCACCAAATGAGAACAAGTAACTGCCTCCAAATCTGTCCCATTTGGCATTCCTTAGCATTCTCCATTTTCCTCCTTTTTTTTTTAACTATATTTTCTATTAAACAGCATGTAGAGCAGTAATCCAGGGTACCACCTTGAATCTTTTCATTATTTATTTTCAAAGAGACCTAGATTTTCCTCCTCTTCAGCTAGCAGCCATCTTGCTTATATCAGAGAATCCATTCTTCAGTCATGCATAACTAATTTCAAATCTTATTTAGCATCAAGTCTCAGAATTAAGAAGCTAAGTGACAGCTGTTTAATTAACTCCTTAAGCTGATTAGAAAGCATTACAGAAATCCCCCCAAGGAAGAGTTTATAACTGTCAAGAGAGCCTAAGGCCATGTTAATGCTTCTGTTTAAATTTAGTAAGCTTCTAAACCAATAAAGTCTAAATGCTTGACATTCTCGTGGATGTGGTCAAATTCAGCTTTTTGCCTCCTGCTACCACTGCAAGGAGAGGAAACAAAAACAACGACATTGAAGAGATTTGAAAAGTCAGGAAGCAGCAGCTGAACAACAAAGCCAAGAGATGCATCTCTCTGAAGGAGCTGCTGTGGGTGGGGACCATCCAACCCTCGATTATCCAGGATTAGCACTGAACGCGGGAGTAAAGCTGAGCTTGCACCTTAAATGCAGAGTCATCTCCCAGCCTCTGGTTGCGAGTAAAAAGGTTTTTTCATTGGTTCTTAAAACTTAAATCCACCTTTAATGACAAGATTATGGCAGCTGAAGTACAAATTTTAGAAGCAGCTGGCAGAGTAGATACAGGGTGATGCAGAGAAACCAAAAATGCTCCGAAGCGAATTTTCTCGCCTGTAGTACATTATTGTCAGCTCTGCAAGCAGCTTGAAGTATATCAAATATAACCCTAATTTCTTTATTTGCCCTGTGGTTTCCAGGTTCTTTAGGATGCACTGAAAAACCTGAAAAATTAGCTGCAATTCTGCGTCCAAAGGAATAAAGGCATGGTGGCCAGAAATAACACAAAATAATTTGTGAGGCCTTTAATATAAATAAAAGAGTTGCAAGTACAATTTAAATACTGCAAGTATGAGAAATTACAGTGAAACCTGAATGCGAAAATGTGAAAAGACTGACATGAACTTCAAGGTTAACTGTTTGGTTTCATGTGTTCACCTTTCATCACGCAGAATGAAATCTGAAGTCACGGGGATATAAGCAAATTAATCACGTTTAATTCAAGCACTTGCTACTTAATCAGTTTGCTTTTTTGCTCAGTTCAGGCGAGAGAGCTCCACAATCAGATGTGCTGACACAGAGGTTAAACAGGAGCATCCACAGAAACCCAAAGGCAGGTTTCTCTGGATAGATCTACCTGCTGACTCCTAGTCTTCCACACAGCTGCTGGAGAGGGGTAAATGGATTTTTTTTTAATGGCAAAATGTGAGTGCAAAAGTGTTGTTTAGAAAGAAGTGGGTGGTAGAATCGATGTTTGAATCTATTTTTCATTCTTTCTTTTTCAGTCTGTGATTCCTTCAATAATTTATACTCCACACAGTGGGGGTGACTCACCTCCAGCCACGCTCTCACTCCTCCACTGGGGCAGAATCAGTGCTTATGGAGAGAGCAAATTTGGCAAGGATGAGCACTAAACCAAAGCCTCACATACATATAAAGCCCAGCAATCACAATTTTCCAGTTAAAAACCAGAGAACAGCCAATGGCTGGATTGTGCTATAGGGAGAAAACAACATGGGCTAATCAGACAGACTGTCTGCCCCTCCTCCTGTCACACATGAGGCATTCAGGAAAAATACCTAATTATTTCTAATCTGAGACTTAACTTTTGCAAAGCCTTTAAGCTATTTTATATTCTTACTAACAAACTTTCATCTCTGTATAGATAGAATCTTTCACTGCTAAAGCTGGAGGAGGGAGTGAGAAAGAAAAGCTAAATATGTAAGACAGTGCTGTGTGTAGTAAATAGGCAGGGAAGGAGCAAAATAAGAGGTAGAAGATGCAAACGAAAAGTGGAATCATTAGAAGGTGACCAGCAGTGAGAGGTCTCTCACTGTACAGCCCATGATGTTCAGTAAAAAGCTCAAAAAGAAAAGGAATGCATCTCCAAAGCAAAATCCAGGTACTGCTGTAGCTGCCTCAGTGAAGTGAGGCTTCTGTTCAGGCTGGTACATTCCCTTGTTTCACACATGTTTATTGTTACAACAGGCAATGCTGGGCTGTGGACCTGTCTATGATTGCAGGATTCAATTCCAGTGATGGAAAAAACCCCTAGAAAATAAATAATCTCACTCTGCAGGAGAGATAAACACCTTTGCCTGTGATGTTCCTTTTCCTTACCTTTGTCTGTCTTGTGTCTCTCAAATGGAATGGCTCAAAACAGGAATTTTTGTTTTGTTTTGTATTTGCACAATGTCCAGCCCAAAGTTCAGGCCCGAGGTCAAGCTGCTGGACCAGCTAACAATAGGGAACAGTTTTTTTTTGAAGGTGAAGCCCAGCAAACACACAACAAACACAAGAACAAAGTTGAGGTGAAGGACCTCACTTCCTTTTTCGGTGCTCACTGTTCTTTACAGCTCTGCTGCTGGGATAAAGGCACTCAAGGATTTCAGGTCTCCAACAATGACTTCACAGAGCAGAAAGGTGTCATTTTTAGCTGTATTTTCTGCATTTTTGGGAGCAGGCAGCACACAGGCAAACTAAATAGAGAGGATAATGAACTATATAGCAACAGGAAAGTCTGTAATATTACCAGTAAGCCACACAAGCCCTACTGGATTTCCTTAACACTCACATAGCTGAGGAGTTCAATCCTCCCAGGGGAATTCACTTTTTTCTAGCTGCAGAGGCAATGTAAATTTAATTTGTCTCAGGTTTAAACAGAGAGAGTCCTTTTGATGTCTAACATTTAGGAATTGTGTTAGCATACTTCTGGCAAGCTGTCCTTTGGTGTTTGGGTGGTTTGCAGTGCTAAGTAGGCTACCATGATCCCAGGAAGGCTTCATGTACGCTCACTGCTTATCAAAGTCAGAGCTAGGAAGCCTGTGAATTGTCAGGCTGTGGCTCTTCAGAGAAATTGCTAATTAATTCACAGGCTCCAAACTGGAACTCCATGAAGCTGTGTGTGCATACTTGATTTTGGTCTCTAGACAGACAGCTTTAGCTGATAATCAACAAGGTTTGCTGTTAAAAACAAACAAACAAGCATACACACAAACAAACTTGGGAGGATTTCATCTTGGCTTTCCCTAGGAAGGCTGCCAGCACTCTCAGACATCATCTCAGGAGGGAAAGCCATGTGTGATCGTCAGAGGAGACCTTTCAGAAGAGCAGAGCTGGGAGATCCGGCCTAGGGTACACGAATACACTGTGTCTGATGCTGCTCAATTGCTGAGACTGGGGAGACTGGTAGGGACATGTCATGCAAAATTAACTAAACCCAATCAGAATTTCACACATGGGGTCAGTATCTCAGCTCCTGGATTGATGTGCCAGCAGGAAGGCTCTTTTGATTCTCAGGCCTCTGGTTCAGAAGCCTAATGCAGTGCTTTGGAGCCTGCAGGGGGTTTTGGAGCTCAGTAAGGGGTGGGCTATGGGATGTGATGTAGGGATTTCCAACAACAAAATGAAAGCTCTAGGATATCACTTCAAAGAAAAGATGCCAACGAGGCTGTAGCAATGCAGTTTAGCAGAGTAAATATTTGGTGTGATGTGTAGCAGAGCCAGGTCAGGCTAAGTGAAACAGCTTCATTTTCATGGAGGGAAGTGTTAAAAACCCCAAAACAAATCACTAGCCTTGTTCAATATGTGGGGTTTGTTTTGTTTTGTTTTTTTAAATTCTCTTTCTTTTGCACCTTGCTGCTGTCATTCTCAGGCCCTGTCTGAGCTGCACAGGAATCCTTCCCACCCTGCACCCTGTGCTAACCCTGTGTCTGAAGGGAATACAAGGGGACACGGCTGGGGAACCCTGTCCCCATCTGCCACACGGCTCCTTGGGGTCTGGCCAGCAAGGAGCAGATCAGGGCAACCCTTGGGATGCAGACATACCCAGTAGAGACATTTGACAGGTTTTATTTTGTCATTCTCTGATTTCCAGGGCCAGACAGCACTGAAACCCCGTGCTCCCTCGCCTGCCCACTGTGCCGCCCTCCCCTCCGCTGTGCCCCGGGGTGGGTGAGGGCAGGGGCACACAGGGCTCTGTGCCACCAGGCAGCCCTGCCTGCCCTGGCCACAAGCGTTATTTCTGCACTGTCACAGCCAGCAAACGACAAGCTGGGAGAGAGCTGAGGATGAGAAGGGTGGGAGACAGGGAGTGGGAAGGATTCCGAGGCAGAGAGCAGGGGAGGACAGGGACTCAGGTTCTCAAGGGAAGGTTAACTGCTGACTAAAGAATGCACAGGGAAAATACTCTTCCACTTCACTTTGCTGAGGGAGACAGGACTTTGCAGATGTCTGTGTGCGAGGCCTTGGTTTCTGGAGGGGACCAAGACCGACAATGTCCATGCAGGGCCCATTTCCAACATCTGTGGAATGTGGTACATGTAGCAAAAGCTGCAATGGGAGCTGGGCACAGCTGTGGCAGGGCCCTCCCTGTCTCACACTCCATTATCTGTGCTCTCCCTCCCACACAATCACACGTGGGATGGAGTCTGTTCCTGCATAGAGCAGAACTATTGATACTATGGATTAGAGCACATAAACGAGTCAATGATTGCAGCAGCTGCATTAACTTCCTTGGGAACATTTCTACATTCTACACATCAGAGAACCACAGAGATGAGGTGATGTGCTCTTATGTTACTGGGGAACAGGCTTCCTGCCAAAGGCTTCCCCAGACTTGGACTGTGTGGCCATCACGCCCCACCAGAGCCCTCTGGGAAATGCAAACCAGCCGCAGCAAAAGGAGGTTCAATGTTTTACTTTCTGAGTAAGTTTAGATTTTTCTATTGCTTTACCAACAAAAAAAACTCACACCTGAAAACAACTTCAGTATCAACTTTCATCACGTGACAGTACCTCTGCTGAGGTCTGTCTGCCAGTGCTCTGCACAGTTTTGTTTGTACTCTGAAGCCCTGCTGGGCAACATTCCATTAATTTCCATCCCAATCCATCACCGTGAGCCTGCCTTGGTGCCTCACATGCCCCATGTTTCCACTGACCCCTCTAAAGCCCAGTGCTGTGAGCAGGGGTGCATAAACAGCTTTCCTTATTACAGATATCCACAGAGAGCTCCCCTGCTCCTCTGCCAAGCACCACACACAGCATCTGCTTGGGCATTTGGGCTAGAGGAACTCCATAACACAGGCATGCAGTGCAATTGCCTCAACTTCACCTCAAGTCCATGATGGCTTTGCCCCATCCTCCCTAGCTGCTCTATTAGCTCCTACAATTTTCCAAGCTTTTAATGTCTACCAGACAGCTCTTTCAGCAGCACATCGGTGCTTTTTCCCATGGCACCTGCAGAGCCAGTTACTTTACAACCCTCTTTAAAATTCAGCTCTGCCACAGTGATTACAGGATGTTGCAAATCTCTGACAGATGTGCTTGTTCCTCTCCTCCCATCTCTCACAGCTTTGGTTTAACTCTGTGAGGTTAAGCAAGACCTGTTAGTAAAACAGGTAAATCAAGGTGCACAGAGAATCATAAAGGTTGGAAAAGACCTCTAAAATCATCAAGTCCATTTATCAACTCTGACTTGATTTTCATATCATTTTAGAAGCTCTGCTGTGTCCTTTGTGGTTTTCCAAAGGGGAAAACAGAGAAGCAGTGAGGTCAGGAGAGCTGCTCAAGCCTCCACACAGAGCCACTGGCAAGGCCAGGAGCAATTCCTGGAGCTCTGCCATCCCATCCCTTTGCTGCACATGGAAAATCCTGATAGCAATATAGGTGATGTACCAGGCATGGTGGGAAGACAAGGAGAAAATGATGCGGTGACAATGAGAAAAAAAGCAGATTTGCAAGGACAAAATCTGCCCAAATGTGGCAATTAATGTAAACTCCCAAGGCACAGGCAGAGAGCAAGGATCAAACTAGTTTTTCACATTTCTTAAGAGAAGAAAGAGATTTATGAGGAAAAGGCAACTCCTGTTTTGCAGGTCATTGTGCAGAGGAGAAGTGACTAAGTTGCCTCTTCCAAAATTTCCTTCCAGACTGGCCTGGTGGTTTTCATAGCACATTCATATTTAGGAATGTCAAGCAATAAGCAGCCTGAGCTAAATTGGGACCATCACAGGGGCCCTGGAAACCTGCCTCAAAGCCACCAATTCATTCATGAGCAGACTAAGGGCAGAGCAGCAGGGAAGCCTGCAGCCAAGGGCTCTGCTGGGCTCGTAATTAGCTCCTCATTTGAGCTTTAAACAGAAACACAAAAATAAACAAAAGGGACATTCAGGAAAAAAAAATATGATGTTCCAGCTCCCATATGGCAAATGGGGCCAAAGTCTGCTCTGAGACATGTGACCATGACCTTCGTGAGGACACCATGATGCCCAGGAGAGAATTTGGGTCACAGCATGTCCTTAGAAAAAAATCCATGACAGTGACTGGCTAAGGATGCTGGTCCCTGCCTGCAGTGCCCTCCTGCCACTGTGGGTAAACTCTTCCATTCCCTGTATCACACGTGTTGAGAAGGGCATTAACACCGTATTTCTGGGCACAAAAGTAGGCAAGTGTCACTTATCCTCATGTACCTTTGGTTATACCGCTCATCTGTGGAGCCAAAAACTGCAGCTCTTTGCATTCCTTGGGAAGAAAATTATGTTGGCTTGTTTTGGTTTGTTTTTTCATAAAACACAGCAACCAAAATTTTATTTTTAGAAATCTCCCTTGTTACAAATTCCATACCCACAAAGGTATTTTTTGGGGGGCCTGGGCTTCAGTGGCGCTACTTATTTAGAACTTTTTCTGTGTCATTAGCCGGTGACAACTGCTGCCAGTTGAGATATAAATGGGTGCAACTTCGCTGATCTTGCAGATATGCCAAGAAAGTGACCCCTACATTTGACTCCCCTGCTATAAAGGCTATAGTACAGGGCAGTGTAAGAATCTGAATGAAGATAAAATATTTTTAGGTCTATAAATAGGCTGAGAAAGAAAGTAGTGAGCCCACAAGCTCTGCTTTGATCATTTAGCCTTTACAGAATTGTGACAAATTGTTTTTTCTGCAGGAATCTGAACTGATACAGATTTACATGAGTAGTTAAAAAGTAGTACCAATTGGGAAATAAAATCCCTAACAGCACCACAGAAAAGCAATAAACTTAAGAAGCAGTTAGACAGTCAGAAGAATGATCAGAAATGCTTTACAATAGGAAAAAAAATTAATAACAGAGAAAAAGAGCGGTTGGACACTTGTAAAGCTGGTTGTGGTATGCTGAAAGCAGGGAATCCAAGAAGCCATTAGAAAAAAGACATGAAGAGTCTTGTAATAATATCCTGGGGAACATGCATGCTGCAGATTCAATGCCTTTAAGACTATATTGTACGTTCTGTGACTATTGTTTAATGTCTAATCCTTCTGGAATGATTGGTAGAGAACTTATGTTAGTATCAGTTCAGTGTCCTCAAGGAAATAAATCTGGACTTGACATTAAATTACATATTTTGTACCCAGAACATCTGAAATATTTTCTTGATCTCATGTATACAGAGATTTGCATCCAATAATTCTTTTGATGTCAGTGCAAGAGTAACAAGAGTTCCTTCCTCCAGTTTCTTCTAATTTTAAATATTAGGAAAAAAAACATATAAACAAAGCACTATGTTAAGAACTAGTCACTCTATAATGATTATGAGTTTGTGAACCTGAACAGTTCTAGGCTGCCCCACTCACCCTGGCAATAAGTGGTGTTGGATGACTACCCAGGAGGCTTTTTCCCAGGTCAGACATCTCAAAGGGACCGGGACTCGTTCTGTACCTGATGACTTTGACAGCAAACTTCTCACTGATTTTAATGAGAGTAGACCTGATGACCATGAAATCACCTGTGTTACTGAGATATGACGGTCCATGAGCTGAACCAAATCTAGCTAAAAGTACCTCAAGGTCTCTTTTCTTTTTTTTTCTTTTCTCTTTAAATTCTGATTAATGAGGTTTTTTTCCAGGTAACTTGTTCCGAGGAAAGTTTACGGTTAAGAAGGAAGAGGAAGGCATGGAGCCTTTTATGGATAGTTTATAAAGCACTTGATCTGATAAATAACCGCCTTCAGACGTGGAACCTGGTGTGACCATTTATCACCCTGTTACCAGCCACACTAACTGCCTCCAGACATGTGCTCAGCAGGAGCCCAGCTGATGAATGGTTGCAGTGGGCTTGGTACTGGTGTGTGACAAGCGTATTTATCGGGTTAAAAAAGAAGACAATCTTTAGCTGACAGCAATAAAAGCTTGGTTCTTCTTCAAGGTGCTGCCAGGCACATTGGGCTGAGATAATCTCACTCTGGCTTTTATTTGGTTAGGTTTTCCTGTTTGTTCCAAATTTACTACAAGCTAGGGGCCCTGCAGCCAAGAGCTGCACAAAGGCCCTGCCCTACCTTGGCAAAAGGACAGTTTTGCTCAACAAAAGCCTGTTTCCAAGAATCAGAGTTACTGTGATGGTTTGCACTGATTGCAGTGAGATCCAGTTGGAGCTGAGTTGGTAACTTAGGAATGGTTAGACGGTAACCACAATCTTTCCATCATTCAATGTTTTGTTTTTTTTTTTAATGTCTTTCTGCTTTCTACTTTGGGAATTCCCTCCCATGTCTCCAGCATTTCAACTCCCTCTTCAGAAAAATTAGTCATCATTTTTGCTTTCCCCTGTAACCTTCTTTATTTCCTGTTCATGTATAGGACAAATAAGAAGGGATCAGAACAATCTTCAGCATTAGCCAGTGGGATTCTCTAGATAGAAACAGTACTCTATTTACTGTAACTGTAGTTTAAAGGCAGAATTAAAACTTCTTCCTATTGAGTTGTTCCTCTACTATCCTGCTTTCAGGGTCTCATTTTGTAGCTAGACTTGAAGAATAGTATTGTTTAATGGAATGGATTTTGGCATTAGTGGAAAATATAAGCCCTCAATATCAAATATTAAATTATTCCTGATTAATTCTTTTATGGGCTTGGACTTGCAACTGATTTAATACTCCTGGATAATTACTTCTGTTATAACTGTGGCTTTGATTTTTAATTAACCATACAAAGTTTCTCATTCAAATCTAATATTACCTTTGTTAACAGTGTCAACTCTCTGTTTAGACATTCTATTCACATTAAATTCTATGCTCAGAAATTAAAAACTGTTTTTCCATAACTGTGTGAACAGATTCCATATGAGGCTTATTTATTCTAAATAATTACCTACACAAATATTGTCTTTGGGATCCTGAGAAGTGCTGGCTGCCAAGAAACCCCATTTTCTTCATACTACTGCTCTCTCACCACCTCATCTACACTCATATAGAGTCATATCACAGACTCCTATAATGGTTTGGGTTGGAAGTGACATTAAAGATCATTTCATTCCAACCCCCTGCCATGGGCAGGGACACCTTCCACCAGACCACGTTGTTCAAAAGGCCAAAGCACAACGTTTTCTAGCTTGTGTGCCTTTACTCACCTAAATCCATATTTACAGGTCTGATTAAGGGAATTTATTCCATTAAAATTCAGTACAAGCTAACTGCCTGGGCATTGCATGCTGACCAGTTTCAGCCGTCATGCTCCTTATAATTCAGAGTCTGGATATGAATTTGGGTGTCACACTTGACCCATCCACACCAGAATTTAGTCCTTGCTTTGAAAAGATCAGTTTTTCTACTTTAACTTCCTTGCAATTAGATTCACATTTGCCTGTGCAGAGAGGATGGTGACAGTCCTTATATAACCCAGAGCTCTCTTTCTATCCTGGGGGTCCAGCACATCGCCCAGTGCTCCCAGTCCCAACAGTCCAGTAATGGGGATCTGAACTGAGTCCTGAATGATCATCTGCCATGTGACAACTGGTTTCCCTACCACAGCATGACCAGAGTGGCTTCACGAGAGAGGGATGTGTCACACTCTGCAACAGAGATGGGCCAGACACCCCCACACAGCAGCTCTGGCACTGCTGCCATCCATTCCAGCCAGAGCTTAAACAGTCCCTGCAGAATCTTTCAAGGGTTTTAACAGGGGTACGTACCTGTTTGACTCAAAAAGATACAAAATCTTCTATTCATGCATGGCTTCACGGAAACAATTGGCAAAGCTCCCTAAAATCAAATTAAATTTCCCTTTCCGTATCTAACATTTTTACAAAGGTTATTCTTAGAATATGGAACACTCTCCTGTTTGACCTGCTGGCTAAATGCCAACTGGACAGAGCAAACCACCCAACTGGCATCTCATCTTTTACATTTGTTAGATTCAGCTCTACCTAATCTGGAAGGTTTTCCATACTAATTGGTAGGCCTTTTTGCCTGAATTACATTAAATGTCTTTGATTTTAGGGAGGACAAATTCAGATTTTTGTAATCAGTGTCATGTACTGGCATTTTCTAGTCTGTTTTGCTGTTTATGACAATTCTTCTCTTACAGACGAGGTTCAGAACAAGTTTAAAGAATAGGGCAGCAATTATCAAGTGTGTACCCACAGGACTAATAAAGGAAGGAGAGGTGGCCTAAACACTGACTCCTACCTCAGTCACAAATGCCCTTAAAGGGCTGAAGAACAGTTCTCAAGTCTGAGTTTCTCAATTCCCTGTTCTTAGCAAAAGGACCATAATTCTCCAGCCTGTAGAGTATTGGGTGACTGCAATTCAACTCACTACTGTGATGAGTCACATCTGAAAAAAAATACATTCCAAGCTAGGTATGTGAGTGCTGTTGATTGTCAATTCTCAAAAATGCTAAAGAATTTCTGAGAATGCATAAAGGTATGGCAGAATTTCTAGATATTTTCAAGCTTTCAACTATTTTCCATTAGGATTCTCAGAGGAGTTCAACTGAGAATCAAAAGCTTTGCAGAAAAACATAAAAAATGCAAACACAGGAATGATGTGCTGCTGTTCCACCACCACTGGTTGGCACCTCAGTGAACTAAGATCAGGAACTTCAGGTCTCAAGCTGTGCCCTGATTCTGCCCAGTCACTGAGCTGCCTCTGCACCTGCCTGCATCCCAGAGAAAAGGATGCTACAACTCATTCCATGGTTAACAAAACCAAGAAAATGGAGTTTAAGAAAATAATTATGTTGTGCTTGAGGAAATATGGAAATGACCATGAGCTGCTGCGTTTAACAGACTTTTTGAAATTAAATTATTTGTATTCAAATATGTGCAAAACCAATGATCATTTTTGGGTTTGATCAGCTCAACCTGTTCTTTGGGGAAATTAATTTGATGCTCTGGGTGTAAACACTCTTTGAAAATGCTCACTGTGAAGCAATGTTTTCCTCCTGCTCTCCTTAGCACCAGAGCAATTTTCAAAGCATTCCCATTGATAACACAAACAAAACAGACGGACCATTTCATGAGGAAGACCAGAAATTGCAATCAGAGAAGTAACACGTAAAACAATTTAATCCATATTCATCACCAGGCCACTTGTGGGTGGTGTGCAGGGACTTCAAGCAGGAACAGAGATCAATATAAGAAGCTTTGCAATAAACTGATGTAATCTATTTCTAACAAAGTCGGAGGGAAAAATACATTTTAAGTCTACTAACACTGGTAGCATTCCACCAGAACTCTGTGCCAGATCTAGGTGCACAGTATTTCAGGTCCTCTCAGAGGAGGGGATGTTAACAATGGAGATGGACACCTCTGAAAGCTGCCCATGACCAACACCTGAGCCAACCTTTGCTTCCTTGCAGGTGGCATGAATCCCACAAAACCTTACCATGTGCTGCAGTGGGCAGAGGTGGCAGCTGCAGTTACAGCAGTGCCATTCCAGAGGTTACATGGGGCATTCTGACTCCAATCCCAGCCTGCTGACAAAACATTGTATCAGGTTCATGGCAGTTCAGAGGATGGGGGGGATGAAAACCTTATGGTCTGTGGTTTAAACAAGAATCTTACATCCCTGCTAGGAAAAGGAGAAATGCAAGCCAAAGATGGTGGCAGGGGAGCACTTTCTCCTGCAGAAGTGAGCAGGAAGAGAGTTTTCTTTTCCTGAAAAAGGAGCACAGCACACCTTCCCTTGGAAATGCACTCTGCTGCCACAGCCCTCCCCCTCTCCTGCTTCTCAGCTCCTCTCTGACCATTTGGTCCTGCTAAGCCAGCAGAGAATGAAGAGCATTTATGGGTTAGTTTTCTGCTGATGTAGCTGAAATGGCTCAGCTGGTGAGTGCTGAGCCATCAGACAGGATGGGATGGAGATTCCTGACCAAGATGCCACAGATGCATTAAGCCATTAAATCGGTTTAAGCTGCCTCAGAAGAGCAGCTGGAAGAGAAATTGGAAAAGACACCTGAGAACTGAGATGTTCTGTGAATTGCTCACCACCAGCTCAGCACATTCCTGTCTCCAAACTCGGTTCATGATTGCCCAGCCCTTTCCTTTGCTAGATGGAGGGTGAAATGGGGCCAGGCCATGTCCTGTCCATTTTCGGTCTTCAAAAAAGAGGAGAGAGAGTGGAATTTGAACTTCTGCTTTTCTCATGTATGACAGAACTTAATTTCCTTCCTAGCTGGTCTCTAGTGTTCAGAATTATCAATATCAATATCCTCATTCATTTTCCTTCAATTCCTTCTGTAATTGCTTGGGGATATTAAGTGCTGCCAATATTTAGGTCATTATTACCAAGAGGCAAAATGTGCATTGGAAGATCATAAACCTTAATTTTTGGCCTGTTACCATAGTTACACCTGACCAAGAGGTGACATCTGAACTCTGCCCTCAAGCTCTAAGCAAGTGATGACTGACCAAAACCAAAAGAATCTCAGAAAATAAAATGACACAGCATTTGAAGAAGAAAAGGTCATGGTAAAAACTTAAAACATTAAGATCACACTGTTAATTTCTCCAAACAATTTCTCATCACCCTGCCTATACAGATCTGATGAGATGGAGATCTTGGTCACAGCACTGTGATACAATGCAACTGCATATTGAGAGGTTTTGCCTTTGATCACAAGGAGCATAGCCATGACAGATAATATATACACTACACTCCTACTAATCTTATTCTGATTTTTCCTGTAAAATGAACAGTTCTCAAATACACATCTCAAATCAGGAAACTTCCACTATCACAGAATAAGCAGAAAATGTCCATTAATCGATTTTAAATCTGACAAAATGATTAATACAAATACTTACATCCCCAGATTTCTCCATCTGTCAAAATACTATAGCAATTCCTGTAACACACACATACATAACTGCTGGGGCTGAACACAAAGTTACTGCTAAAAGTTACATGAAAACTTCAGACAGCAGTTCTGTGCACAGACTCACAGTATGACAGTATAAACTCTCATTACTCTCAATGATAACAATTTCAAAGTCATAGCATTTTAGCAGGTTTTTTAAACATATATTATTATTTTCAGGTGTTTTAAAGAAAAGTGTTCAGTGCATTTGTTTGGAAGCACCACTTTTTGAGTAATGTTGGAACAAGAGGCAGATGGGAAGAAAAAGCTACTTTATGCTTTGCTAGTCTTGTTTGATGGATGCTGTTGGAATAAACTTACAGGCTCTCAAACCAGCAGCCTATGCCTGAAGATGTGCTTGGCTCACCCTCTTTCTATCCCAGATGCTGCTCTGAGTGCTAAAAAAGTCAAAGCTCTCAAATGTGCTTTCTCATCTTTGTACATTGAGAATCCTGTTTCACAGAATGGTTTGGGTTGTAAGGGGCCCTAAAGATCATCCACTCCCATCCCCTGCCACGGACAGGGACACCTTCCACTGGACCAGGTTGCTCCAAGCCCTGTCCAGCCTGGCCTTGGACACTCCCAGAGATGGGGCAGCCACAGCTTCTCTGGGCAACCTGTGCCAGGGCCTGCCCACCCTGACAGGAAAGAAATTCTTCATAATATCTAATCTAAACCTACCTTCATTCATCTTAAAGTCATTTCTAAGTTAAGATTCCAAGTATGGACTTTCTGAACTGGAAGAGTAGGATTTTCAGAGCTCCTTATTTTGGGGAGAATAGCCATGAAGAACAGTTTCCACAACGAACCTCAACATTTACGAATTCCGTAAGAAACACATACCCAATTCTTAAACTAACTTCCCCAGTGGTAATGCACACCAAGGGTAGTTTTCTCCATGGGTATAGTCTTCTTCTGCTGCTAAGGTAAGAGAATAACAAGTAGAGCTTACTTTACAAATCCCCAGGTTTTAAGTCCCATCTGCAGAAGCCAAATCATGGTATTCATTTTCTTGATTTTCATTAAAATGACACTAAAGCCCAAGGGATGTGTTTTAGTGACAAAACACGTAATGTCTGTGTTGGGAATTTTTACAGCTGCTGGAGTAGGTGCTGAGGCTGACAAGGAGTTTTTTCCCTCTATGTTACACAGCTGAATGAAATGAGTGTCAACTAAAGCACATCAGAATCCAGGATTTGGATCAATCTGAGCACAACCACTGTCTGTCACTCAGTCTCCACTGTCTTTTAGGTGTGACATATGTTACTTCTCTGTTGTCATAGAGTGTTTCAGGCTAGACTAGACCTGAATTTTTTATAAAATAAACGAAACTTTGAAATCATACACATCATTTCAGATTAATTCCTAGCATGGAGAAGATGACCAGCCTCTGAAAGAAAGGCTCAACAGGTCATTTTTCAGAAGAAGGACACAGCTGACTTATTCTGGGTTTGAAGGACAGTTTGTTGCTGGTTTTGGTTCTGTTTTAATTAAAGCTAAACAAAACCAGAGAATGTTATCAGAAAACCATGAATCATTTCACCTGATGTTACTCTCCCTTTTGATGTTCCAAATTTCTTTGTTTCCTTTCTTTTCCTCACACAAACCAGTCTTCTGGGTTTCAGAGATGCATCTCAGTCTCCCAGTTTAGGATTTTAACATTCAAAAAGATGAGCAGGAGAAAGTTCCTCCTGTTCCAGATAAATCAGTCTGGTAGCCATATGACTTTCAGTAATTTCAGAGGAGTTCTCCTTGTATACTGGAGGATGTTAGATCTGCAAACTAGAAAGTTTGTATATCCTAAAAAGTTTGTATTCTGCAGAGATTCACATTCCATTATAAAACAGATCTTTTACAACATGTCTTACAGGGCAAACATGGATGCAATGAATCTGAAAAGGCAACCTGTCAATCTAGATCCAGAGTGTTCATTTTTCTGAATAGCTTTCAAGGACATTTACTATAAATCTGTGAAAAGAGAGCTACTTACAGGTCTGGGATTTATAGAAAGTGCTGCCTATTTGTGCTCTGTCTTCTGTCAATAGCATGAAGATTTGCAGTTTGCACTGATTATCCAATGACCTAAATCCTAGCAAGCTATCAAAATCTGCTTCCTAGATAAAGTCATGCTGGAGTTTGATACATTTATCAGTGCCAGGCACATGAGCTTACAAGCACAGCTATTTCTCAAGCCTTCTTCAACAGCAGACAAAAGGGAGATACAAATGAATTACAACCTATTCACTCCAATGGTTTAAAATAATTATCAACCATTGGAAACACAATGATACAATTCCTGCCTCCTGATTTCACACAAACTCCTGGGTATAATGAGGCACTGTTTACTTACATAATGTAAAGCATCCAAATCTTATTCTGACAGCTCCAGAACGATTTATTGTTCTTCCATTATGCTAAATACTTGGGATAGATCATGCCTCATTATACAAAATATAATCCATTGCCAGTCAGCTGAACAAGACTTGATATGGGAGAGGCAGGGGGTTTGCTGAGTGTCAATATAACCTTTCAGCACCAGGGCTCAAATATGTGACATGGGAAATTTCTCTGTCTTCACTTCTCTCCAACATCAGAAGAATCTTGCTGAAGCACCAGGAAAGCAAGTGGGAGTTGGAAGCAGCACATGAATTTTTAAATTTATACAGCTCATTTCTAACCCAAAGTGTTCTGTAGATTGTAGCCCTGATCTCAGAGGACCTTTTCAGGAAAAATCCCTATCAGTGTTTCTAGGTAGGCTGCTTTGCCAGAATAAGGACCAGAGTATTGTGAATACAACGAATGGATTGACTGGGCAGAGAATTTTTTCATACTCTCTAATTAAGATGTATTTTTGGATAAACTTTCAGTTATTTCTTAAATCTTTAGAGGAATGTGTATGAGAGTCACTATAATAAACAAAAATTTGCTACCACACTATAGATCCCCTATGCTAAAAATTCCAGCTGTGTCCTTTAACACCTTCACTAACAGACTTACATCACATTATAGGTCAGCTCAGAAGAGACACGTACTTCACATTGACCAGGACACTGCACAGCTGGGTGGAGGACTTGGTCCATCCTGTAATGATGGCAGGGAAGAACGAGGTCTCATTCCCTAGACCTCCAGAGGGGAAGCTCTTTAAATTCAACAGGAGCTTGAATCCTATCTCAGACAGTCGACTTCATACCAGCATCTAAACTTCCCTAATTCCTAGTGCAGTGTCTCTGCACATCCCACTTCTCTGCCATAGTCTGCCCCCGAAATTAGAACAGTAAAGACACCTCAGTGTCAAGGGTGACAGGTTATGGCTTTGGATGAGAGCAAGGCACTGTTTGAAGCTATGGAAGCAAAGAAACAGGACTGGCTCTGGCACACATGAAAAAGGAGAAACCAAAATGAGAAAGACAGGACCCTGGAGTCATTTCAAGAGGCTCCTCATGTATTTTTTTCCTTTTGGCCAAATGCAATCTGTGTTATCAAAGGCTCTCACCATCTGAGGCCCTGGGAATGTTCACCTGGTTGCAATGCAGGCACTGCTGAGCACACCCAGCACCACTGAAGCCTTCAACAGACAGAGCCTCTTAAAGCCAAGCCACCAAAACTCCCCTCAGATTTTCTGAGATAGCGAACTGAAAGCTGCTGGATTCTCTGAGATTTTGGGGTGGAACCTAAGGCTTTCAGACAGGTCAAAGAGCAAAGCTTTCAAGGCATAGAAATACCCATCTCTCATCCACCTCAGGGCAGGACTGTCAACCAGGCTGGGAAAATGGAGGAAAATGAAGAGATTTCCCTGAAAAAAATCCTATGCTGAGAAGTTAAGTTTTTTAAGTGACTGTGAGAGATTCTGAACAGCTTTTGGAGCTTTCCAAACTCTAAAGTCTGCCTTAAGCTAGGTTTATGTTACATAAACACTTGCTTTCAAATTTATTATTATTATGAAACATACAACATGAGCATAATAAATGATTGTGGTATTAAAGCACATTTTACAACATCATCTTGAGTGCTGTTTCCTTTAATGCTCTGCTTACATGACATGGAGGGATTTGCTCTGAAACTGCATTAGGATGGATAGAATTCAATAGTACAGCCCATAACATCTTTTTTATCTTATCTCTGAACAATTCTTAAGAGCCAAAACAACATAAAGAATACAACTTCGGTTTTGAAACACAGAGATGTCAACATTGACCTTGCTGCTCCATGGGAAGGTGTTTTGAACTTTAGGGAATCCAGTACTACAACTCCTGGCTCTGCTTTTCTTCCCGTGGCCTTTGGCTTGTGCTTGAAACAGGTTACTCAAAGAGCCAAAGCAGAAGCACAGATTAAGCAGTGGGCAAAGGGGTACTGCACAGAAGAGGATGTATACTACTCTGTCCACTTAACAGACAATTTTAAAACTTCAGCCTGAAGGGCTGCTTCAAAATAATTCAGCTTCTTGAAAGTACTAAGCAGAATTTTGATGTCCAAATATAGTGAGTTTGTTTTGATTTTCACTGTCTTCTGCTTTTCTTTGTTTTTCTTAATGGGAAAATAGAGTGTCATTTTCTATTAATACTATCATGAAATTATGCAACATACCCATAATGTGCACTAACAATGCACAACATCAGATAACAGAAAGACTGAGTCTATCCACCCTTTGTAACAAATGAGGTTTGGTTTCTAGTTAGTACAAGTTGCTACAGACTCCCTGCTCCTCCCCACAGTTAATCTACCTCTGATTGCTGTAATGCTCCCTATAGGCAGGCAAATTGTTTTGGTTCACTTACAGCATGTACATCATTTTTTCATTTGTGACTGTTTTAATTAGCAATGTCATCTATTTCTGAAAGCTTTTTATTTAAATAATTAGGGTTTACCCAAGAGGTTAGCTCAAAAAAAAAGTATTTGAAATGCTAATCCAGCATCTCAGACAAAACTGCTCCATCAAATCTAAAATCCTGTTGTTTCTTAAATATACTGTAAAATACAATAGTGTCCACAGCATCCTGATAACCTCTGTGCAATACAAAGAAAGAGGCCAATGTATTACATTGTGATGGTTATTAAATGGAAATGCCAACAGATCCTTAAATATGCTGAGACTGGGCACAGAGATTTAATGAGAGCAGTAATGGGCAGGTGGGCTGAGCATTCCTGCTGAGATTGGATCCTGAGCAGAAAAATATGCCTTTTCAAACTGTTTCCTAACAGAAAATGTACACAGGACCAGGCTGAGCATTACAGGAAAAAAATTGCCTTTTCATGTTCACTTTATCAGCCAGGCCTCTTACAGCCTTGTTACTAACATTTATTTATATATATTTAATGCCACAGAGATTGGATTTCTTTTGGAACACGTTTCTTTTTCTAACTACATTGAAGTTCAGAAAATATGAAGAAATCTGTTG
Organism: Sakesphorus luctuosus; assembly: GCA_013396695.1. Classification (NCBI taxonomy): domain Eukaryota; kingdom Metazoa; phylum Chordata; class Aves; order Passeriformes; family Thamnophilidae; genus Sakesphorus; species Sakesphorus luctuosus. Next base: position 135,885 of record VWZD01004033.1, read on the forward strand.
CTTTGGTACAAACTGTGTCTTATCTTTGGAGTTAGTGCTTTTGCTCTTTTGTGTCATATATTTGATGCACTTGGGCCTAAATCAGTAAAACACATGCTCAGTCTAAAGAGCTGGAAATACTGAAAATTTACTGAAATTAAGCAGCTGTGTTAGAGCTTTATTCCATGCCACATATCTAGTGGCTATTGTGCTTTTTGCCAAAATTTAATTAAGAAGTTACACTTTATGGCTGACTCATTTGGATGGCAGCAAGTCTGAGGGATACTCTTCTACCACTGCCAGGAAGGCACCACGAGGTGCAGGTGCCACTTTGAAAGGCTCGAGCTGGGAACCAGATGGAGACACAACATTATGTGACACTGAAGTTTCCCTGTTCCTGAACCTACATAAAGTTTTATTTCCACACAGTGAAACCAGCCAGAGAGATTTCATGTCCTCCATCACACTACTCTTGCAGACAGAGCACAGGATTTCATACCTGTCTGGCACTTGGGAACGATTCCAGTGTCCATTAGCAGGTGCTCCTTTTCTCACTTGCAGGTTCCTTGGAGTTTTACCTATGGATTCAACCTGACTCCAAACAGGATCATGTCTTACACACATTCCTCCCTTGCTGCTGTTAGTGATAGGCTAATACCATAATCCACTGCTCTGCTCAAACAAATAGGGCTTCATTTGCCTTTTCTTTCCTATTTTTTATTCTCAGCCACACTGGAGTTCGGACCTCATCTGACTCCTCCAGCTAGTGGGTCCTCAGGTTTTCACCCATCCTCAAATGAATTTAGTAGACTTTGGAGCAAAACTCTGAGCTGGGACAGACAGTGAACTGCTCTCCATTCTCCAGGTCAACTGCTGAGTGTTCACACCCTGCAACATGACTTTGACAGAAATATCTACACTCTTAACTGAGAAAGACAGATTTCCAAACTGGTATGGACATGACCAGAAGCCTGGATTAATCTGACTCCCCCAGCTCTCCCTCCCACTGCCAGGCCACTGATGGTGTTGTCTGAACCTTGGTAGGACCACACTGAAAGGACAAAGTAGGCTTTTATGTTTCTACACAGTCTGAGACGGAGCTGCAGAAAAGCATTGCATTAGATATCCCCTCCCTAGCCTTTTCACATTTAATTCAACTACTAACCACTGTTGCAATGATTAATCTGTGATGACCCATGTGCAGCTCACTGTTACATAAACCAACCTGAAAGCAGCCCCTTGGTTGATTACAGCAGGCACTCAGTTGGTCTGGGACTGATCCCTTGGCCTGAATTACAGATAACTTATCTTGGAGATTCCAAGCCTTGCTCACAGTGATAATTATCCAAGGCAAAATAGACTTGAAAGTATGTTGAGAAGGAAAAGTTTATGAACAATGGCCATTTTTGCATTCTTGATATCTTTGTGATAATGGTTTTCTCACCCTAGAGGCAGGTGATGGAGGCAGAACTATACCTACATGCCAAAACCAAAGACATTTTGCAATCTCATGCTGAATACTGCAGAATCTAGTTGCAAAGTCTGCTCTTGGGTACCTAAAAGAATGGCAAAATCCCCAATCCTGCTTACCATGGGGCAAGAGTAATTCCTTGAGTATTGAGGGTCCTCAGTGCTGCAGATGCAGAGGCTGGGGAAGGTGACCACTGGGGACACCTGCCTTACACTCCTCACTCTGCTTCTGCTGTCTCTGGTGGAAACTGAAGTAAAAGTGCTGAGCTTTTCACTGTGGAAATGTCTGGTCTCCTCTAAAGGCATGTTTTTCTGTAACAACCAGTAGATTCTGCTGTCATAATATAATAATATTGGAGTTTATCTCCCTCTGCACACCTGGCATGCCTTCATCCTATCCCACTTATTTTTCCAGTGTTATATAGAGAGGTTACTGCTATAAAAAGGTGCTCCCAATAGAGAGCAAAGCAAAACTATAATCACACCACAGTCTCTCTTCATCACTGGGCTTATTATTGTTTCAATTTTGCAGGTGCTGAATGTTTGACCATGGGGGATATATAAGAACTGAAAAACAACAGCAAAACACTTGACTTCTACACACATGCTTAAGAGTCAGGTGGCTACTTTTGCAATCAGAACAAAAAATCAAGCATTGAGGAGCCACTTCTGGAAAAGAAAAATATTTCAGAGGTCTGCTATGTCTCTGTTTTAGGAGTGTGCTCTTGGAGGGGAGTGATTGAAGGTGAAGGGAGGTTCATTATCTCCTTGGAACACCATTGATGGCAAACACACCCAACAGCTGGTTCAGGATGTGGTGAACCCCTGGCAGCAGCAGCAGCAAGCAGAGTAACTGCAGAAAGAATCTGTACCAGTAACTCAATGGATATGAACTTTGTATTTACATGACAGCATTGCCCAGAGCAGGGAACCAGCCTTGTAAAGCTAGATCTAAACAAAGGGGAGGAAAAGAGGTGTTAGTTAGGGGCCCAGACAGGACTGTAAGCAGGAACTTTGGGATTGAAGTGGGCGATGGAAAATAAAACATGGGGAAAGGCTTCCCAACAAACACCTAAGTGAAATGTCCCAGCCGTCTCATGTCAGCGTGGACTAGATATTTAAAAACATATAGAGAAGAAAAAGTCATCTAAGGCTCTGGTCCACTGCCTGTATTTCTCAAGTGATTTTCCTTACAGGCTTCTAAGACACTAAAATATGCCCCAAAATGTATTGCGAAAGATTCCGTGATTGTGCTTTAAGGATGGAACAGATACTGTGGATATTTCTTATGTCTGAAAACTTACATACAATTGCACAGCTGTTGCCTTTGAAGGGAAGAGCTGATGGGAAGAAAGTCCACCTAAAAAAGGTTTTCTGGCTGCTGTTCACACGTGAAAGGATGTAAACCTTGGCAAGTTTATGAACAGCAGCTGGCAGGGAAATGCTTTTTCCATTCTGTCCTTTTCCCAAAGTGCACACACATAAAGAGGATCCCATTTATCAAGCACACCCACAACCAAACTGCGTGACTTCATAAAGGACACGTTAGAGTTATCTTCTGTCATCAGATCATTTCATTGTATTTGAAGTTAAGTACGTTAATGTATCTTGAATTAATTTTCTTGGTGTTAAAGTGCAAACTGGGCTAATAAAAGTGACACATTGACTTTTTCCAGAGAATGATGTTCAGCTTACGCAGAATGGCAGTATAAATGAAAATTAGCCTCAAGACAATGTTAATTACATTTTATCCATTAGTAGGAGGGTAATTGAACTTCTCGTTTTCACTGCAAAGAAAACCCTTCTGGCTTCATAAAGGGAAACTATGTATTTAATGTGCAAATTAAACTCTAACAATGTAAAAATTTGCAATAGAAAGGAAAGCAAAATGCAGGTAATACATATCTGTAGTATATTGCAATGACCATCTTGGACACATAATATGTGTTATTGCCCTCCTGCTGAGCTGAGACTTCAAACTGCATGACACACAACTCAGCTACTGAACAAGCAGTCAAGGATTACTGACATGCCTGTGAAATACCCTGAAAGATGTGTTCAAACTGAAACAAAGGCCTGATTTAACCAAGTAAACACTGTACATATTGCTGATAGTGCTATTAGAACTAATACTACCAATTTTTATAAATATCAATTACAGAAAATGGTGTTTGCCAATTTTAAAATCTCCCCCCTCATTTCTATTGTATCTGTATGTGGCTGAAAAACTGGTATTTGCTTATTCTTGGATGAAAAATGCCCCCAGACGACTAAAGGCATATGGGTAAAGTCTGGCCAATCACTTGAAATCAGCAGGGAACACATTCTTTTTCAGGAACTGTATCCACAAGTGTTCTGATATCTATTAGGAGTTACATTAATAATTCCAGTTTTGATAAACACAGGATACATTAATAAAAGTATGTTCTGTTTGCTGGACTGCTGCAAAGACCTTGCTCTATACCTACATGCTGTGATATCCTACTGCCTTTGGACCCTCCTTGGCTATATAACAACATTCTGAGTTCTGAATATTAAGCTGGTATATAAAATTCTTATTCCTCTTATCAACAAGCTGTAACTTCTTTTCAACACTCATATTATCTGCCCTGGACTTCACTCCATTGAGATATTAGAGAAACATTTCTGTCTTGGGTTTTCTTAAGCAAGTATTTGAGGCTGCTCAGAGTTCAGAAAGATGAACTAAGATTTGAGTAACACGTTTCAAGGAGAACTGGCAGATAAAGATATTTGATACTCATGCTAACAGGTAATAGTTACTGCTGTTTATCAGCTGATAATCACATGTTCACTGCCCATCAGTGGATCACAGAACATACATTACAAGATGCTGAATTTTAGTGTCAGGTAAATACAGTGGACAATTAATTTTCTTTTATCCACACCAGCAGCAATAGGACATCCTTAGCACATTCAGACCAGAATCAGTGAGTTGCGGAGTGAAAACATACCATAAACCAGAACATTTGTTCAAGAATCTCATAATCATCTTGATGAATTGTCATCTCCCTCTCCTGTCACTAAAGTCAATAAATGAGATAAGTGCACCCAGACCTGGACTCATGAAATCTGCTTGTCCACAAATACAACAAAGAAATCCCACAAGTACCATGCTGTCATTTTCATCAGCCAAATAAAGTGTAGGTGGAACAAGATTTAGCTACAGATAATATTATGGATTATCTGCCCACTGGGCTCAATAGAATCCAGATCAGACCCTTGAACTTCCTGACCCCAGGAGCAGCATCTGGGCAGAGTTACAGTGAATTTAGAATTCTGGCTTCTGCAAAAGCAAAAAATATATTCTCCTATTCAAAAATAATAATTTTAAAGTCAACCTTTATCATAATATTACCATGAGCATTGAAAAGGATTATCTTATTACAAAAATGAAATTACTTAAATTTACTCTCATTATTGTTTCCCAGGGAGAAAGAGGCTTTTTTTTTCATTTCATTGTGGATGAAGCTGCTATTTGCATTTAAATGAAGACATCTGAAGAAGAGGAGGTAGAAAGTTAGAGGGTTTTTTTTTCTTTTGAGAATGAGATTTCCTTTCAGCATTCTCCTATAATGCAAACCTAACTCCACTTTCTGCTTCATTAAATAGTCTGTCACCAGCTGCTTTCCAAAACATTGCCATAGAGAGTGAGATCCTCAGATTATTCCCAGTTGAGGCTTTGTAATGATGGTAACAACACAGTGTTGATATCCCCTAAATACCTGACATCAGCAAATAAATGAGATATTGCTGTATGGCATGGAGGATTTTGTTACTTACTTATCACAATTGACACATTTAAACAATCTTCTTAATATTTCAATAGAAACAGGCTGGGATCGATGAAACTTTTATAACTTAGAAGCTATTCCAACATGAACACTCTGGAAAGCATATAGACACATAAATATTCATTCCAATGTTCCAGACATTATGGAAAACATGCAGAATGCCCAAATCTGCACCACTGACATCTGTAAGAAATTTGCCATTTATTTAATGATGGTGCCATGAAATGGGATTGCTCTTCCTCCTGCAAACATTCCATGCCAAGTGACATTTGGATTCTAAGTTGACATCACATATGGGGCAAAATCAGAGTCCTTCCAGTCATGGCCCCTTTCACAGGCTATAGCAAAAAACTCAAGGTACTGAAAAACTCCAAGGACTTGGCAATACTGGCTGAAATTTTCATCACTGCCTACAGCTGAGAGCAGAGGGAAGTTTTAGCAGAGTTAAGTTTTAGAAAGAAAAGACAAGAAGAGCAGCAGTAAAAACTGAGGTTAAAAGAAGTTTATCACCGAGCAGAAAGGAAGAAAGCAAAGCAAAGGCTGGTTTTATGAGTCAGTCTGAATGGGCAAGGATGAGTTCAACAGAAGTACTAAAATATTAGCTGAAACTGGGATAGGAAACATCTCCTTTCTTCTTCTCCTCACACTAAAATGAGAGGCAGGACTGGTGACATGTTTTTGTCTTGATGGTCTGAAAGTCCTCTAACTTCATAGTTTAAATGATGCACTTTAGAGATTGGTGATAAGCAATCAGCAACTTTGCAAAATAAGATTAGATTATCTCATAGAGTGAGATAAAAATTAATGCAGACAACTCCTCCTAACCCAAACTGTCCTAGGGAAGGCCTCTGCTTGCTCTGTTCTGCCCTTAACAGAAGAGAGGAATGGCCACCTTACAAAGCAAGAAAGATGGTTTGAGATCAGCACTAGGACTGGCAGCAGTTGTTGATTGAAGTGTTCATCAAACTGAACAAGTCTAACAAGATCTCAAGCCTTGCTGTAGGTGGGGTGGCATCAAATCTCACCAGTGGGAGTCACTGGCTTTAAAAAAAATCAATGTCTTTTCCTCGACCACCTGGCTCCAGCTGATTGGCCTCACTCACCTCTCAGGCTGTTTCTCATTAGCTGAACAGTATTTAATATACAGATCCCCATGTCAACAAAGATAAAAGGTTGATGCCCAAATTAATATATGGAACTCCTGCTTATTGTGAGAGATTTTAGGCAGATTATCTGTGCTCCATGTCTTTGTTTTGAAAAACACGATGTACCTTTCAGCTGGAATTACAAATGTTTCTAAAGCTATTGTATCAGCTCCCTGCCAAACACATGGTGAACAGAAGAAAAAGTTTTATTTTATTATGGGAGACATCTCATTTAAAGGATTGTCAAGAATAATAGTTTTAAAATAAGCAGTAAATGGTCTCAAGAAAATTCCTTTTAATGCAGCAACACAGGAATGCTTTGATTAGTTAAACCAAGAGAAAACAAAAACCTGCAGGAGGCTGCAGAAAAGAAAGGAGAATGTAAGGATGAAATTCTTCTATGGAATGTATTCATGCACAGCCTATCAAAGACAATGGAAACTCAGTGTGCATATTCAAGGACAGAATTTGGTCTAAAGGGATAAATTTTCAAAGGATGCTGTTTTTTTTCCTTGCACCCAACATTTGCATAGGCTCATTAGTATTTGTGAAATGGGTACCTGTGCCCTTAAACAGGCATTGCAGAGTGTAATTACCTATTCTGCCTGCATAAACATAGGATTTTGTTGGTGCAGTCTTCCACTGTGGTCCATTTAGGAACACAGAGACAGAATAGTGTATTTATTGATGTACTTTAGGAATGGATTTCACATGCTCTGACTCCTCCAATCTATTCTCCAGCTCTGCTGGAGAGAAACATTCCACACATTCATTTCTGCTTTATAAAATAAAGATGCAGAGAGGTCTATACTTAAACAATAAGGATGTTTTCAGGTCACAGTTCATGCCCTCTGGAGTCTTCAGTATGTGCATTCACTTCTGTATACACCAAACAGCACTGACTGGCTGGACTGAACTCTGCATTGCTTTGCTAATCCAATTCTTTGCAGCCAAACTGTATTGTAACTCTTTAATGACATCCCACAGGTATTGTTATAAAAACTTCATCTACAAAATGCCCATCTCAGATGATCTGCTGCCAGTGCTGACTGCAAGGACCTGAGAACATCTCTAAGGCTGATTATAAAATAACACAGGCAGTAGGATTATGTTTTGTAACTGAAAACACACATGACAATCCAAATTTTCAAGAAAATGAGAAGAAACACGTTACTAATCAATGACAATATCCACATGTTGAGATACTCAGCAGGCAAGAGCAGTAAAAGTCAATCCTGTATGAGGCTGCATTAAACACTGCACTGGTGAAGGGGGTACCTGCATTTAACTGACAGTGCATCAGCAACAGTTCTGCCCCTGGTGAGCAATTACAGCCAGAGCTACCAAGATATCACTCATATATAGAGATATACGAGTTTTTTCATTCCCTTTTCTTTAGCACTCTCTAAATACACCTGCATGGAACTAAGAGGTGACAAATGCCTGCCTTTCCTTGGCCCTCCCCTTCCCCTCCCCACATTGCCTCAGAAGCAAACCCTTCTTGAGCCAAGGTTGGATTACAGGGTTTGTGCTTTGCAGACATATTCAGGAAAATACGAAATACTATTGTTTCTTCCGATTGTGTCCTAGAAATAGTAATAAAAATGCAACAACTGACACTTTCAAAGCTCAATTCGTGTTTTCCTATGGAATGCCACTGAAAAAAAACCAATATAAATTACACTCCCACAAGAAATAAAACAGCCAACTTCAATCTTTTCAAGTAATTTTGAAGACCACCTGATGATCTTTCCATACATTTCTACATTAATATCCAGAGCAGAAGTTGGACATAATTTTCTTCACACGAACACTTTTGAAATGGGAATCACTCTGCCTTGAGTGCAAGCAGGACCAAAAGCAAGCTGATGGTCTGCCTAAAGATAGGTTCAAGTGGAAGAACAAATCAATAGCCCTGTGACTCAGAGCTTTTGTACTGATACCTTTATTAATAAACTCATTTTCATTTCTTTCCAGTGAATTCTGAAAATCAATCCTTTTGTCTAATGCCTTGGGAACAGCTTACAGGAGGGCAGCTGCAAGTAATTTCTGCAGCCATAAAGAATTATAGTCACATAGTAGTACAGCTTCTGTGTCTCTCTTCTTACATAAATAATTACTTTTGCTCGATGGTGGGGATTTTTCCAACAATATGAACCATTTATGCAAGCAAGGTGTGAAAAGTTCACTTTGGCTTTCTCTCCTGAGTTTTGACCAAAAAGGCAGAGAGTGTATTTGGAAAGAGAATCAGACAGATATAAAAAGAAGCAACCAAACAAAAGCTGCTCTTTGGCCACAGAGAGATCTGTCTTTCTTTAAATAAAACCAATCAGGGTCCATTAACAGAGTGTTCTCTCACAGCCTTCAAAGACACAGTGACAGGTAAAGTGCTCACTTCAAATGCAGCTGGACTAACACTTGATTTCCACAGCAGTGCTTCTTAGGGTGACATTTGAAGTTATTTGTCAGATGCCTGAAGTGCAACATGAAACAACAGCCCAAAACAAAGCTGCTGGTCTAACATCTTCCATGGGTTTGGGTGGCATCAGCCTGTATTTAAACAACATCCAAGATGTACCCCAAAAATCACAGAAAGCATTTTTTCTACCTACAGCAGACAAAATGGGAACAGATTTCACAAGTGCTTCTTTGTCTTAATAGAACCCCTGGGTGGGGATTTGAATGTGTTGGAGGGGAGGGTGATGACCAGTGCCTGGCTGCTGCTCTACTGCATAGTTAGTAAATAAAATTCACATTAGATTCTAAGCTCCTCTAAGCACTTACCACAAGTATTCTTCAATGTTTTTAGCATTAAGACTTTTAAAAACAGAAATTAAGTTAAATGCTTTCTTCAAGCTGTTTGGCCATGAAGCAACTCTTGATTAATCCATTTAAGATATATATATAAAAAAAATAAAAAGGAGAGAAGATAAGAGCCCAGTGGCAGATATTTCTAAATGCCAGTTTGCTAACAGAACATACTTCAGCTCCTGTTGCATTCCCACCCTTCTTTTTCCTTGCTCCTACTCTGTCCTTTCTGTGCATTCATTATTGTTACTAAAGGAATTTTGCAAATACACATTTTCTAGTGCAGGTGGTGACTTTTGAAAGGGCATGACTGGGCATCCTTTCCTCTATCAGGGATGCTGGGATAAAAGTGACCAAGAAATGTTCACAGGTGTACTGTGAAGCACAAGGAGCTTTTTCCAAGCACCTACAGACAGAAATAAATAGCCTTGTGTCTACAGACATCTCATCACAATGTGCTACTAGTTTACTAATAGTTTGGATGGTTTCTAAGTCTTTTTTCACATGATTCATGTTTACTAACTGCTTTCAGGCATCAGTAGCAAGAAGTCTGGCAGTTAAATCTGCTCAAAGAAGTCCTTACTGGATGGAGAACCAATGCAAAGGCAGACAAAGCCTCACTACTGAGCTGAGCAATGCCCAGAGGAAATGAGAGTCAGTGATGAAATCAGGTCAGCTCTCAAGGTCTCCAGAAGAGCACTGGCTTCTGTTTTATTCAGACTCTGCTTGTCACAGGGCAGGGAAAGGTGAGAGAGCTCCAGAGAGAAACCTCAGTGGCCCTGACAAATGGCAAATGCAAGAAAAACCATTTCAGTTCTTCCCTTACTCTAGAATTTTCTGAGTTTCTGCACATATTTGGTTCTTCGTTGGTGTTCCTGGGCAATTTTACCAATTAAAACCAGAAAAGCATATCCTGTTACCTCAATCTTTGAAGACTTCTGGACTATAAGAAACCATGTAGAAGGCAGTGAAATCTGCCTTTTCAGTCTCCTATGAGATCTCTGATGATGCTTCCTCCTAGATTGTTAATCTGTATTATTGGGATGCATGGAAGTGAAAGGAAATTCTTTTTGTAGGCATTTCCCAATCTTTTCCAGTTATTAGCCCAGTTGTCTATGACTTACAGTCCCAAACATTAACCAAAACTTCAGTTTCCCTAAGATTCAGCCTCATTCTCAGCTGCTGGGATGCCAGAAATGAGCATTTTGAACTGCAGAATCACTGCTCTCCTCCGCCTCTGGTAACTGGGCTGAGTTTCTCCTGGAAGAAGAATCACTTCTTCCACCTGGAAACCCTTTCTCTTTTCGTATCATACTGCACTTTTAATAGAAATGTCACAAAACCAGCCTAACTTGGTAGATCCTTTTCCTAAACTGAAAAAGGGGAAATTCTTGCCTTATGAATAATCATGTTCAGTTTTGCTCTCCTGGCACAGCCAGCAGCAGACAGGACAGAGCAGCCATGTGGGGCACCACGATCAGGGCCATCAAAGTCATCTGAGCACATTCTCTCATTGCCTTCCCCAGGTCCCATAATTACAGTGCCCTAAATTGCTTCTTCAAGCCCCCTCACAAACTCGAGCAGGCAGACAATCTGCAGTACTCAAGCCTGCTCATATATAATTCTTAGCATTGTAGTGTAACCCAGCACATCCAAGTGAAACCAGAGCCACGCTGGTATGGACACTGGGCATGAATAATATATTTAAAGCAGCCTCTGCCTCAGAAAGCATATTATTTAATAAGGCTGTGGAGACACATGGAGAGGAAAACAGAAGCAAGGAAAGGAATCATCTTCAAACCCATCTAGGTTCAGGCTAAATAGCAACAATAAACTTTCTCATTCTTTATGTACATCTTCCAAGTTTAATATGAGAAAGGTACATTAGAAATGAAGATAACTAGAACTGCACTTTTTCTTCCTCCTTAAGAACTTCCACTCACGCTGTAGAAGCCAAGGGGAGCTGGGACAGAGAGAAAGCTGAGAATCTTTTCACAAAGCTAAGTTTAAAAAAATTAATTTTTTTTTAAAATAAGAAATTAAAAAAAAACATTTACCAGACCACAAAACACATCCATAAACTATAAAATTTGACACTGGCTTTTACTGCATCTGCTCAAACAAGTCCAAAGAGTAGGAGTGATTTGATTTTCTTGGATGCCAGCTGCAATACAGTTCTGTTCTTTTCTGGTCCTGTTGATGACAAAATTAGATGTATACTTTTACATATTTTTACATATGTTCAGCTTTTTTCCTCTGTTTTAAATGTTGAAATGCTTTGTTTTTCCCCTCATGTCTAAACTTTTTACTTTTTTTAGTGGTTCCTGTTATCACCTTATCAGCAGAGAACTACAAACATAGATTGTACCCAGTTATGACAAGGAAACTTAACTCCACTTTCTGACAGCTTTATCAGATCAAAGAGAAAATACATATGTGAAAACAACACACCTCTATTCCACTAAAATGGGGAGAATTATTTTTAAATTCAGAGGTAATTTGCCTCACAAATGTTACACGCAGAATTGGGAATTTTTAGCAGGTATTACAATGAAAAGTCTTATTGCTATAGTGAATTGCTGTTCCTCATGAAACTGCACTACTTCTCTCTATATGTTAACAATCTCTGGGTTTTACTGTTGGTTATTTCCAAATCGTGAGGGCTCATTTCCACGCAAGGTGAAGAGTGGTTTAATATTGACTTTCACTCTGTTTGGAGCTGATCAGTTTAGGAAATTGAAGTTTAGCATTGCAGAAAGAAGTCACTTTGAACTTTAACTACTGTATCTCCAGGGTAGTAATTTTGCAGAATCCCACTCCAGGGTAGTGATTCTGTTATTTTATGGTAGAGCTACTAGTAAGTGGTATGAAAAAAACCCAATTTTTTTTTTATTTCACATTTACATTTCTTATATGCCTATAATTTAGTCTCCTTAAATGTCAAGCTTCTTTAAATTAACACTTTTCACATTTTGATGTTGTTGAGGTTTTTTTTTTTATTCTCCTCACAATTAGAAATGACATCAGTGATTATAAAACAACATTAAGTACTCCAAAATCTAAGCTATACAGATTTCCTATTGTACTTTTTCCTCATCCCTTCTTTGAAGGACACAGTAAAAATGAAGCAAATGTCCTCTTACAAAATTTTTTTCCTCTGCATTCAGTAAACATTAAATTCTGAGCTCCTAATTCTGGGTGATATGGGTCCATGTCATCTACCTTTAGGCAAGTCTCTACTGTCCTTATTCCAAGGTGAATAGGACCACCCTTCTGGAGGCCCTGTGATCGTGTTGCTCCTCCTGACAACACTTAGTACCACCTAAAAATATACCTCTACACAGGCCACAGACTAAACTTCTCCCCAGGCACAGTGTAAGGTGCCTGATATCAGAAAGAGCCTCTGGAGGTACAATGTATGACTCAGACATCCATCTGAATCACAGTTATCTGCTCTGCTTTATCCCTTCCTGTCTGAACAAAATCATTCCCCCTGCGAGCCCTCCTTTGCTGTTTGTTGTCCCCCACAGAAAGCCATTTGACAGCCAGGCTGGAAGGAGAAAGGAAGCCCAAGACCAAAGATCTCCTTATGCATTTGCTTGCACTCTCTGAAACATCCTGCACGCAAATCTGGTTTGTCCAATTCATTTACCATGGTCCTAAGATACACGAAGCCACCAAGGCAACCCCTGCACTGTTTGTGTGCCTCAGTCCTCCTTTGCTAAGTCATTCCCACCCTATTCCACCCTCCATGCCCTGTCCATGTCCATGCACAACAAAGATTTAAGCTCCCTCCACTCTTTGCTCCTGCAGCTCTCACTGCCAGAGCCATCCTGCCTCAAGTGGCTTCTGCCTCCACTTTTTTAACCCCTTCTTAGATCGTGTCACTGTTCCTTTTGCATGGGCAGAGGATGAAGTGAACTGGAGAACCAAGTTGGGTTCAGAATGACTCAATAAATAAAGGAATGGCTATTTTCAGCCCAGCTCAGGTCCTCAGCCCAGCTCTGCAGCAGCTCCACAGGAATTTGCACTGACCCAGCTGGGAGTGCAGTAGGTGTGCTTAACTTGGCAATGGTGCTGACCAACACTACTCTCAACTGATCAGGAACACGTCCTCATTTGCTGCCTGCCTCCTGTGGACCCAGCAACCCTCAGGTTCAGGGGATCATCAGTGCCTCAGAAGGTGAGTCAAAGTTGCACAGAAAGCAAGAGGTCAGTTCTGAATCCTGGGTTTAACCCATTGTCCCTCTTCCTCTTTCTGGCATCCTGCCTTTGAGGACATCTCAAATGGAGAAAGGAATTCTTAATACCACTGGCTGGCAAATAAAAGAAAGATGGGAAAGTCAGAGAATAATTCTCTTAATTGACTACTCTTCTTACTACTTGTAATCTAGAGGAAATCTAATTAATTCTACAGGAAGAATGACTATTCTGCAGTGAAGTGTAATTCCTGATCTCTAGGGCTTCAGCTTACCAGTTGTCAAATTATCCAATTACACACTTGTTAAAATCCATTTTGGGGAGATTTTCATGGCTTGTAAATAAATAATTTCAGAAGCTTAAATCCTTAGAAGAAAAAAAAAAATAAAAAAATTGAAGCCTCCTGACCCCCAAATGATACCTCAAAATCATAAAACATATCTAAAAATAATGTCAAGAAGCTGAAAAGAGTAATACCCTCCTGCTCTGCTCCAGCAGCACCACAGTGGTGATGATCCACTTCAGCAGGGAGAAATACTCTGCCTCTCTCTCAGCAATGTTTTATTCAAATCACTAATCTGAAGGGACCCAATTAAGGCAGCATCCCCTTCATTATGCCAAGAGGGAAGAATCTTTTCATAACCACATCAATTAAGAGGTGGGAAGCCAACAGAGACCACAGCTGAAGCCAAGGATATTGAGGCACTGGAGCAAGGCCAGTGCAGGGCCACCAAGCTGAGCTGATTGAGGCTGGAGCAGACAAAGGACACAGAGAGAGCTGGGCCTGCTCAGCCTTCAGAAGACACGGAAATGGGAGAAATTCCTGCCTTCTATGGCCACCTGATGAGAGGACACAGAGAAGATGAAGCCAGACTGTTCCAGGCTTGTACAGCAATAGGATGAGAGGCTCAGGACATGAGTTAAAACATGGGAAATTCCATTTAGACACATAGAAAAAAACACTACCATGAAGATGATCCAACACTGAGACAGTTTGCCCAGAGAGATTGTGGATCTCCACCTGTGGAGGTGTACATGTCTCAAGTGGAACAAGCTCAGAGCAACCACCACTTTGAGAGGACATGTGACCAATGAACAGCTGGAGCTCCCTTTGACCTCAGCTGCTCTGGGACTCTGACAACTCTCTAGAAAGATTCCCAGCAAGAGGGAAGGGGTGCAATGACACCTCAATGAATATCTATTTATAGGAACAGTCTTTAGGTCAATTCTGGATCCTGATGTGCCAAATCTGAGCATAGGAGAAAACCCTCTGTGATCTTTTGCATTTCAGTGAAAATAACTTAGCACTCACCATTAAAGACTACTTTGCAATATTTGCTACTGCTCTGTATGGCAGTGTTGTGTTATGAAATCCTGTGAGTGAAACCAGACATGAAACAAAAGAGGAACAGCAGGCAGTCATTTGTTTTCTATAAACCCAATCTGACTGTATTCCAATAAAAGTGAGCCAATGCCATCCCTCATTTGGCTTTTTTTCAGCAAAAAAAACCCCTTTGAAATTTCTTTAAAATTGATTGAGTCTGATTAACGTAAAAGATATAAAGGTATTGAAAAAACAATCCGAAATAGGTGGTACAATATTTTCAGTGAATACTGGTCATTCTGGACACCAGGTGTGAGGCATCTTAAGGCAGCCTGACTTGTAAACCATTCAAAGCACTTGTCTACTGAAAATGAGGTTCCTTTCAGCTGGCTGAGACTGGCTGCCCCAAAATTATCAAATTATAAAATAATAATGAAACCATCGTTCTGAAAACTCGATTCACCACCAGATTCATCAGTTTTAAACTCACAACATTTTTAATATCAGTGGTTTGACAGCAATGTGAAAACAAGCCAGGACTTCTAAATTTTGTGTCCGTTGACATAAAGCAGGAACAAGTTCTGGTGAAACCTGCTCTAAAATCAGATCTGCTGTGTTTTCCTGGCCCTTCTATGCTCTGTACCACCATGCAGCTCCGGAGTAACACAAACAGATTGTCAGGGTGAAGGATTGGCCTCGTTTCAAACCCAGTCCAACTGCACATGTCTCATCAAGAAAAACATATGTAACTCACACTTACGAAAGCACAGCAGTTGTTATGCAAAGCCATTTTTCTTGGGCATTAATTCGTAAGAAAAATATCCTTGTGTTTGTTCCTGCCTCTCCAGGGAGTCCAGTTTTCAGCGTTCCCCATCAAGCTGTGTGTCTGTCAGCAGCTTTGCCTGCAGCCAGTCCCAGCCTTCATTACTCACTGCCCCACTCACACGAAAACCGGGTGACTGTTGCTTGCTGTTGTTACAGGTGATTACAGCATTAGTCAGCCAGCAGCTCCAGAGACAAACCCGACATTTCTAACCTCTTGTCTTCAACAACAGCGTCATCAAGATCCTTTTCCATCAGCCTCTAGTAACTTTTGGCAGAAAAAGAATTGGATTAAAAGGAAAGACCTGCTCCATGGTTTTGGCTGCTTGAGAATTTAAGCAGCCAAATGTCTGTATGATGTTGCAATGAACACAGTTCCTCTTTCATTGCATGCTCCACACGTCAAGGAAATGTCTAATTGTGCAAGGAAAGAGCTATTGCTTGTTATTTCAAATGCTAAGGACCCCAGGGTCATCATTAATTCTGGAAGGAAAAAATCCAAAGAATATGGCATTTGTTGGAGATAAGATGTGCTTGACTGCCAAGTGCTTGTATTATTTCCTCATTTCATTCTCTGTATACAAACCAAATGCTGTGTGCTCTTGACTCGCACATCTGGCACTGTGTTGGTGGTGGGACAATAGGAGCCTGCCAGAGCAAGGCCAGTGTTTACTGTCACAGCAATAATGACAGGAAGTTGAAGACCAAACCAAGCCATTTTTGCAGACAATTCTAATTGGAAAATGAACTCTCAACATTAGCCCCGTTGCAACTGAGTGTATTTCTTGAACACAGACATGAGGGAATACCAGAACTGTCACACCCCAGGGGACTATTCAGCTGCCTGCTCTGTCATTTGGATACAGACAGGTGCCACTACCATGAGCTCTGAAAAAAACATACATAATTGACATCTACATATGGGGGAAGTGTCTTGTAGCTTTGGATTCCTGTGATTCAATCAGTTTCTGAAGTGTAACAGATTCTTATGTGTTAACTTGATGAAACATTTTCTTCTATTAGCTGTACAGGCTCACTGCAGTTATCAGGATGTGAAACAGAATCTAATCTGACTCATGAATTGCATAAAGACTGATTAATGAGCTTTGGAATATGAAGTCCTTCCAGTGGAAGTTGCCTGAACAGAGAAACCCAATCCAGAGAGCAGGTTTCTGGATCCAGGCAAAGCTGAGACTCACAGCCAGTAAGACAATCTATTCCTCTGAACTTATACAAAATATTCCAGAATCAGATTGATACAATATCACAGAAATAACTCAAGGACGGGTTGTTTGGCATTTGTTTTAAGTGCTGTCAATAATGACCTTGGAACAGACTACCACCAAAATCTGCTACCAGTATCAGTTTGGGAGGCACTGTCAATACAGAAGTGTGAACTATTAAATAAGAAGCACTAGATAAAACCACAGATTCAAAAAACAAAGAACTGGAATTAATTGCAGTCACACATCATGGGGACTGACAGCAAGAATTTCAGTCATCAGGGAAGAGTTCTTCAGCCTGAAACAATAGAGTAACAGAAAGTTCTGGATATAATATTGAGTCATACATAAATGTATGTCTTGGTACAGAACAATCCCTGACCAACTAAACAAAAACTCCCAATAACCAGAACCAAACCTTTGTATGTATCATTAGAGATGGAGGAAAAAAACCCAAACCACATCTCCAGGGCATAAACACTTAGGCAACAACATCAGCAGAAGACATTATCTGGTACCTGGTTGTCATCTTGGATATCTGCTCCCCAAAGGGGTGAATCAAAATCAGAACTGTAGGTGCTGAGACGTTACTGGGAGAATGGCAAGTCTGTTTTATGATACAAAATTCTAAGACCTTAACCTATCTAATTTCAGGAAGCAATAGGATATAGTTCTGAAAAGAAAATGGTTGTTGGCAATATCACAATGATCCAAAGGTTTCTCCCTTTTTTCAGAGTAGATTTCATCTGTGATTCACTAATCATTTTGATTTAAAAAGGCTCCCTTTCAGAATTGGGTAACATTTTAATTAAATATTTGAAAACCTGCCGAATACTGTAATTGCAATTTAAAAGCTATGAATTAGGAAGGTAAAAGCTTTCATCTACTCTCTAGACATCTTTTGCTTTTTCATATAGCTGTCAGTGGAATTCTGTGGAAATATTCACTCACTGAAGTTGAATAGGACAGTGCATTCTGGCTGATGTGATCCAGCACTTCTGGCCTCGGCTCTCCTGAACCCAAAACAGTCACAGCCAAAAGCAGATCCCCCCTGTAATCAATCTGTTCATCTGTATCACACACATGGGTGGAGATTCCCATTCCAGCTCTCCCACAGAAAAGCACTGATGGCATCCAAAAGCACCCTGACTGTCAGACTGGATGGGGGAGAGCAGAGAGAAACCTGCACCAGCCTCCAACATCCATTTACACCATCCCAGAACAGCCCCACACTGTGCTCCTGAGCTGCTCCCAACACAGAACAGCAGCACACTGCCCACCTGAGGAGTGGCATCAGAGCAGAGGAGGGGCCCAAGGGAGAGGCAGGGACAGCCACACCAGCTTTGGAGCTCCAGCAATGACAGCACCTACACAACTAGGTCTGTGCTCCAGGGCCCATGACCCACCCGTCACATCTCCTGTCAGGGGGAAAAAGGGCCAAGCTGAACCCTGGCCTAAGAGAAGACAGTCTGGTGACTTCAGGAGCACCTTCAGCCCACTGCCCACCCCTCTTCTATAGAATATAGAATAGATAAGATACAGATATAGAACAATATTTTCTGTATGTTTTTATCATTAGTCTTCTCTCCTTGGTTTCAGAGTTCTTCAGGGTGAGTCTATAATTAAGTACATGTTTGTGCAGCACTGAGAACTCTGGTAGCTAATTCTGAGCGACACATCCAGTCTCCAACAGGACATAAACAGCACTAGCTAAAAATTAAATGGTTTAGATACATATATTTATAAGGGCATTAATACCCTAAGCATTTTTAAAATCCAGCAGTGACTGGCATTGCCTTGACAGCTGATCCCTGTAATTATTAGAAATCATTTTAATACAGAAAAGCTTCCTATATAATAGATAGGTTCTTTGCTGCAGCAATTGATTTTATTTATTTATCTGGTCTATTTATACAGCTTCTTATGCTGATGGGATGTAGAACAGTTTACTTCCTGTCAACATATTCATGAAATTTTTAGAAAGAACATCAGGAGCAAGTTGAAACAATAAATTATCTAAAAGGTATAATGTTAAATTGATGTTCAGGTTTTGGATACAATTTATTTAATACGACTGCCATAACTCTCAAGCCAAAATGTCTCTAATGGCTCTGAGGATAAGAGCATGTTCATCTGTAAGAGAAGAACGGGTTTAAGGCCAACCTTGCTTTGATAACTTTCAGGATATACCAAGACAGATCTTTGAACAAAATATCATCTTAAACATAAAGTTTGTTACATCGAAAACTATTTCTGTTCAACAAATGAAACCATTTACTCTTTACAGCGAGTTTACACACCTGACCTGGTGAGATAAATGTTCCCCTTGTGTCTCATACAGTATCAGCTGTGGTGACATTGCAAAAATGGTTGCACTGGTTTAAAAGGTTGTTTTGCTCCAACACTATCCTCTCCATGAGATGAAGGATAATAGGATCTTTTTTCCCCAACAGCTCACCCTAGTTTGTTTAAACCCCCTTCATCTGCAGCTTAAAAATAGGTCAGTTTGATGTGCACCACAGCAGCTTTTCCTGTGCAGGAACAGAGCCGAGTGCAGGGACAGCTCATCACGCTGAGGCTCCTTGAGAGAGGGTCAGATGAGAAGGAATAATTCTTTGCCTGCTCTGCAACCTGTTTGTTGCAAAGTAATGAGCTGGACTTCGGTCACTGACTCTGTTTAAGCCTGTCATAAATCAGGAGTC
Source organism: Sakesphorus luctuosus (assembly GCA_013396695.1). Taxonomy (NCBI): domain Eukaryota; kingdom Metazoa; phylum Chordata; class Aves; order Passeriformes; family Thamnophilidae; genus Sakesphorus; species Sakesphorus luctuosus. The sequence goes on from VWZD01004033.1 coordinate 155,370, forward strand.
TCTTCTCAGAGGTTTTTTCTACATTTGATTTAAGTTTCTCTCTGTCTCAACCCTCACTTGTCTGTCTTGGAGGCTGATGTTGCACTGCTTGAGGAAAATAAATAATGGGCCAAAAACCAGAGAGACAATGGAAGCTCAGCTGCTGATACAAGTCGGTAATTCACTGTTCACCATCCACTTTTGCCTGCTAAAATATGGCTGGGATGGATGGAAGGTTGTCTTCAGAGCTCTTGCCTGTGCCAAGCAGACTGCAACCTCACCACTGCACCATTAATCAAGTCTCAAATCCCATCTTTTTTCCTCTCCATTTCAGTTCTCAAATAATAAGGTTATTTTTTTTAAGTTGATGCTGACTAGATTATAAATATACCTAAGGGCTGTCCCAAAGTATTCAGGAAGAAGGAAAATCAGGGCTAAACAAGCACCCAGACTGCAGCTGAGTTTGATAAAGACTGAAGGAATCCTGTCCTGCTGGTCCTGGGTCAGGTGGAATCTGCCTGCCCTGGTGTCAGGCAATTTTGAGCCTCTCTGGGCAGCAAGAAAGCTGAATTACCAACTCCAATATATATATACATAAAGTCTTTTTGTTGCAACATTTGGTAACTCAAAAAAAGAAATCAGGAATCTCTAAACTGACCGATCTTCTGCTTTGCAATTTATGAATCTATAACAATAGCAAGCAGAAAAGAATATGGAATACAAAGATGGTGCAGAGGTGGCATGTGTGAGCCTATTAAAAAACCAAAGCTCTGCCTGATGTGAAAGCATTAAAACTGTTCTTTTGAAAGATTAACCTGTAATTGAAATATTCAGGAGTATTTCTGTTTGCTGCTTCTAAACATGAAATTACACATTCTGCTAAGACAACCCGTAAAAAAAGCCAACCCAAATTACTCCCAGTCTGCACAAACAGAGAAATGATATAATGCCTTATTTTCATTGTGGTTCTTTCTAAATGGAGAAAGAGACTTTTTTTTCTTTATTTGATATTTGCAAATTACAAATTGGCTTTGCAAAGGCCACAGGGAAAACTGAAGCACCAAACTAATCTAAGTTAGACATCTTGAAAGGTCTGCACCCGAATCATTATTTCCTAAGAACAAAAGAAAGAACGACAAAGGTGTGGAGATTTGTGACACCCCAGGGTTTCCTCCCTGACACTCCAGTTAATGCAAAGAAGGTTAAAACTATTCCCAGTCTGTCAGTAATTCGGGGGTCCCTGCCATTTATCTTCGGTTTCTCTCTCACCCATTATCCCAACACCTGTTGCCTTGCAAAAAGCCATCTCTGATAACTTTATAGACTTCATGTGACCTTTGAGCACAGAATTTTGTGCTTCTGGAAATGGGCTTTTTTTTTTCATCTTTAATGGAAATTAAGAGAGTGAGCTGATTTGTAGCAAGTGCCAGGAGAATCTATTTTTGTTCTTAGGAGCTATTTTTTGCCACTATGTCACTTGATAATAAAGCAATCATGGATCATGGGCATGTATGAGAAGATCTTTGGGTTTCTGCCACCATTAGAACCACTGGGAAAGAAATGTTTTTATCTTCTCAATTAAGTATGGAGTGAATAAAACCCCCTCAACACCTCAGATTATGTAAATCAGATCATCTCTACAGTTTTAACCCTCAATACTCCAGAACTTTTGTAAATAACAATAGCCAGTTATGTGAGTCTGTAAGTAGAGAAGACACCTTCAGTCTTCAATAATAGCATAATTAACTCGCTTTCACTAGACAAACATCCAGGTTACATTTTTTTTAAATGCTTTGAGATAAGATTCTTTTTCTTTCAGCATTAAATAATGTGTCAATATTTTCTAACAGATTGCCTAAGAACAAAAGTGGGGCACAGCCAGACAAAACACAAGTATACTCCATCCCTAATGATGAAGAAATGTAGAGGGAAGAGAAAATGCACAAAATTTCTGTTTGTACTTGGAATCTGGAGATCTACCAGCTTTTTTAGATAAGAATGAGGCCAAAGAATCAGGTATTTTCCAACCCCTGTTGTTTGCACTGTGACCATGGGGCAAACTCTTGGAATGCATTTATGTAGATCAGACAGTTGGATACACACTGTATTTTGTGCATTTTGTGTTCCCCAGATAATTAAAAATTACTCAGAAATCAAACTATTAATTTTATTTCTTCTCTCACTCTCAGATGGATATGGAGTCAGAATTCAAAACCTGGGAAAACTGTCATTCGGGAATAGGATATAGGAGTACTTGTGGCTCAAGTGAGACATGTACCACATTGACCTGGGTGTCCAAACACACCACTTCCTGCATCCAGAGGGAGTCCTGAGCAATGGGAATGCCACGACCTCAGCTTCTGCCTCCAAAAGACCTCACTGAAAGACCGTGACTCAGCCTTCCACGGGAAACTGTGGTCTCCCCTCAGGTGGTTTCACCACACAATGAAGCAAACTTCAGAAGTCAGTATCTGTTCTGCAGGTGCTCAAACCTTCTGTCCCTCCCTGCCCTTTCAGCAGATTATCTGCATCTGTCAGACACAGGAGTTGTAAAGCAATATGAAAAACTTGCAGAATGTCAAACAATTCCTTACCATAGCCAAAGGGAGGACTCCTACCAGATCCTTCTGGCTCACGTAGATCTTGGAGATTCCCAGATCAGATGTTGTATCTCCAGGATATTCGACCTGCCATGTGATGAGCTGGGTCTCAGGTAGGTCAGTCAGATCCTCAATTTCAAAATCAATCTGCATGATTTCAGAGGAAGGACCATCAGCACTGAAAGAAACAAAGAAAGGAAAAGAAATGTTCCATTCACATAACTGATAAGCCAGCAAGATGATTGCTTTTATATTAATATAACATTGGATTAAGGCTCCTTCAAAGAGAGGATTTAGTGGGATGATGGATTTAATAACGAATTAATCATTTGCACTTGTCTTAAGATTTCAGGGTATTTCCTACCAATTCAAGTGTCTTAGTAACACTCTGTGCCATGGATCACTATGCACTGCTCCACTTTGCAGGTGGAGAAACAAAACCTAATCAAGGTAAAGCAAAGGCTAAAACTACAGCCCAAACTGACCCTGAGGGTCTCCCATTAACGAGCACATTGTACTTCCTCCCTGGCAAAGCAGCACATGAACAAATCTAAAGGGAATCGCTCCTTGAGATGGGAAACCACTGCATCAAAAGTATTTTCTGCTTTTTAAACAAGAGAGGCATGGAAGAAAGGTCAAGGCTCAGGATGGGGTCTGTGAACAAGGGCAGCAGGGAGCAGAGGACTGGAAAACTTGGAATTAATTTTTGGCTATATTTCTACCTTGCTGTGAATGTCTGTGTGAAGCTCCTTTTGTCCTTTGCTAAACTAGGAATTATAGATAATTGAGCTTGTTGTGACAGAGGAGAGTTACAAAACTGGATTATTTAATATTGGCCAATCCTGGCAGGACCCTTGAGTGGAAAACACTGGAGAAGAACAAAGAGTTACTAGATGTGATATTCTGGCAACACTGGGTTTACTGGCACCTTACCAGTGCTACTTTGGCTTTACATTCTGTCCTTCTTAAGGTTCCATGGTTCATGCAAGTGAATGCCATAAAGCAGAAACGTAAAGAGGGAGAATTGGGAAGGGGCTCATTGATGAAACTCCCACAAAGCTTTTTATAAAACCAGATACTGTAAGGAAAGCAATTCAGTGAAGTTTCTGGTTTGTATCTTGGCCAGGAGAGCTCCCCTAGGCCAGTGACATTGAGAGAGACAAGAAAAAACTGTGAAGTTCTTGAGGAATGCAGAATTTCTTAGTGCAGAAATCCAGGGGCCAATGGGAATGGCAGTGCTTTTCCTTCTGAAGCACCGACTGCTGAACTGATCTTCAGTGAGTGTGTGGAGGGGAAAGGAAAGAGCAGAATTTCTTTCCATGGGATAATTCTCCAGGAGAGAGAGACTGGCACAGCACTGAAGTGTCACAAACCATTTGTGCCGGAGACTGCCAACTAAAAAGAGGAAACATTTCACCAACTGACTATAGAATCCCAGAATGCATCCAAACCCCAGCAGGTTTTCCCAACTGATGTGGAAAAAGAGCTAAAACTAAGGATATATTTTTATGAAAACCAGTTATGACAACGGCCTCAGTTTGAGGCTCTTCCCAAAATGCTCAGAGATTTCTATCATGCTGGCTCAATCCAGTACTTTATCCAAAGCTACTGCTTGAGGAGGTTAATCTGATCATCTTTAAGGTTTGGATTTTAATGGATGCACTGAGGCCTTTCCCTCCTGGATGGAATTTAAAACGAGCCTCTGTATATCCAAAATGGAACACATTGTGTTCCATTTCTCATTTCTTCATGTCAGGAAAAATAAAAGAGCACAATTTCTAAACTAGCACTGAATGCAGTCTTATTTCATGCTGACCTAGGTAGGATCAGAAAGCTGCTTTATGCAGCTGTGACTATTGAATCTCAGTTACCTTAATTGTATGAGCAGGAACGGGCAATGCACTGCCTATAAATACCTGGCAGTGAGCCTGGTTTGTACAGTATGTTCTATCACAGTTTCTGTGTTTAAAGAGCTAATTGAATCTTCATACAATGAGCCCTGGGTTTGTGATTCTATTCTGGGTGCCCTCCTGCATTACTGCCTTGGTGTCTGCTCCTCCCAGTCACTGGCTCTGCAGACCTGGTGCTGTCACCAGGATGTGTCGTGGAACAGCAGTGAGGGACCACTGCTGGGAGGGGACCTGGGGCACAGTGCCACAAAACCACCAAAAAACTGTCCAAAAAACCCAAACAGCTTAATCTTTTCCAGGTATGTTGGAGATTAGGAGGAAAGGAGTTAAGTGATTAGGACAGATTAAAACAAAAGAGGGAGTGAAATGCAGTGGAAAATACATGGAGGAAGAAGTAGAGCACAGTCTTTATATTCATGAACTACACCTCATACATGGCACAAATACAGGAACCCCAAAGGCACAGAAAGCTTTCTTTTAATTTCTCCTTCAAAGCAGGTATTTTAATGAAGCATTTCTTGAAGCAAAAAATCTTCACTTTGCTACCAAATGAGATTTTGATAGAAATTATTTGAACTAGTTCCTCTTAGAAATACTAAACACCTCCAAAAGACAAAATTACAAAGCACCACAAAAATCAATAAGAATCTCATTACTGCTACTAAGGATGTATTAAAAAAATGTGAAAGTATTGCATGACCTATGATCAGACCCAGGCTGCCAGCACCAGGGCAGGAACTTGTGTTTAATTACTTTACTCATCACTTACTATGACGATCCTCCCACGTGCAAATCCCATGGGTCTGTGTCCCTAATTTACAGCCTTCCTAAGAATATTCAGCAACTGAAAAGTACTCTTCCAACAGAGAAGCCAAAAAGTTACCTTCCATAAAATACAGGCAAAAAACATAAATGGAGAAATCTGAACAAATAATATTCATCAGTGGAGGTCAGTCACATAAAAATACTTGTGGCTTTCCTGTTAAAGTCAAGGCTGCTTGGTACAACAAGGGTATTTCTAGGGGTAGTCAGCCACTGCTCCTTGAAATGATGCACTGCCCCATCCTCCTCAAGGTAGTTATATACTTTATGGTCACCATAATGCAGCAGCTTGTTGGCAAGAGTAAAGCAACAGAGTGAGGTACAACATGGGAATCTACACAGTTACAGACCTCAGGATGTACAAACTCCAAGGCTCACAACAGCAATTCAAGCTGACTTGAAGAGTAGTCAAAGTAAAATGGCTCTGGGTGCTAATTTAAAGCCAAATCCTTCACACAAGGCCTTGCTGTTTATAGTTGAGAACTAAACTGGAATGGAGTTCATTGTGATGCCAATAAACTCTCCCTGTGAGCAGAACCCTGTGAGCAGAGCTGAGCTGTGCAGCTTACAGAAACCTATTTAAAGGGTCTCAGTCCAATCTGAAGACAAGGAAGATAGAAAAAAAAGTAAAACTTCACTGGAAGGGAGGACATTGGAATGGCAGGACAGCACAGGCAGGTTTGCACAGTATTTCTTAATCTGCCTGTCATTTCCTAACAAGAGATCAAGCAGCTCTTACAAATTAAGAACAAGGAGAAACTGTGCTGTCTCTAGGGGAGTATTTCCTACCTCCACAGGGCCATCCTGCACCTGCTGCTTCTGACACATCCCTGACTCAGGCAAGATTTTTGTATAAACTATTCTTTATTCTGTCCTTTCAGCCTGGTGGGAGTCCCTTTTAACTCAGAGAATCTGGTCCTAAAGCCCTTGGCAACTGCTGACACCTCTGCTGCTGTGTCAAATTTCTTTAGAGAAGGAAGCAGCCACTCCTCCAGGTCTCTTGGGATGCTCTGCAGGACACAGTTGTCAAGACCCTGTAAATGCAACAACAGCTACTGCTGACGTCACTGGCTGTGCTATGACTTTGATCTCTGGTTAATGCTCACAACACAGGATCTGTTCTGAAGCCACCAAAATGACCAGCATGTAATGTTCTCATAATAAAATGTATAAAGTTTCATCACTGTCTTTGGAAGGCTGTAATAGACACAAGAAGCCTAAAGACACGAGTATGCGAAATAAGACATATCAGAAGAATGTTAATGAAAGAGCCTTTGGGGGAACAGAGGAAGAAGGTAATTTTACTCTCTTCTATCTCCACAAACATACCCAGGTTGCCAACACATCTCCTGCAGGGTACCAAAAGTGCCCTGAAATGCTGCACAGGCCAGAGACAGAGGTGGAACAGCAGAGCTCAGAAAAGAAATGTTTCCAGAGACAACTAGAAAAACGTTTTAGCACGAGAGAAAAGAGACAGCAACACAACTGACCCCATGAGGCTTGAAGGAGTTTGGGAAAATCATGACTCTCATTTTACAGGAGAGGAAATTAAACTGAAAATTACTTTCTCATAAAAAGAGGGGTAAGATTTATACACCACAAAGTGGAATAAGGTGGCATTTCAGAAAGAAAGTAATTTTTTGGGTAAAAGCTGGATCAATACGCTATGTTGTCATAGCAGATAAAAACCCCAAGGGAGCCACTGGCAGTTCTATCAGCTGGGCTGCAGGAAGGTTTGGAGACTTGCTGTCATCTGTCCTGCCCCTGCAGATACCCAGCAGTGGCAATGTGTGCTAAACATTCCTTCTTCCTTTTGTGGTAGGAAATAACATAAAACAATCTAAGATGTAGAATAAATGCATACCAAAGAGCAGCGGAAAAAACCCCACTGTTTGTAGCAAAACTTTTTTTTTTTTTACATTTAATTTCTTTTTTTACTCCTTTTAAAGTCATTTCCAATGGCATTTCTTTTCAGAATGTAAACAATTTCACTGAAAGGCTATCACAAACCTTTTCTGCTTATCCCTTTTGGAGCTGTAAGCCATTACTCTTAATAATATCACTAAACAGAACTTGTTTCCTAACCGAAAATGAAAAGTCAAAGGGAAATCAAAGGAATCAACCTTTCCTTCAGAATATTTGCTTTTTTTGTACCTCCTTCCCTTTTGCTGAATAATTTCTCCCCAACTCTAGAGCTCCCCTACAGCACATGGCATTACACTTTTCTATAGCAGCAGATCCCCAGCAGTGGCAGAAGTCCTCAAATAAAGTGGACTTTATCCATTAGGCAATGCCCCTGGGAGAAAGAAACTGAGTAACATACTGTTACTCACAGCTAAACAGATTTTGGGGGGGAGAAAAAAAAAAAAAGAGGAAACTAGAAGAAATGAAAAAAAAATCACTGAGAGAAATAGAAAATTTTCCTTTACCAGGAGAAATATATTTTTATATATCCAGGAAAGGATCCTGATAATCTTTTAGTTTATCTTCACCAAGAAAAGACTTAAAAGATTCTTTAAAAATATCCACAACTCTGCTTTCATGGAAGAGAACACTTTTATTTCTGAGGGTTTGTTTGTTTGTTTGTTTTAAGAAGTCTTTACGTGCGAGTCAAACTGTTGTGGCAGGGAGGGACATTTGCATTCCTCTCCATATTTGCTGGAGAGACAGAGATCACATCTCTTCTGAATAAACAGGTACTTGCAATGCAATAAACTACTTCTGCTTGGCATGTTTGAGAGCATCCTCGGAATTACGTGTATAGGATGTGCAAATAAAAAATGGGGGCTCACTGGCAAGGAGAGCATAATGCTGACACCTGAGGGATAAAAGGCAGAGAATGAGAAAGGAACAGTGTGTGCCATGGTGGGCTCATTCATTTGGGCTTTTCTCTGGGGCTCGTCACCACACAACAAGCCATTGCTTTGGAAGGGCTGATAACTTCTTCCATTTCAGCCAGTGGTGATTTAAAAATCCCTCTGCAAGAGATGTCATGGGTGTAAAACTTCACAGTTACAGTTAATCTCTTTTTTATGCGGTTTATTTTTGTGCTTTTTTTCCTTTAGGCTCAGCAATCAAAACATGCTGCCTTTAGGATTCCTGTGCAGGTCTGCTCTAAAACAAAGCACACAAACATTTCTGCTTCCATTGGGCAAGACTTGAATATCTGAGACAATGTGGGAAGACAAGGCTAAGGAAAGCATTCCACTGTGGGTGAGCTGTTTTTAGGAGCTTTATGTCTCTGGGTTGCAGTCCTTTCTCCAGTCTCACATATATATCTCACATATACCATAACCATAAGCTAAAAGCCCTCAAAATAATCTTACAGGCAAAGAGACATTCTTTATTTTAATGAATCTGATTGACTTTTCCTTCTGGCTTCTGAGCTAAGGTGCCATCAATTAATATTTTTCTGCTTTTTTGCAAAATCCTTCTACACAGGATAACAATTGCAGAATTTCCGTGAACTGTTTTATTCCTACAATGAGGATTTAAGATAAAAAAATACCAAATATTGCAGGAATTGACATTAAACATAAGAGGTTTAAACAAGCATAACAGCATGATATTGCTTTCTACCAGCTGAGGAGCTGGCTCTGCTCCAGAATGTGAGCTCAACATACCCAGTTGCTCTCCCAAATCCATGGAGTGGGTGTGAATGTGGCTGGCAAGGCTAGAGCAGGATTCCCACCCCTCCCCTGCAGCTGAAAATAAAACGTCTGAGTTTACCCCAAAAGTTCAAACTTGATTAAACCAAAACCAGACAATATGGTGCAATACCTGCACCATATGCTTGCTGTCAGTGTATCCATACTCTGCACTTCAGCCCCTGGTTCCAATCCAAACAAATCATAAAAAGGAAGAAATATTTTGGACAGGAAAGTGAGGTTTGGGGCTCAGCCCTTCCCAAGGTCAGAGAGGGCACTCTAAAAACCCAGTGTCTGTAGAACACTGTTACAGCAAAGATCATTAATCACCATTGATACATCAAGATAAGGTGATACATACAGCAGTACATTAAAATTTAATTTTATTCATTGTCATCTTACTATTAAAAATTCAGTGATGGGTAGGCTGAAAAGTCATTTTTCTTTAGGAATCAATGTAAGAAGTGAAACAACCAGCAAGAAAAATCACCCAAAAATGAATCTGCTAATCATGTAATAAAGTTATTTTAAAAAATTGATCCATCTCTCCGGAGTTTCCCATCAGTAGTGCTGGTTGAGAAATATTTGCTGAATTATTTATTTGACTTTTTTTTTACTATTGTCAAATAAATTATTCACTACACAATTTCCCAGCTGTTGATAGCACTTTTCCCAAATAACTCAAACCATTCAAAAGTGAGTAAAAATTAGCAAATCTCTTAATATAATATAAATTTAAAAGATAATTTCCCACCAAGTCAGCATTTCAGTTCAGAACCATCTCTTGACACAGCAAACCCAGTGATCATTTACTACATTATGCTAAGGGAATGGTAAATCAACACTGACTTTCTGACGTTCAGTCTAATAATCATTCAATAAATTATTCAACACAGCAGTCAGTAAACATCAAATAGTTTTGAAGCAGCCCAATCAAGAGGCAACAGCAGAAAAGCCACAGTTACTATGTGGGTGGGAGTGAATTGCAGGGCTAAAAAAAATGGTTTTACTGACAGGACCAAGTCTAATAAAACACTGCAAATACACTGTCAATCTGGCTTTCTCTACCTGCTGTTTTTATTGTCCTCAGCATAAAAATAACAGTAAATGTAAGAAAACTCACATATAAGTGTGATAAAACTGCAAAAGAGGAAACCAGGCATACAGCCCCAGAGGTTCATTATAATTGGTAAAGTTTCGGTAGGATCCAGCCAAGGCTCAGAATGCATAACATGAGACATCCTCAGAATGTGCTGATGGTTGTCCTAACTGACAAAGGTATAAAATGGGAAGAAGATAACAAAACAGTCATTTTACAGGTAGGTAAACCAAGGACAAAAGCTTCAATCAAATAACAAGGAGTTCAGGAAACACAAAAGGGATGTGTTGACTCCATACCCTTGGTCTGCCCAGCACTGGCAGCTCTATGGGAATTTGGCTCTTCCATCGTAACCCCCAGACCTAAGCCTTTAAATCAAGAATGAACAGCCTCGAGCATTCCTAAATAAAGCTTTAGGTTTTCCACTCCCATTACAATTTCTCAGACTGTTCACACTGCCCCAGTCTCCTGAAAATGAAAGAAACCTTTTTCTGAATGGGAGGACTCACACAAACATAGCACTGATCTGAGGGAATGAGGCCCAGGATTTTCATACTAAAAAATAACAGAGCCAGAGCTGCAAATATTTGCTGTTGGGTAATCCCAGTGTAGGAAATCAGGAGGTCAAGCTCTGTGCTCAGTACACTACCCTGCAGCAACATCCATTCCTCAACCTGCAAATATTCATCCACCTAATAACCCTTGGATAATAATATGGCCAATCTTCGTGAACGAAGATTTGGGAAGGGCTCACCCCACGTGGGTGTGCCCTCTGAGCCTGCGCAGTGGGTTTTTTAGGTGAGGCTCAGCGTGCGCAGAACTGGCCCCACCGTTTAAGTCCCAAGGTTCATTTGCCACGGCCGAGCAAGCTTGGACAGTGACAGTGAAGCCCTTAGGACTGTCTACAGCACCTGTTACTAACCGGGGCTGACCCTGCTTGGCATCCGAGATCTGATGGGATCGGATGGCAGGGAGGCTTGAACTGCCAGGGACGATCCCACTGAGACTCGAACTCGCGACCTTGGGAGTCGGAGACCAGAGTGCTCTCCGCTACGCCACGGGACCGCCCCAACCCTTAGATACATGAGCAGCAAATTTATACTTGTGCATAGAAATATGTGGGACGAGACTTGAGGAGTTCAGGTGAAATCTTTATTAGTAATTTAACCCTGAAAGGCAGCCATACAGACAGTCAGCTGCATATACAGGAAAGCTTTCCAGGAGGTGAAGAATTTTGCTTAGTACGTATAACAGGGCTTTGCTCCCCATGATGACCACACAGAAGCCCAAGGGAAGTCGTTGCAAGAGGCACTTCCTGAGTCTCATTCTTAATACTTTGCTTTCAAACTATCCCAGTTATGGTTAGTTAAGATTCAATTGAATAAAGAGAGAATCCAGTCATTGGCTCTGGTTCTGTGAGGTCCACTCCCCCTCTGCAAAAGGGAACATGCAAAATATGTATAAACAGCCTCAATTCTGCCTTCCTCAGAGTGCCTACCACAGGATCTACTGCAACATTTTCCAGATCATAGTCCTGGGGAGAGGCAATCAAAGGGACTATGAGGTGCTGAGGAGTAAAAGTCTTACTCCCCTAATTCCATCTGTTCTTTCCTTTCAGCATTGCTTGCTCTTGCTGTTCTTCTGCAACAAGCACCCAACAAACCTCTTGCACAAGCTTATCATGACTACCACTGAATACAGGGCTTATTTTTATTTTTCTGGCAAATATAATATATTGAAAAGTTCAAGCAAAAAAATCACCAGCCTGAAAACTTTGAGAAACTGGTCCAGAAGTTACTTCTAAAGTGAGTGTCCCTGAAAAGTGATCCATTGCCAGGCTAAGTTACTGTTTTCACATTTACATCAGAAATGTAGCATTTTGCTGCTTCATGATCCATGCTTCAGACATCAGCTGCTCTTTTGATGCCCATCTCAGTCATTTAACTTTGGAATTCAGAATGATGTTAAAATTATGCCCCCTACTCACTTTAAAAAAATTTAATTGTGGTATTAAATCCCAAGGGGAAGATCCCCTATCTTAGCACGTAGCTCCAGTCGTGTCTCAAAGGTGAAAACTGTCACATACCCTTTTTTATGTCTTGCTTCTTAGTGGCCACACTGCTTAAAAAAATGCAATTATATACAAAAGCAGCACGACATTTCACAAGGCTCAAGGTTTCAATATATCTCAAAATTAGTGGCGTATCTGGAGACACCTGCAAGGCACATCCAATGTATGAGATTAGTACCCTCAACTACAGGAACTTCCTTTGCTGGGAACTACTCAGCAAGTATTTCTGCTGAACTCGTACATCTGCAAACTGTAAAGTTCTTTTCAACCAAAATACAAAAAATAAAAATGTTTTCTTTACCCAAATGTTCAATGTCTGCCAAGTCTAGAATTAAAAGATAAATGCTTCCCAGCTTTCTTAATATTAAATCAGAAGAAGTTCCAGAATCTCTTTCCTTTCTTATTTTTACGCAATAACTTGGAAAATAAACTGAGGAGAGAACATTCACATTGCCTCCCCCACCAGCAGCTTTCTGAAAGAGCTTTAGGCTGAAATGTATTTTAAATCAGAGAATTACAGTGTAATCTTGGTTGGAAGAGACCTCTGAGAGCCATCTGGTCTAATGCCTTTCTCAAAACAGGGCAAATTTCAGTGTTTGAATAAGTTTGAAACTTTTCAATTTTCTCACGTGGTTTTCCAGAGGGATTTATTGTGTAGCATCTTTTCCATCTTATGGAAATGCTGGGGTGGCCTCAGCACCTACAGCTGCACTTCACACACTAATATCCACGTGTAAGGGACACAGGCAAGCATAAAAATAGAATTTTCTCTTCCATCAGCTCTTAAAGATTTGTAACTTGGCCATGACCAAGTAACTGGAAGCCATCTGGATCTCTGCTAGGCTTCTGTTCTCTTCCACCACAAATGATTTACAAACTATTCTGTTCAAGTTGAATTGAAATACAGCAGTAATGATAAAAATGCAATGATAAGAACGTTCCTTTCACAAACAAATCCTCATGATGAAAATAATGGAGCAGGAGGCCTGTGAAGAAAGGTAATATCAGAACAGTACATTCACTGAAACCTGAAAATTAAATAACACCATGCTCTGTCAGGCTATTTTCCAGGCTGTCTGCCCTACAGCAAAACAACATCTGATCACCAGCACTAAATGGAAAAGTGCCACCTCTGTTTTTCACCCATTCACCTTCCCAATCCCACTGCCAGCTGCACAGCACTTGGGAGCTGCAGCACCACTGAGCTGCTTAAAATGCTGCATCTATCTCATCAGTGGCATTAGCACCTGCTGTAATACAAGGGGAAACACAACTATCACCAAAAAAAAAGCATATAATACAGGAAAGGGCTTGAAGACCTGATTGACAACATAAATATTAAAGGTTTAGTAAAATACGACTACTTTGGGAACTGTATGGACATACAGAATCCTGTGGTGTTCTCTACCAATTTTTAGCAATTGAAGATAACTAAGTGCACATGCAAATATTTACCTCTGTTTTGCATATAATACATGTTAAAAGTTGGCATCTTTGGGCATGCACTGCAGTATGGACATTTGTTTTACTTTATCAACATATTTCAACCTTGACCCTGGAAGTTACAAGGTACACTCAGAAAATTACTCTGTAACGGTCAAGATAAGAGTCCCCATCCCTGCTCCAGCTGTGGTACTTTTTTTGAGCAGATGTTTCCCCTCTGTACACCTTGGGATAATCTGATAGCCATGATGAAATCATACAGACAGGATGATGATACAGGTCTGCAGCTGAGTCCTAGGTCCTGTCAAATCAAATCAGAGTTTTTGATGTACTTGTGACATTAAAAATTGTGTGGGTTCAAAAGCTCACAGAACTCATGTTCTCAATAGCATGAACTGTTCAAGTCAAGAAATGTCATTATTTTGGGTTTCATTGCACCCAGTGTGGGTGCACCTGACTTTTCACCCTTTAAGCCCGTGGTGCACCTGAGCTCAGAAGGACTGGTGGGATTTAAAGGGATATGTAAGTCCTGGCAATCCTTGGATACTCCCTGAGGAATTACAATGAAGAAGGTAGTGAGGGCAAGTTATGATTGTGGCTATTATGCTGCAGGGAATGATCCAATAGAAAGTACACTGAGACAGCAAACTACGCCCAGGGCAGGTAACAGTGCAAGAGAAAGCAACAACTCACACTGATTTATACATGTGAGGACACTCAGCCACCATCCTTTGGCCAGACCTGCCTTTGCTATCTGACCATCAGCAATCCAATCTTATTTATGCAAATGGTCCAGGAGCTGCCAGAGTGAACAAAAAGACCAACTACCCCCAGAAAACTACGGCCATTCTTTCCAGAGGGAAAAAAACGTCAGCACAAGAGGAAAGACAGAGCTGAATTTATGTGCTGGCCTGGGTGGAAAGAGATCTTGGTCCATATGGATAGTTCCCTGCTACTGCAACCACCACATCATATAATCTCTCTATAAACTTATCAAGCTCCATTTTAAAAGCTCTTAGGGATTTTAAATGCCTATTCCCTGAAAGGCTTTTCCAGAACCTGATTGTTCTAATGGCTGTAGCAGCCAGAGGAGCCACCCTGGCTGGAACTGGAGTCTTTGATGAGCCACTGCTCGGAGCAACCAGACCACAGCACACTGCAGACACTGCAATGGATAAATGTATGGCCAAATGCAGCTCCACTTCCTACAACAAGCACTCCTAGTAAAACATTAAGTAACTCTGCAGGCCTCCTGGAAACATGTAATGGCTGATAATAGCTCCCTCATCCAAAAGTATTCCTTCCACGTGTCCTCAAATCACCTCCAGCGAAACCACTTCCCTATCCCAATACAGCTGTAAACAAAGCCATTACTGCAGATAAACTTAAATGGACTTTAAATATTCACTGATCTAAGTAAGCAGGCTGAGAAATGGTAGGTTCTCACCACCTTATCTCAATGCACTCTGTCAGAATGTGACTACAGTTGTTTGCCAGTTCCAAAAGCAAAGTACTCCTTCAGTAAAAATAGTAATATGATCAAACTAGTAACTAGAAAACTGGAAGAGAGAGAAAAACAGACATGGCATGAAATGTTTCATGAAATCATGTGTCACTGTGAATAAGAAATACCATTTAACCAGAGCAAGGATCTCATGCCATCAGCTTATGTGAGGGATGTAACACTTCCTTACCATGGGGTAAACTCCCATCTACTATTATTTGGCATTTAAAGCCACTTTTACAGCTAAGTTTGAAGATACTAATCTAGATTCTGATGGAAACAACCACCAGCTCTGGAGGCTGAGCAGCAGCACAGCATTGGTTCTACCTGTAAGAATCCCAGGCCCATACTTAGAAATCTTTGCCATTGACAGTGGAAAGATGTACATCCAGCCCTTTAAAAAGACATATTGGTTTTATTGAACTGGAGGCAAGGGAAGAGACACCCTAATTGTTATAATTATGAATTCAGTAACGTTGGCAATCATTAGTAGCTTCAACAGGTTCATTAATCATTCACATAATGGCAAAAAACAGTAAGTAAAGATCAATTCCTACTCGAGTGGCATTTCATTTCATGGCAGACACCTAAACATTAGACTGCTTGAATTCCTAACTCCTATTTGTTTTATACTCTTACTACTACTCCACTGTAGTTTCAAAGTGCAATTCTGAGTCTTTAATGACCTAATTGAATGTAAACTTTCTTTGCAAGGCCGACATGAAACCATTGCAAATAGAGACACTGCTCTTCTTTCACTGCCATGGAAAATCCTCTGGGTACTTGCTGGAACACAAAATCACCAAAAAATTTAGGCTTAAAATATCTCCTCCAAGAAAGCATAATGGAAAATTTGGATAGGGAACATACTCCACACTCCTAACTAGCATGGTTCTTGGGATTTGTGTGGAGAAATCCAACTCACAGCTGTTACAAGCATGAAAAGCAACCAAATGACATGAAGAATTAAAACACGGCAGTGCCAAAATTATCACTCCAGTCTCCGAATATAAACAAGCTTTTAGGCATGGTTTTCCATTTGCTCTGCTCAAGCTGCTTGACTTTAGTTCTGCTGTCATTGCACAGCAGGATAAGGTACAAATAGGAATGACAATGACTGAAGGAAATGGACAAGCTTTTTTTAGAAAAACGATAGAAGAAATCATCTGCCAGAATTCCAGAGGGCCTGAATGTGCCATACTTGAAGTGACATCAAGTAGACCAGAAGGTAGGCTGGTGATTTTCTGAAAAAATCAGTAGGTCAGGTTTAAAAGACAGAAGAAACAAAGTGCTAACTTTCCACAAATATTTCAAGGATTTATGTGCCAAGGAGAGAAAATTGCTAGAGCATGTAGGCAGGAGAGTATAATTAGAAACAACAGGAAATATAGAGCAAATTCAAAGCAAAAGGACAGTGGAAGAGTCTCAGAAATGGCAAACATAATAACTGGAAAGGTTTAAAATCAGATAGGATAAAATGCTTAGAAAGAAATAATTTTTGCAGTGGCATATTTGGCTATAACAAGCCTTTTCTGGTTGGTTTTTTTTTTTTCCCAAGCTCCTTAAGAAAGGATGATGCAATCAGTACTTCTGAGTGTCTGTCATTCCCTCCAGTAACATTAGACCAATTTCTACAAAATCAGGCAGAAAGACAGGGGCTAAGAATTATCAAATTTTTGGAAGCAGACACAGCAGAAGAGAAGGGACAAGTGATTAAAGCCTCTGCCAGAACAAATGCAGTGCCCTCCCTCAGAATCCATGTGTGCACTCATTCCTAAGCAGCAAACACACAGAAACCAGGCTGCTAACCACAATACTCTTTAACTTTTATGGCTCCCTGGTTTTATTTCAAGTTCCAGTTCCAAAGCTGATCCCTGCTCAGCAAACCACTGAAGCAAATTCCCTTTCAGTCTTCTGGGACTCAATCTCATTTTATAAGTTAAGCATATGTGTAAGTACTCTCCCAAATAGGAATGAATCTAAATAGTCTGCTGAGCCAGGCTCTCATTTATCAGCAGAATCACCAGTTCAACTCAGTAAATTCACCAAATTATATGTGGAGAGAATTATTGCTGCCCCTTGTTCAATGCTGCATGACAATGACCCCTGGAGGAATACAGAACCCTGGAAACAGGTCTCCCATATAATTAGGAGCGTGACCTCCACTTTTGCTCCCAGACTTCCTGACTGCATAAGGAAAGCAGCAAACCAAAGTTCATAATGTTATCATGAACAAATGACTCTCTCCCTATTAAGCTGCTTACAATGCAGAGTACACTCTGTATCTGGTGGGCTGCTTAAGACTGTTAGCACAGCTAATGTAAATCTAAAATGCAATATGATTATTTTCTATACCACAGCACCCTAGCACACACAATGAATAGCAGGAACTCCAAAACTTAAAGAAAAAGAAAGGAATCAACTCTTTTTCCATGGTAAGAACATGCAGGAACATGAATGAATCCATTTTTATTTTGACAATTATAAAAGAAAACTCCCATATATGTCTCTATCTCTTATTTCCATGTTTAATAATTTAGAACTCTTACTGTTTGTTCATAAAAGAAACATTATGTTCTGCAAGATTTGTGGAGATGTAAAACAAGAAGCAACAAAATCATACCTAAATTTCTGATGCAAACTTTTCCAGTGCTAAGGAACAAAATACTCTAAAATATGAAACAGCCAAGGATTGATGCCAAAGTTTTTACATAAATGTGAGAAGTGAACAGACAAATTGTGTGGAGAAAAGATGAAGCAGAAACAACTTGGAAGCCATTTGCGTAAGAAAGAGGAATGAAGAGGATTGAAGCAGTTAGTGGTTCCCTAGCAGATATTTCTCCCACAGGTACGGAAAAAGTGGCATCCCCATCAGTACTGATGAGTGTACATTAAAGTCTGCTCCTGTTTTCAGAAAGTCCTGTGTTGAGATCATGCTGGGCCTTTGCTCTTCTCTTCTGTCTTGTCAAACACAGACGATTTCACAGGTGATGGAAAGAGAAACTCATCCTATAGCACTGCTGAAATTCCAGGTGAAATTCACTGTCAGAACTGGACTAAATTTAGTGGATCCCATGGCATTGGGTCCATTTTCAAGCAGGAATACAACAGGAGCAGCCATACAGTCATGAAATGTTGCTGTTGACACAAAACACTGACCTGAGAACACAGGAGATGTCTGGCCCTGCCACTCCCCAGTGAGTGACCTTGGGCAAGCTACTTTCCACTCCTCACTATAGTTCTCTGACATTGTGAAAATGATTCAGAGCTCTCAGATTTGTCAGCCAAGGCCAGAAAGAAGAGTTCAGGCCTAAATCAGGATTTTCAAAGAAACAAACCCTGACCATCAGGATGCTACAAAAGCAGAACCTCATTCTTTCTCATTGGTAGATTAAACTGGTTTGCAGTACATCCATCAGAGTGGAATACCTTGAAGAATGATCAGGTTTTCTCTATCACATCTTCCAAGCCTCCCTCAGCTGCAAAGCTTATGGTAGTACATAATAGAATAACTAGGATTCAGAAACTGAGTTATTTTCTAGCTAGATTATTCCACTGCACTGCATTCAAATGTGTAATAGGTCACTGCAATATCTGCTTTCTTGTCAGCCTTTAAAATGAAGATATTAAGTCCTCTGTTAGTTTGGGGTTTTTTAAGCCTTTCAAATGTGGTGACTGTT
Source organism: Sakesphorus luctuosus (assembly GCA_013396695.1). NCBI lineage: Eukaryota > Metazoa > Chordata > Aves > Passeriformes > Thamnophilidae > Sakesphorus > Sakesphorus luctuosus. The sequence continues at coordinate 174,125 of VWZD01004033.1, forward strand.
TGGTGGTAATTCTGGTCTTCACCAATGCAGTTGCATTCCACATAATTCAGTAAGGAAAGGGAAATGATGAAAATAAAAGCAGTAGCTGACAATGCTTTTTTTTTTTTTTAAAGACCAGAGATCCCAGTTGTCTGTTTAAAGAAGAAAAGGTTCAGTGGCACATCATTTTATAACTAGATTAGGTTAGTCACACTAACTCAGAGTATCAGCTACACCAGCTCCCTCTTTTTAGCTGTGCATTGCATTCCTAGACAACACAAAGCCCCCAGTGCTGTGAATGCAGCTGGCTTTATGAAGATATATATCATTTGGAGCCAACTGAAGCAACCCCAGCGAGGAGTCTGTGCCAATTTGACGTCCTTCCCTGCCTTCAGCAAGCATCCATCACTCAGGGAGCCTGGTGAAACACACAGTGACACACACAGAGCAGGCAGAGCAGGGGAAAGCTTTCAAAGCACTGCAGCTCTTCCTTACAGAGCCCAAACACAGGACACTGAATTCAGTCACAGCACAGCTTTCAGTGTTTGACAACACAACCCACTCTTTGCAACTGAAATATTTATTCAGGCACAATTACCGTAAAAGATTAATATTTAAGTAAAGGGTAATTTGTTTTCGTTATTACTCTTATTTCTTTTTAAACAACACTTAGGATTATAAACTGAGTTAGATTATTTATTCTTAAAACAGATCTTTAGCACTTTGCCTTTATTAATACCAGATTGAAATGCTCAGCCATTGATCAAACTCTTTTCCAGAGGAATGGCTTGGAAAAAAACCCCATAACTCTAGCCCCTGAGCTCTGGATTTTACAGCCATTACTGTCAATTATACACCCCACTGTGGGAGCAAAGGAAACCTTCATACATTCCAGCTGCAGCCTCAGCCCTGAATTTTGCAGAGGTGATTGCTATTTCAAACACTGAAGGAGGGAGAGAGAAAGAGAGGGGGAAAAATACCAAGTTTAGCCATAGATTCTACCCCGTCAGAAGATCTTGATACATGAGTTAGAATTTTTTTAAACACATTTTGATAGTTGTAATAACCATAACACTGAGGCCTCTCTGGGCTCTTTCATGCAAAGATCTTAAACCACTTTGTGGAGATGCAGGTAGAGCAACAGGCATTTCACATGGTAAAGAACACCAGGAAACACAGAAATGCAGCCCCTTAAACAAGATGGTTTGGGGGAGCCTTCAGCAGAGTGTGGTGCAGCACCTATACCCCTGAGCTGCTGCTGCTGGCCTGGCTGTCTCCAAGGGCAGGGGCACCCCTGCCTGCCACCTCCCCAGCACCACCGTGACTTTGGAGGCAGGAGTCAGTAGCTCCACGTGGTGCTGTGCTCACCTACCAGCTGGATGGCTGCTGGCCTGGCAGGCTCACAGCAACCCACTGAGGGGATGGAGGGGCCAGAGCTGGTTATTAGAAGAGGTGGGAAGAGAGGAAATGCCCAGTCCCTGGCTGAAATAAATGGGAATGTTACCATTTCAATGAGGAAGCAGCTTCCACTGTAATAGTCTTGACTCCCTGCACTATTGCCATATCCATCAGACCACGGTGCAGTGGCATTTGGGATGAAGCTTGAACTCACTGTCACCCTAAATGAAAACTGGTCTTGTGCACAGTGATTCCATCCCAGCTCTTCACACTCTGGCCCAATATTCTTGAGTCATTTCCAGGCATAAAACACATCATCACAATTCCATATATCACCTCTCTTCGTCTTCTCTCCTTACACCCCAATGTTAATTGACTATTAATTTGCAAAAAGCACACAGCACTTCAAAAAGGCAATATATTTTTGCAAGCTTGCCTGCCTGTTTGAAGTCAGGAATGGGTCCACTGAACATAAGAGGGGATATTCTGGCACAGAGCTGAATAAAACTGAGGTGACACATAGCTCAGATTATCCCTTCCCCTGCCTCTAACTCTTCTCTCTTTTCCAGCTGTCTTTTCTATCAGAAGGCTTTTCTAAGATTATGCAGTAAGTTTTTGTCCAAAAGGAAAGATGAATAATCAGAAACCTCCTGGGAGCTCCTGAACTCTGTCAGATTTGTGCTAAGTCCAGTCAGCACTTCCAAATGCTGCAGGGCTCCCTGCAGGTGCTGGGAAACAATGGGAAGGGCCAAACTATCAGCTGGGCTCTTCATTCCAGAGCCTTGGATGACCAAGGTACCTCAGTGACTGGGTAACATGACAATCTCTGACACAACTCTAATCTTCTACTCAGAATAAATACAGCTTGAAAGGCCAGGGGAAAAAAAAAGAAAAAAAAGCCAAAATTAATCCTGCAGGCTGGTTATTGAGGTACTCAGCTGTTATCTCCTGCCTCCTGATCTCCTGGTTCCTGTACTGACACAGTGATGATTCTTTCCAATTCCTCACAAACGTTTGGGAAACTGCCCTTTAGGCATGTGAACATAGAATGGGAACTGTCTCTACCTTCAAAATTTCTGTAGAATGAATAAACCTCTCTAGTTCTTCATTCCTGTGTGGAATAGTTGACATAAGATCTGGACTGAAAACAAAAGAAAAATCAAGTTTCACTCCATTTCTATGACAACTCAGGTAGCCCAGAGAGCCTGCTGATTTTTCTGTGCTTTTGGCTGCATCTTTCGTCTATCAAGATGCAAAACCTCTTAATTTCCACTGAAATCTACAGTTCAAGTGTGCTTAACACAGCAGACATGCTCTTTTCAAAAAAGCCTAGATTTTAAGCAATAAATACACTAACACCAAAGGCTTCTATGAATTGTATACAGAGCTTAACAGATTAACATACAGGATATTGCTACGGAGTAATACCTACACTCCCATTCCAGATGCAATTGGGAGTGTAACTCCTAACAGCTCATACAATGAGCAGGTATCTTTTCTCCAAATCAGGAATGGGAAATCTCCTACATCCACGCTGCTCCATTCTAAATACCACACTCAGCACCGAGGGAACAGCGGATTAGGACTGAGACTGACCTGCTGAGGTGGCACTGCTGCTTGGAAGGATTAAATTGCCCTTCACAGATAGAATGTGTGATGCTGAACAGGACTGGCAGATGGGAAGCTGACTTTCTTTTCCCACTCTGCTGAAGATACCAGGAATTCTGGCAACTTCCATAAGCTACAAGTTTATGGTGTAGAAAAGTTAGTGTAATTTATTTATGTTCATTTAAAATAAATATTATCTTGTGTGTTTTCACTAAGTAAATAAATGCTGTTTTGGTGTTTCGACAGAGTGGATTATAAAAGAAGGAAAAAGAAACATGGTGGTGATGAAAAGTCCATAATGCTGCAGAAAATGCTTGTATTTGGTGACAGATTCAAAAGCCAAAGAAGATATCAACTCCAGTAGGGTTCAACTACTGCTGTATTCAGCATCAGAAATACATAAAAAGGAAGTTAAGATCCAGTACAGTTGAGTGGCTGGCTGAGAACAAATTTACAATCTTTCATACTTCCAATTTTAAAGAACAACTTGCTTTAATCTGAATCTAGTGTAGTGAGAGATGAAATTGTTAGACAAGCATCAGGCAACTATCACTTATCTCTATGTGAAAAAAGGAAATAAAATATCATTAGGAAATCCAAATATTTCTATTAAGATACTGTTTTGAAATGTTTGGGTGAAATATCATAAAGCTCAGCATAACTATGACAGTATTTTCAACTGGCATCTACGTCTTTTAATTTTGAGAATGAAGCCAGGACATGTTTTCAGATTCTGTTTCATGCAGGGAACACTGTGTTCCCCAGAGGTTAATTCCTGCCCCAAGCCTTCCAGTTGGGTGGCCCTTCCTCAGAGCTAAGTCCAGAGCATGATTGCTGAGCTTTCTGTTCTTTGTTCATTTTACAACATGTGAAATATTGAACCAGTGCTCAAAAGGCTAAAAAATACCCCTGGATTCTTCTGGAATGGTAAAACTTTAGCCTTAGCCTATGATGTAAAAAGAAACAACACATTTAGAGGTGCAGATGAAAAAGAAATCCATCTAAAAGAAGGATAAATTATATATAAGAACTTTGATAGTTCCCATGTCTGAGGAGTGGAGCTGACTTAAGCAATCCTGTTTCATCTAGGGCCCAGGGCTGCATTTCTACTAAAATCTTAGAGGGCAAGTATTCCATCTTTCCATTCTCCAAGATGCTTTTGTCTTTAACCCTTGTTGTATTGCACCTTGGGGCAAGCTTAGCCCAAGCCTTTGCAAAGCACTGTGTTCCTCCTGAGTTCAGGGGCAGCACACACACCCCTGCTGTCCTCTGGGGCTGCCACCACTCTGGATACAGCTGATACATCCCAAAGAACTGCTTTACACGGGCTGCTGATGAGTAAGATCTGTAGTGGCCCAAATAATTCTCTGCTGCAGTACTAGCCAGACTGGAGCCTGAAAGGCTGACTATAAGCTGGAGAAAGACAGTTCATGGTATATGACCTACTTTTGGACAGTCACAGCCTGGCAGATGCTCAAGGCACAGTGTCCAGTGTCCTTCCTGCCTCTTTGTACATTCACCACAGGCTACAAGATCCAGCCCTGCTGCAAAGTGCCAGTTACTGCCCAAGGAGCCTGCAGTATAACTAAGTTTTTGGACTTCTCTAAGACTGTGGGAGACAGGAATATTAAATTATGGGTTGGTGATAAGGCACACAACAGGATGTCCCTGTAGGTAAAGTCTACTCACCAGAGTCCAGTTGCTCTTTGAGAAGGACAACAGCAGCACTCCTCAAAATCAAAAAACAACCCAAGACCTCTGCAATGATGATGTCAATCTCTTCTACTCAGTGCATCTCTACTACAGCAGACAGGGTTACTGGAGGCTGCTCAGCATGTGAAGCCATGAACAGATAAACCTGATTTAGAGAGGAGTTCTTACACTTCTGTAGCTGAAGGTTCTGGCTAAAGATAGTCAAACACATTGCAGAACTGGCCAGGAAACTGTTCCTGCCTGCAACAGTGTTCTCAGGTGGTTTCTTTGGCCTCTAGGACAGACTCTGCAGCAGCACAGTCTGTATTCATGAAAAAGCTGCTGGGAGACAGCACTGATTTTCAGTGACACTGAGGGCAAGGATGCGTGGATATATTTGGGATCCAGCTTTATTAAATCTTCTGGTCCCATGCCCACCTCAAATATTTATTTAGGCAAAACAAAAACCATCTCCAAGTCATTTCTGTGTGGGGGCTGGTATAGCTAAACCAGAATGAGCTCATAATACAGTTCCAATCTATTCTGACCTCCCCTGTCTTCAATAAAGCTTTTTTTCAGACTCTTCTCTGAAACAATGACTCGACATGTATATATAAACTCTGTGCCAATCCTTTCTTTTCCCACTTAGCCCTATTCACTTGCTGTCTAAATGCCAATCTGTGACATCCTCATAGAATATTTCTTAATATTTTGATATAGATATCACAGGTACTTCAAAAAGAAAGTCCTAATAATATCTGGAATTTATTTTAAATTATGACCTTAAGGAGAAGTGTCATCTTTGAGCTCTCCAAATCCTGAAAAGCACCAGTTGCACACAAGTTTAAGGAAAGAATGGCTTATACACATTCATACATGAATATACACACATCTTTGACTTCACTTTTTCATATAATTCAATGCTAAGAAACACTGTGGAATTTACTAACATTCTTGCCTTTGCTTTTCCATTTTTCTCTCGTAAATGACGCCAACTTTAAAACCATTCAGTTATAAGAAATATTACTTGTTTCCGCTGATTTTTGTGTGCTCTTAGCTTCTCAAGAGCTATTGCAAAACCCTTGGAAGCTTTTCAATCCTCTTCAGAGCTGCTGGTACAGCTGAGAGTTAAATCTGAATCCCTTCAAAACATTGCTTGTGGGTTTACAGGAGGAATTCTGCTGCAGGCCTTGAGGGCCATATGCCTGCTACTTGCTTGTTCTCTTCCCTGTACCTAATATTTTGCTGTTGACTCAAGGAACTGAAGGAGGAAAGCTAAAAAAAAAAAGCCTTATAATTTATAGGAAATGTATACATTACATGTTGCTAGGAGGAAATGTCAAGAGAGAAAAATAAATGCTTTCTGACAATTACTAGTCATTTTGTGCCAGCAGCTAAACAACATGAGAGCTCTGCTTTCCCTCCCTGAACACAAGAGCACACTGGAGATGAATCACTCCACTGAATTGGCACGTTGGCTCATGCACATTTGGTAACCTGTTCAGTTGGTTGCAATAAGCTCTTGCAAGATTTGCCCCAGGTGTTGAATAAAACTCAGTGTGCTCCACCTACAGAGTGCTCCACGTACCCCAGTGTATACTCAGAGAGGGTCACCCAAGTCCTGATACATTGGATGAAGGGGTCTGACCCTCCAAAACGCGCAGTGTCCTGCCACTTATCCATGCTGAGCACTGAGAACAACCAGAAACCTCCCCACAATACTTTTATGAAAAAAACACCAATTCAAAGTCAAGTGTGATGCCTTAAAAACAGCTTGAAAATTATAGAGAAGAATTCAGGTAAAATATGAACATTCAGGCATGTAGGATGTCCCATATCATGCTCTACATCATGATGCTTTTTGCCATATTCTGAAAAAATAAGTGTGATATTTGCCATGGACTAGACTAGAAGCTTCTGTCGGTCATGTTGATCTCCCTTCAAGCATGATCACTTCCTGGCCGTGTCAGCCTGCAGAAGGTTTTCTTGTAGATGGATGGAGCTCATAGGGGTTTTTTGGCCTGTCTCTTTAATAAGCTAAGTTCATAAACATCTTATATGAAAGGATAAGAACAGGACTGGTTCAATTCTGAATGGCAATGAAGCAGCACGAGCACATCCATGCTCACAGAAGGAATGCAGGTTCTTTTACAAGCAATCCTGTCATGGAGTTGTCCTTCCTTTACCAGAGGAATTACTTTCATATTGTGGGTGAAGCTCAAGATCAATCTTCCTCAAGCCTCTTTTGAAATAACACCACCAAATAAGGCACATTCCCTGCTGTGCAAATATTTTCTTTCCTATATCCCTGCAAAGCAGCAACGTGATGCTCCCAAAGAAACTGCTGAGACTACCCAAAGGGAACATCCTCAGTGCTTAACTGTTGAGGAAAATATCCCCCAAAGAGACACAAGTCTCCATTAGTCACAGAATGAAAATTAGAAAACAATCAGCAGGAGCCTGGAATGGACAGGAGAAATGCAGGATGGTAGTAGGAAACACACAACCTCACAGTGAATCCTGCTTCCTAGCGTCAAGAAATCAGCTACCACAGAATCAGGTCACCACCTGCACAGCTCACACAGCAGCGTGTGCACCTTCCATCACCAGACTACAGTCATTAAGGAAGAAATTAGTGAATGACACAGCCTTGGAAATTACATTCTCATTTTTGTGTCCAGAATGTGATTGCACATTAATACCTACCACAATGTGGAATATTAAGACAGATAATTGCAACCTGAGATTCCTTCTTTCTCATGAGCTACAAACAAGGTTAACTGGCTGCCAGCCATGAGCCATAAAATTGCAGAGGTATTTTTAATTTATATCATTTCCCTCAATATAAAGTACACTGGGGGTTTGGGTTTGTTCATCAAGAGGTTTTTTATGTTGGTTTTTGGCTTTTCTCTACAGAGGAACAACAGCCAAGAAATACCACATCTACAAGAGAAACCACTCTTTTCTCAGCATGACAATGCAGTGAGAGATGTGATTTTTATGACATTCATACAAGCAAAGTTTTTACATGAGCACAGCAAAGCTTTCAAAAAAATGGGTTTTTTCAATACAGTGACTTCATTGTGGGAACAGCTCTAAGCCATGTGGGACAAAGCTGTCTGCTTAACCTCCATCCACCTCACCACACAAACCTTTGCAATGCAAAGTGGGCCTCAGGTGTTAATGTCCAGGATCAGTTCAGGCCAGGAACTGAAAGGAAAACACACAAGAGAAAGCAAATAGAGGAGAATTTGCTGCCTCCCAGCAAGACTTGACCACCTGTCCCAGCAAAAAAATGCCCAAGCAAAGCCATTCCTAAGAGCCTCCAAGCCAGTGCCAATTGCTGCTGTTGCTGTAGGAAAAATGTTTTATTATTAACACTCTCTGGAAAGAGGTCAGGTGTTCACTATTTAGATTTGTTCATGTGCCAGCAAAGGGGAAGAGCAAGAGCTCTGCAGTGACAAGGTGCCAAGTTGGCTTTTGCCTCCATAAGGAAGAGGAAATCATGTCTAAGCAGAGGAATGCCAGTCAGCAGAAATGGGTTCTGCTCCAGGCCCTGCCATGGACCTCCTGTGCCACCTTCAACACATTCCCTGATGCCAAAGTCTCTCCCACTTTCTATACAGAAAAGCCCCAAGACAGCAAAGACTTTAAGCAACCATTTAATCCACATAAATAGTTTCAACTGAAGTTGATGTTAATGCACAAAATAGTTTAAAATTACATGCTTAAGCCTATCTCCAGCTGGAAAACAGAGGCCTGTGGTTAAGCACATTTTCATGTTAGAGTTGTGTGTAAAATCCCTGAGAGTGTGACCATACTAAAGTTAAGCTGAGCCTACTGAAGTAAAAACAGACTTAGGTGATTAGAAACAGCAGCTACTGAACTTCCAGAACCTCAGGATTTCTGTGTGGGAAACAGGGCAACGTCTGACTCTATCCCACAAGGACATGAGGCACTGGGTGCTGCTGATTGTGTTGTAGCCTGGGAAAATCTAAATGCAATCCCTGCCTCATCTCAGGGTGGCATTATGAGACCCACGATGCTGGGGCTGCCTTTCACCTCAGATACTGAAATTATCACTGTCTCCCCTTCCCTGGAGAGATTCTGTGACTCTCACAGCGTGGCCTCGCAGAGTTGTGCCATAGTGAGAGGACCACAACTGCAAGCTGGAAAAAAGCATTGGTGGGAGGAAATCTAAGTCACAGCCAAACCTGGTGTGTGTGCCCTGGCTCCTCATGGCCAAAACCTCCCTGCTCCTCTGAGCCTCTAGGCACAGGGTCATGGTACAAGCTAACAAAAATAAAAACTACCAAAAATGAGTTTTTAACATGGATCAGTTCACTGACTGGATGTCCATGGAATGGGAGTGGGGAGAGGGAAGCTGGTCCCAGCACAGGGTGCAAAAAGCTGGGTAAGCAGTGAGAATTCCTGAAGCCTACAGTGCTCCTGAAGGCTTCCTACCACAAAAATACGCACAGCCAAGTCTCTTCACTACAACAAGCATGTTTCTCATTTCCTGGGGTAGAAGAATGGCACAGGGGAACAAACTCCAGGTTTGGAGACATTCAGATCCCATGGTGCACCCTCATTACTGGGGAAGAATGTGAAATTATTAGTACCAGGAATTACTACAAGTCTTAGTGGTACTGAAATAATAGTTTCTCATATATACAGTCTTTATGAGAAGCTACAGGCAAATTAAAAAGTGCCTCACATCAATTAAACCTCAATTGCAGGGGAGAGAGAAAGGATGCACTGAAAAACCTCTTCCAAACTCCTAAGGGCCAACAGAGGTAGACTGGAGAAAATTAATCCTCATAAGCAGTAAAACACCATCGTGATAGAAAGAGGACATCCTCAGGAAGGCTCCTACCAGCTGATGCCCTGAGAAGAGAAGACAGGATGTTGGAGCCAACTTTTAGAAAATGTGATGAGTACCACGCAATCACATTTCACAAACAGAACACAGAAAGTCCACACAGCAGCTTACAGCTCTTCACTCCTGCAGCAGCTGTACACTAGAGGGAACTATGCCTCCTGTTTTCCCACTTGTGCCAGCCCATTATGGATCATGGAAGAATGAGACAAACTGACCAGATGTAAGATGAAGACTCCAGTGGAACATACAGTTCTGTGCCACCCAAAGATTTCCCTTTAGCCAATCTCTGCAGTCTCCATTGCCACAATGATAGCATGGAAAACATATTTTGTCTAGAATGCTGCATTTAAAATCATTTTATAAACACATGCTTACTTTCTCGTCCCCATTTGCAAATTATGAATTAAATTAATTCATTATATTATTCTTTAGATCTCAGTTCTATCTGTACCGTGAAACACTGCCTTGCACTCCAAAACCAACTTTCATCCTTGAAAATCGAGCAGTAACTGAAAAATAAATATGGATTTCTGAAAAGCTAATATTAGAGGCTCAGCACTGAAAGCAGAAGTGTTTTAAAAGGGCCATTAAATCTAGAGATCTGAAGATCAGCAATCCTGGGGTCTGCTTTAAGTCACTGCATCATTCTGCTAATAAATCAATAAATTCCAGATTCCCTGTGACAGCAGACAAATCATTAAGTCTTTCTGGGCCTCATCTCTCCATTTCTACTTCCCTACCTGGCAAAGGTGTTGAGGTGATGACCACATGAAATGCCGTGTGGTGCTCGGATAATCTGAAAACAAGGGACTGAGAGGGGGTGTGAAAAACACCCCAGTACTGGAAAGTCACTGTTTTCATAGAACTGCAAGCACATGACAGGAAACTAGAGAGACTAATTAGCATTGCACTGATACACCTACACTGCTTCTGGTCCCAGCATTAACACATTCAGCACTAACTCAAGTATCTTTTTATCTCAAGGGACAATTACGCCATCTGAGACTGAGCCAGTGCAGGCTCCATTTCCTGTAGAGGTCCTTCACAGTAGATCCCTGTGGAAAACAAAGATCCCAGTTGGGCCCTCGAATCCTTATTGCAATGAGAACAAAAGCAGTGATGGGGGAAGCTGGATCCTCCTCTGACATTCACATTTCAAGGCTGTTTAAAACCCAGTGTTGTACCTGAACAAGTAGTGTTTTCCATATACCCTTGTCAGTTGTTCTTTAGCATCCCACTGCCATGATGATGTGTAAAATGCCTTCATGCTCTTCTTTACTTGCTGTCTGGCTTCAATCCTCTTTGGAATTAACAAAGATCACTTTTGAGCTCCTTATCTTTTAAAGGATTTATAATAAAAATGGTTTCCATCCACACAGAGAAACACAAGGGTAAGTAAAGCCCAGCAAGAAACATGAAGTATCAGTAGAGACAGAGCCGAAGCAGATGGCTGAGCACAAACATCTGAAGTTCTAGTCAAGACAACAAGAATTTATGGCAAACTATATGTTTCACAAGTTTTTCTTACATATTTCAAATATCAGGATCTCCTTTATCAGGGTCAAGGCCCAAATGGTGGGATGGAAAATCTGTATTAGCACAGACAGTTCTTCAGGCTGCTGAGGCTGCAGGCAGGAGTCGAGTGGTATTTACAAAAGGAGACAGGCAAACTCCTCACCCAGCTCCCACTGACAGGGACTGGAATTAACTGTTCTCAGGGACAACTCTTCAGCCTTTTAAGAGAAAGAAAATATACCCCAGAGTTTGACAGCAAAGCAGGAGTGTAGCAGATTTTTCTCCAGGTGCTTTGGAGATGACCATAGTTTCACAGTGAACTTCTAAGAATTACTATGAATGATCTTGGCAGATGGAATATACCCATTCTTAGGTTTGTTGGCTTTTACAGGCTCCAGATCAATCTATTAACAAAGTACATCCCTTTGTTTTTCTATTTAGATTGATTAATGTATTAGAAATATGACGTCTTGTAAGGAAAAGTACTGCCATCATCTAGAAATGGTCTAAACTAGACAAGATTCATATTTGGTTGTTACTAATTGCTAAAAGCCAAGTTATATTTTTTTTGTTCATTAAATATACTCACATAAATTAAAAAAAAGTTCCCAGTAATTACAATTATTTAAAATAAATATTTTGTTGCCCTTAAACTGGTTAAAGACATACTCTTGAAACAATCTGCATAAACACTTCAGATACAGCAGATAGAAATGAAAATGCCTGCAGGATGCCATAGAGTAAAGATACACAGATGAGGCTGCAAAAATAGCAAATATCCATGAAATGCATGAACCAGTGATGACTTTGTGAAATTCCACTGTCTGAGGTGAATATTCTGCTCTGCAGAAAAGGATTGCAAACTGCTGCAAAAAGTGTTCAAAATCACTGCTATATATGTCAAGAAATAAATTACTCTGAAGTTTGCTGCCCTGCCCTGTTTTAAAGAGTTACATAAATCAGCGAATTTCTCACTTCCACTGAAATACTAATTAAAATAAAGGAGGGAGAACATTATCATTTTCCATGGAAAACTTGCCCTGGCCTCAGATAGTTGCAGTATTTCAGAAAGCACAGTGGCAAGGCATACTGGAATTCACCAAGGCAATAAAATAAGCTGTAACAGCTGTTCTTAAACAGGAAGGTTATCCAGCCCTCAGTGGACCTGCTCCCAGGGTCTCCAAACACTGGGGTAAAACATACTCTTATCACTGAAAAGAGACTCCATCTGACTATTCCAAAATTTTAAGTCACTCTTCCAGGTCTATTCTTACAGAGAAGCACTACATGATTATTCCTTGCAGCTCCCCTCACAGAGGACTCCTACACAGTGGCACAGACACATACAGAGAAGTAGGCATGAAGTGCATTCCAGCCCACATCATCACTTAAAGCTGTCCTGAGGAACCAGGACACGGAGTCCTCAAGTGGAAAGTCTATCCATTAGCTGTGCTGAGCTGCAACTTGTTTTCGAGCTGGAGCACATTACAGGTTTGATCCAAAGTCCTGGGTTTAAGGAAAGGCACCAATAGGCTTCTGCTTGGGGTTGTGAAGGTTAACGAGTGATAGAGAAAGGGATGGAAATGTCTTCTGATTCCTTTGTAGGATTGAAATCTTTCCCTGTGTTATCTGGTAGAGATGTCCCTTGTGTCACTTACAGAATGCTCCCATCACTTTTTCCTTTCCTGACCTACTTTTGCATTCCTCTCTGGTTCATCATTGACTCTCTCAATTAAGTTGATTCCTGTCTATCATCACATTCATTTGCAAAAATCTGCAAAATGTCAGAAGTCAAGGAAATGTAAAAACATGAACTCAAAAGGAGAGGGAGGAAATCGATGCTTCTGTGTCAAGAGTCAACTTGGCTATTTCAAAAAGCACTCTGCTGGATTTATACTTTGAAAGAAGCTATGGCCTCTCTCAGATATGTACTCAGACCTCCTGATATCTCCACTGCTGAAACAGCACAAAGTCGACAATGTGGAACTTTCAGCTACAGCTCTTCTGCTCTGGGGCTCAGGAACCTTTGGGACCACAGCAGAGCGTCCCAGTCTGCAAAGCTCTCAGTATTCGACAAAGAAAAGCTGTTTCTCTGAAATCCCTCTTTAAAGCAAAGCTTAGTACTAAACATGAAAGGGTAGGGGAAAAAAAATCAGCCCAGACTTATATATTCATATTCTATATTTACACTGAATCTGTCCAGCCACAGAAGCTCCCCATGCTGCGTTTCTTCACCCAACACACACGACCTGACAAAAGGGATATTTTATATATCACATAAGAGCAACAGTTTGCCAATCACAGGTGTGCTACAGCAGCTTTTTAAACTCACAGGAAGAAGATGGTTGATCCAATATAAAGGGAAAGTATAAAGCCTAAATTCAGTTTGAAGATGTGCCATAATGAGTGCTGTAAATGCAAAAATCAGATATTCTGGCAAACCAGAAATCATGCTGAAATATTACAGGAGCTAAACATACTGCTCAACACCATTAACCCAGTACCATGGGCATTTGTAAGAAGATTTGAGGCTTCAGAGCCCCAGCTGGCTAAAATGCTAAAGAGAAGAAGCAGTTTTGCTTCTACCAAGACTTCTTTTATTTGCACTGTGCCCACTTAATGGAGCATGAATTTTAATTTAGTCTGACACTTGGATATATTTTTAGATTTGATTTTTGCATTTTTTTGTGCATAACACAATTTCCAAGCTAGGAGGTGTGTTAGAGGGTGCTAAACCACGCACATTAAGAATCACTTTTTCATGTAAACTGCCACAGCACGTGCACAGAAGTTCATCCGAAGGAAGATGTCATTAGCATGGAAAACTGGTCTCCCTGGGGATGCAAAGACAACTTCAAATATAAGGTCTGCCAGTTCTTTAATCTTCATTGATATAAGTATTTGCCAAAAGGTATATATTTTAATGGTAAGATTTTCAAGGTTACCTCTGTCTGTCTGCTGCACACACATCTGAGGGACATAAATCTTTGAGCATTAGAGAGTATTTGGACAATACAAGACGTATTATGAAGTTCTCTAGAAATGATTGAAGTACTCTTTGATCATAAATATACAGCAGCAACAGTGGCAGCCAGGGGCTTGCTTGGAAAGTAGCAAGTATATGTGGGAAACAGACTTTTGGAGAACTATTAGACTATTTTCTGCATTTTCTTGGTTCCTGTACAGGTTCAGAGAGAAGGGAAGGTGGACACATGGGATGAGAAGGACAATTAAATACTGCTATAGTTTACAAACCTACCTGGCCCTCTTTTCCATGCCATTTATTTTAAAGTAAATAATGACTTAGTAAGTGATGAATAAATACGATTAAGTGATAGATGCATATTAAGCCAAAGTTAAATTTAACACCAAATATTACCATTCACTACAGAAAGATTAGAAGCAATGCAAAGCATCTGATGAAAGCTGCTCATAAATTTTTTCTCATCACCACACGCTCCCAGGAGGATGCTCCAGTGACACAGTTACAGTTCTGCACTACTGGATAGACACATATTTAATTATTCATTTTTTTTTCAGCAGAGGTCACGCAGAACATGCTACAGACACCTGCTGGCAGTAGGTGTGGTGGCACACACAGAGCAACAGATGGCTCCTGACCACAGGAACCTGCAGTGTGGCTCCAAAAGCACAGAGCAGGACTGTGCACAGACATGCAGGGAAGCACAGCGATGACACAGAGCAGGGGGGAGAGCCACAGGTCTGCACAGCTACATAAACTGTTGGTGAGCTTGCAGAGCTTTTAAGGTGAGGCTTTAAGGAGGGTAAGGCTATGACTTAGCAATATTCCTGGGAATTCATTTAAAATATGAAGAATAATCTAAGAGAAAACAAACAAAAACCCTCCCAGATTCTAAACATCTAAGTGGCCACAATGAGATGGCCTCATTAGCCAAATAAAATTAGCAACTGTTACCCCAAAGTACATAGGGGTAAACACAGGTGTGGGAATATCTTTTAAAACTGATTTAGCTCCTACCATTGAGTCGTTGGAAACTTCAGGTCCTTTAAATACCATCACACTGAATAATGTCCAGGGCTTAAAAACAGTTACTGAAGATGGAATTACAACAGCAAAATTTTCTGTTCAGGTGTGTCACATCTGCTGTTTTAACTCTCCACTTTATTGCACTATTTAGAATAAGCCTATGATGTCAACTTTTTTACTGTTCAAAATTTCAACTGGATGCAAGACAGATCCTCTGCTCACGACTCAGAGACACTCAAATGCAACACATGGTGATACATTTTTCTGATCTACTGGAGACTTCCTCATGTCCCCTGCTGTAGATGATGTGCTCTCTTAGCTATCAAAACAATCAGCTTTACATCATGACAGTGTCAAAACAAAACACACTGGACAAACGTGTTCTTGGTAAACTTTTGTGATTTCTTTTTCTTAGAGTAACAAACACTTGGGAAACCTGAGGTGAAAAGCACTACAAATGCCATATTGTTGTGCAATTAATAATCTAGATTTCATTGTAATGTGGTAAGGATTAGTTAAATGATCCCCTATGTCTAATTTACCCAAAGGTATGGACATTAAATATCCTTTAATTTCAGATTGTGAGAGTCAGCCCCAGTATTCATATCTTGCCTTTCCATTCCTGAGCTTAGTCCCTTTGACTGAGCTCCTTCCAAGCCCCAGCAAGCTCTGAGGTTGGGGAGCACTTTCGTGGGGCCAGTGTGGATTAGGGTTTGTACAATACACACTGAGCAGTGCTTTATAAGGGAGGCAACACACAAAGCTACGAAGCTCCCACTGGGAAATCTGTAACATGAATAAGGCTGGGAAATCTAAGCCAATAAGCTAATTAGAAACTCCAGAATAAATTTGCCATAGGATTATTTTATTGAGACCGTGGCATGGCCATCTCCATAGACTCTCCATCCTCTTCTTATAACACTATGCATAAGTTAGCCTTTGCACATTCCGAATTTCCAGGCACTCAAGTAGATGACAAGTAATGAATATATTACCAGTATTACTGTTTTATATGTTATAGTGGTGGCAAAAGCTGAGCACTAGTGATTAAATGTAGGAAGTTAAAAGGTGCTGTCAACAGCTTCTTTCTCTCTAAAGGTTTTATTCCTTCACCATTCTTCTCTTGTTGCTTTAAGTAGAAAAAATGCTGTGGTAGTGATTTCTTTATTGGAAATGTCAGTAGGGTCTGCCAAACTTTAATCAGCTCACTCTGCCGTTGGACCAGACTGGCACAAACTTCCTGTATGAAATAAATGCCTACCTTATTGAGCTTGCTATTAAATACTGCAAATACCACCAATACCTTGAATGCAGCATTATCTACCTATCAGTTTGAATCTAAAATATGTTAATCCCCAGAGATGGAGAACCACTGCTGTCAAAGACTTCAGCCAGTGCCTGTGACTTTCACAATTCAAACTCTCTTCTTGCTCAAGTTTTAAATAACTATGGGCAAGGTTTCTTTTTTTTTTTCCCCCTCCTATGTTCACACATTCAAAGGTCCTATGCCCACTAATTCAAACCCAGCTGGAGGTAACCTGCCGAGCTGCCACCTCTGGGAACAGCTGAGGAAGCTGTCACTTCACAACTTTGAAGTTGCCTGATCTGCTTTCTTACTGTGATCCCAAAAGTATTAATTCCTCAGTGAGAAAGTCTGCCACAATAGTCTGGCCTAAGACTTGACAGATTTATCTCCTATTGGTCACTCTGGAATCAGATAAGAATAGGGAGAAAACTTTCTTCTCTTTGTTCTGAATCACCACTGCTGAACAGCAGTAAAAGGAGGAACCAAGAAAGTGTGGAAAAAGGGAGAAAGATTTCAATTCCATTTGGTCAAGATTGTTAACGAAACTAAAAATATATGTGATTGACTGGGGATACTGGACTGAACTTTTCATTCTCCCTCCTCCCTCTCCCCAGCCCTCCCTACCCCTGACAATATCCAAGCATTTTTGAAAATCAGATCTCAGTTCAGTTTTTAATTTGAAAAAATCAGATCTGATGCAACCAAAATAACCTACCAGGCAATGGATGTGCAATGACTTATTCTAGTTAAAGTTCCTCACCAGTATCTCTTGACATGAAGTCCTCATAGTCTCACAGCCATACCTTGCCTTTCATATTTCTTTTCTCATTTTGTCCCCACCTTAGTGTGAAATGTGCTCCTAAATTCATGATTAATTTTAAATGAATGGTTCAAGAAAGTATCATTGCTGAATTTCAAGCAAGTGTTCAAATCCTACTGATGCCAGTCAGATCTTAGATTAAATGGAAATACTCCAGGCACTCAGGAGCTCGGGAAGGGATACAACGTGTGCTCTAGGTCAGCCTTACACAGGTAAGTTGCCAAGGTGTGGCCATATCAGTATAGTAATTATGCAAAATCCACACTTCTAAAACTTCCTGTAGAGCAAACTGAGAGCTCTCTTCTTGGCTAATCACACCAGTCTGTGATGCTCTGTGAGGAGCATTCACTGTTCTTTTTTCAGCTCCCCCACAGTTTTATCTATTGCCTACAAGATGGATATTGGTTACAATGACTGAGCTCCCACCTCTGGTGGTGTAGCAAGAGTAATCAAGAGGGGACTAAGTATGTGCATACTAATTAATGCAACTAAACAAATGGTGCCAGCGCTAACTGAAGTGAAATGTTTTTCCATCCAAAGACCCATAAAATATTTCAAAGAAGAACAAAAGCCTCAAACAGCTTGTGGGGCTTTCAATTTCTTTAAAACAAAACAACCAGGACAGAGAGAAATAAGTTGAGAATTTCATATAAACTCCACTGTTTGAGACTGGGTTCTTTGAGGTCAAGCTGAAGGAAGGAAATGCCATCTTTCAGCCTTGGTACATTCTTCCAGCTACTCATTTCCTGCAAGACACTAAGAAGGAATCATGACAGATGACTCCTCTGCACTATCCGTTTGCCCCAGTTTTACAGCAGAGATCAGGAAATTTATTGGATTTTGCCTGAAAAAGAGACAGCGTGTAATAACCCTTGTCTAGGAAGGATAAATAACATGCTGAGTGGAGGTAGAAAGGCCCCTTATCTGCTAATTGTAAGGAAAACTGTAAATCAATATGAATATAACAACCCAGTCAAAGCAAGTTTCAAATTTCAGTTCAGGTGAGAGCAATGAAACAATGCCTGTTTCCAAGAAAGAGGTCACTCCTGTCACTTCCCATGTTGACATTGCACTGCTGGTTCCTCCTCCCCCACACTTTCATTGTGTGGCTGTTTAATTTGGGTAATGCTGACATTTCTCTGTTGTCTGCAGTGGGACCAGCTAAAGCATCTCATGGAACTTTGCTGTGTGGATTCCTGGAACCCTGGCATGCACCAGAGCACTGGGGACTTCTTGGTACTTCGGTTTTACAGAGAACTACTCCTTGTTGCAGGCAGCCAGTGTGAGGGCACAGTGGGGGAAGGAAAAATAAAAAAGAAGCATCTCTATTCTTATCAAATCTTACCCTCTTTGTTCCAAGCAACAAATGCAGTAACATCTCCACTGCTTCCTCCCCTTTCACTCTCCACAAAGACCCCCAAACTCCACTACAACAGGACAAATGTGTTGCCAAACTCCTCGAATTCAAAAGCACTGCTTGAGATGCATTTAGCAATTTTTTCACAGCAGAGAAATAGTTTAGTTCCTTCCATACAACTCTGCTCACCCCAAGGCAAAGGAACTGCTGTTGGTGGCTCTCAGAAAAGAGATGGTCCAGGAACAAATTTATTGCCCAAAGGACAGGTAGCATCATGTTAAGTCACAACATGCTTTTCATACCCTGCTACAAAATGACTTTTGTATGGCTCACTCAGTGCTAAGTTCTCTAAACCAGCCAGGGAAGAGGAAAACACAAAGAATGTACCATCAGAACCTTTAAAGAGCTTTCAGGAACGTGACCACGAGTGCCCACATCAGCAGCACATCTCCAATTAAGGCCTTGCAAAAGCTCCTGCAATTCTGGACAGGCAGTAAATGAGCACAAAGCTCCCTCTGAGAATATGTACACAGAATTAATTCATTAAATGTTGTTCCTCTGACCAAAAAATGTTCAAATGTTGTAATCTAATGCATCTAATATAGTTAATTACCTGACAAGGAATTCAGATACTGCCCCAAGAGAAGAGGAAATAGAATGTTCTAAATAAAACATGACTATAAATGGGCTGGAAATCACAACTTTCCTTACATATAAAAGATGTTTCCTTCACTAGGATTTATCTAAGCAAAGTGGGAAATTGTATAAATTCTAAATTAAGCACCAGAGGCTATTCTCACTGTCCTTTAAATAAAATTAAACACCCACTAAGAGCTTTGGCAAACAAATTAATGTTACAAGTGAACAGGGCAAAGTATTTTTTTAAGAGCTCTGTCTGAGCTACACAGAAGGAAGGGGTTTGGTTGGATTTTGGGAGAAGGGGGACAACTTTTTCCTATTCTGGAATCAGAAGTGAAAAAAAAATGTACTAGTGGGTTTTTTCCTGTTTTTTTTTTTTTAACTGTACATTCCATTTGAATCTGCTCCACGTGCACCAGTATTTAACATTTAAATCAAGTTTAGTAAAAATTGGCTGTATGATTAAAGCCATGCAAGGAGCAGGGCACATCCAGTTTTCCAGGTGTGTGCTGGAGGCAGTTTCCATTTTCAAGCCAGGCTAATCCCCAAAATCAAAGCAAGTGCAGTACCATTGATCCAAAGACTTTATATGTGCCATTATTACAGTCACAGTGATGATTCAGTAAAGAAAACACTGAAACTATTCTGTTTCTTCAATCATTCTGGAATGTAAAGCTGACCAGAGATAAACAACAATACCACTAATTATTCTTTTTGAAATGGAAAACTCCTGCCTACACAATAGTCTTCTAAATTAAACATCCTAATTCCTATTAACGAAGAGGTGGCATGACAGAATTCATTTGACCCAGATGTTGTTATTAAATTAATCACATGTCTAATTTCTATTAAAGGGACTTAGGGAAGAATGAAAAGATTCAATATAAATATGCTACAAAACCAAGAAGCTATTAAAAAGGTAAGTGTAATTTTCCAGCCTCTAAGAAAACACGGAATTACTGTCCAAAGTGTTGCTTGCAAAACTAAGAATATTACTTGATGCCAGTCCATTACAGGGTCAAAGAAATAGAGAATAGACTCCATCACAGATAAAATTGCTTGTTACTGAATTATTCCTACAAATAAAGAAACTCAGAGAATCGTTTGGTGGTTTGACTTCAGGGAACAGAAAGAACAGGCAAGGCAAACCTGTGCATTGGTTAAGTTTCCCACATTGAACACTACAAGGAAAATGCTGCACCGGCTGCTGAGACACACTCAGAGTTATCAAAAACATCTGTATTTTTGGTAGTGGCAGCACCTATGGCATAAAATGTCCTCTCATTTCAAGATTGCTACATTTCAATAAACAAAATTCAAGTGTCATAACTTTTTAAAAATTCTTATTTCGTTATGTTGCAAGCCAATCTTTCATTTATTTGCTTGAATTAAGATTGCCTTTATTTAAACACTCTCTGCAGATAACAAGCACAAACCATTTCTGTTAGGTGATGTTTTCCCTTTGTTTCAGACATTTCCCATCTGTTCAGCTGTTTATTGACAGAGAAAACCAATTTCAAGGCAGACAGCGATACTGAACTCAATATATTTTTGCATTTCATGTGTGTTTTTTCCTTTGCGTCTTCCCTAATTTATGTATTTGTTCAGCTATAGTGTAAAGGTCGGGGTCTCTTTGTTTTTTGAATAATACTCAAAAAAGTACTTTAATATAGAAATCTTGTTATGGTTATACCTTTGGCAAAACTCCATAACAATAAGATTGAAGCTCATAATCCTTGTTCAAGTAAACTCACAATCAGACCCAAAGAGCATAAGACAACAGTCTCTGAGACTTCATCCTTAACTGCCTCCTGTGTTTGTTCAATAAATAAGGACTGTGAGCAAGGGAGCAGCCACACCAATAACGGGAGGATTTGTCTGCACAAACCTCTCAACCTCCTGCTCTTTTTTAACTTTTTAGTCTATTAAATCTATGGACATATTTGGCTTTGTTTACAGAACATACAGGAAGAGACCCATGTATGTAAAAAAATTGAAATAAACTACTATTGTCCACTATCAGCGATGGGGTCTCAATAAACTTTCCCCATCGTAAGCACCAAGAACAGCAAGATGGTTCTGTTCCCTTTTTTAAACTGTTTTCCCCCTGGAAATAATCATTCAGAGGCAAATTGTCCTTGGATTTACCTGTCAGTCCCACTCTGACAATGTTTTTGAATGTCAGCAACATGTTATTTCTATATTCACCCGGGAACAAAAACTTGCAAAATTCATTCTTTCCGGCTGTTCATTTTACATTTAACCAGCAATGGGATTCTCCCACCCAATAAGACTATCAGCAGTGCTTTTCAGTTCTCCAGATGACTAAAGGATAGCACTGAACCAAATTTACCAGCTATCAGCAAACACAAGTCTGCTATTTCATTTTGGTGAATATTTTTCATGTAGTTTTCTCACTCACTCTTCCCTTCCTAAGGCGAGTGTTTGGGAAAGCTTATTTTATAGGCTTCTCTGCCAGCCAGACATCTTAATCATATGGAATGTCTCCATTGCTGCTGCATCTTCTTTTATTTCGTTTTTATGATCCTCCAAAGGAATTTGAATGTCAGCTTGTAAGACAAGAACCCTTTCTAGCCAGGATGGGTATTATACTTCCTGGCTTATGCACTCTGGTAGAAATTTGACAAAGGCACAGACAATACACATCAAATTCTATTCTAGCAACCCATTAAAGATACTACAAGAAACCTAATTTTAATCTCATATTCAAAATATTTTGCAAAATATTTGTGCAAGGTGCCTAATCATTCAACTTAGCATATTGACATCCTCACGGCATTTTAACCAGAACAACTTTTGATCTCTGCCTTTCAACCTAAAATTGAAAATGTTTTACATTCTCACCCTTTTTGCATGCTTAGTCTCCATGGAGACTACAGGACCATCACTTCTTTCTTTCTTTCTTTCCTTTTTTTTATTTTTTTTAATTAATACCATGGCCATATGTCACTTGAGTGTAAATGCAGTGAAAATTTTCAAGGGCTTTCCACTCCATTTCAGTAGGATTATAGGTCAGTGAACCTTGAACAGGGAGAGCTAAATACAGTGCCTCCTGATAGACTATAAAAGCAAAGTTAACTCACCTAAGGAAAAAATACAGTGAAAACCAATACTTAAGTGCAGGACTATTAGGCTTGCCACAGAATGATGTCCACTATATCTCTATATTTGTTTTTTTATAAGCCTTCTATCCAAGGTTTTCAAAAGCTTTTACAGACACTAAGCATGTAATGCTTAATGCTATTACCTCAGTCTGAGGATCTAGACAGTATTATTGCCCCCACTCTATGTGAAAAAACTAAACTATGAATTTATGGTCACTTGTTAAAGGTCACACCAAAAGTGCTGCTGCTGGCAGGGCCAGACCCAGAGTCCCTGAGTTGTCCTTTCATTATCATCTTACACTCTTCTCCTTCGTGCCTTCGTGGAAAAAACAACATAAGAAAACATGAAAGAGTAAAGGCGAACAGTCTTGGCTCAATATCTTTTGCGAAATGAACCAAGAAAATTCTGGAATTAGAAATCACATTCTTCTATCAGGGAAAAGACCCCAGCACTGAAATGTGCTCCTCCTCTCTGCCCTTGATAATATTAATTGGGGTTGTACTCTCAAGTGCTTTCAGGGAAGTGCAGAAGGAAAACTATTGACTATGTGATTCTGAAGGGGGGTGAGGGGAGAGTGCTTTGCTTTGTGCACTGGATGTGAATCAGCCAAGGATCTATACAGGAGCAGCAATGGGGCTGATCAATCTTTATTCCTACACAATCAAGCAAAGCTGCATCTTCAAATCCCTTTACTGACAAGCTCATAAAACGATGGTATTGATCACGACACCCAAATTTGTGGGTTTGACAATAAAAGCAATTTGTTTAAGGAGGGAAATAGCCATATGAGGTGAATGCATGTGGTTTATTAACTTTAAAAAATAATTCTTCTGAGCAGTAACATGAAAGGTTAGACAGAACTTTTTAACCTTGAAGATTCTGGCTTCCATTTTCCCTAAGACATTTTCCTCTTGAGGAAATTTGTATTTTAGATTTTGGAGTCCAGCAGAGGTAGCAAGGTGTGTCTCCATGCCACAGCTAATGTTTGTGTGCTCTTCAAAGTGAACAGTGTTAGGTTCATCTCAGTTCAGGTGGAACTGCGGGCTTCAGACAAAATCAACCTCTGGAGGGCTCACGCTGCCTTACCTAATCATTCCCCATGCTGTAAGGCATAATCCAGTACAGCTGTAAGACCCAACCAACCCCACACCTCTCAAAACTCCAGATCCATCACCTGCTCTGAGGCATCTGTACTCATATCCTCCTCAGAAACTGAGGGAGGAGCAAACATTTCCTGGTTGGAGGTGTAAGCAAGAAACTTCCTCACCTCAGAGGAGATGCTGGTCATTACCACTGCTTATGGTAACAGCTCCTCTGCCCTGGAATCCTCTATCCAGGGGCTCTGGAGTGCCTTGGCCCATTTCCACTAAGACTGTGTCTGTCAAAGCAAGGTGCTTTGGCTGGGCACGTATCTTTTCACAGTACCATTAAACCAGGCTGTGTTTTACCAGCTCTCAGTGTTGAGCGTGCTACGAGGAAACGTGTAAGTCTAATTCATGGAAAAATGAAGAGAGGATAAAAAGGGCAGCTGCACAGAGTGGTAAAGATGTCATTCAGCTCAGGATGCAGCTGGAGCTCCTTGCTAAGTGGCCAGGTAGATTGAGTCCTTGGAACTGGGAGCATTAGACTACAGCACCTGAGCCCTCATGCAGTGGAGAACACAACCCACCACACAAACCTGTACTGGCACTGAACAAGCAATGGAAGTGCCTCCCCTGCATTCCAGTGAAGGGAACTTTTACAGCTGGCTTCCAGATCCAAGGTTTTTAGCCATTTTCCCAGTTCCACATCCTGCAATCCAGTATGTCACTTTCTGGCATCACAGGTCCCAGCTAAGACACAGCTCATTGCAAGAGGGTCTGCAGCTGGATGTGTTTGCACGATCCACCATACAAGGTGGATCTCCAGACCCCGTTCAACACACCACAGCAGCTCCAAGGGCACGTCCCTCCCTGAGCTCCCACGGGTGCTTCTCTGATTGTTCATCTGCCCAGTTCCTTCTCTCCAACTTCCTCAGCTGTGCTTGAGAAAGGTTAAATGACTGCAAGATTCCCTAGGACTATTTGCCTTCAAGCAGAGCCCACCTGGCTCAGGAAGGGATCCTGGGGATAAAAAGCCTGGAAGATTTGGGAGCACTTAAACAACAACACAAATGTACGGACTGTTATTCTGATCACAGGTACATTCACCCTCATACAAAAGTTACACCAGATTTTCCTCCCAAAAGCCCAGCTTTACTTTTCTGGCTTCACACCACTGACATTTGGGTTAGACTGGTAGAGTTTTTCAGGCTGCCAGTTCCTCCTTCCTCTTTTCAGCAGAACCTTTCCTGAACTCCAAATCCAGCCTACCTTATTTTTGACAAAGCACTCTTTCAACATTACAACACGATTGTTCTGCACCAAACTCAGGTCTGCACTACAGAGGCAACATTTTCTGGCAATTACTTAAGCATGAAAAAGAAACAGGTCCAAGAGGATAAAGCAAAAACCAGCTTCCTATAGAGCTCTGTCTCATGGATGATTGACTCTCATGCCCAAAAAACTACAAGCTCTTATTTATGACTTTTCCATAATTGGTTATTGATAAAAATTCACCTGCCCAGAGAGTCTCTATTATCTTTTTCCTCTGCTGCTTGTGCATTTTCCTGAAACATATAAGAAATAAAACCACCTTTGAGTCAGCTATGCTGCTGTCAAATTTAAAACACACATGCACAGGCAGCATGGTAGAATAAAGCTCATTTTCTCAGAAAAGCTGGCTAAAATTCCCCTTTTTCTCCAAAGGAAAAAAACCCACAGTGAAATTCAGGAAAAATTGACCTAGCTATACTTACTTGCTTTATTTCCTTCATTAAAAATGACAAATGTATTCCTGAGTTACCACATGTATAGTACTGCTGGCTGTTTTTATGGCATAAATAAGCAGAAGTTCTTTACTTTGAAATAAAACATCATACACCTATTATTAGCAATAGATCTACATAAAACACTAAGGTACTTGAATATATATGCTTGCTTGTTGACATCTTTCTAAAATAGGAAGAATATTATAATATTAAAAATAGAAAGCATGAATATTGTTGACTTACAAACAAAAAAGAAAGAATATCCATAGAGCACAGGAAGAGTATGTAAATTCAGACCCAATGTAGCTACAGAAAAAAAAAGTCTCGTATTTTAGGAGAAAAAAACTTGAAAAATTGACTTAACACCTTTATGCACATTGCCTGAGATGTGGCTCACGCCGCACAAATTTCAGGTGAATTTAACCTACAATATATTGAAATTGCAATTGCCTAATAACGCATACATGTATGTAACTTAATTTGAATTATTAGTCATGGAAGTAATTCTTAAAGCTTTATATGCTGCTGTACTAATTTCTTTCCTATTCCTACCCAGGCCTTTGGGGGGAAGAAAGCAGCAAAACCGTGTGCACTTCTTTGCAACTGCATCCCATTTTTCCCTTGAAAGCTTCTGGAATTTTCCAAATCCTCACATCTCAAGGCTCAAGTTTTGTTGAAGACTGTGGAGATTCAAGCTGCTTATGGCCAATGCCTTCACATCTCCATAATACCTCTCAGGGCAGCCCTTTGCAATGCCACTTGCTTTCGCTGTACCAAAAAGGATACAAATTCTTGCACACCTACAATAATGTTAAATCCTTCCCAAGTGCTATCCATAGAAAATCAAAAGCATTAAATTGTTGCCTTATTTCTCCTTTCTTGTGGGGGGTCTATGCTACATGAAAGACCTCCCTATGTATTTCTTTCCTTCAGTTACACCTTTCTCTGAAGTAACAGCACCTTTTAACAGAGCACGTGACTCTGTTAACTTTAATGTCTTAGTTTGTGACAATTAAGGAAGAGAGATTCAGCAGAATAAATTGACATACCAGACTGTTTGAAGTGTCCTTTAATCTTCTGGATGATTTTAAAAGTTCAGCTAGTTATTCCATTTAGAGATCAGACCAAAGCAACTCCCTCCTCCCCCTCCTCCTTTTCTTGTAAAATAACTGTGACAGCCTGGAGAAATATTGTCTATCTTGGTTGCAGCCAGTGCCCTGAAGGTGTAAAGCTATAGATGAGTTCAATACAGCTTGTTTCACTGCTAATTTCAGAGGGCATGTAGAGCTTCTTGTTCCCCTGGCTTAACAGACAAATTGACTTTCTAATTTTAGAACAAGGAGACTTCTGCACATGCACAGACTGAAAACGCTACTTTTCTGATGGATTTAAATACAGATTTTTTTGCTTCTGAAGACCCACAGAAACTGAGGGACTTGGGACTTGCCATGAAAAAATGGTGGTTAGGAATGTTGCCCCACAGCCAGATGTTCACACAACAATCCTGCTATTGCTCGTTCCTTGGGAGACTGTTTAAAATAGCTCTGGCTAAGCTTCCCTTTGGCACACCAAGCTGGAGCTGGTGACTGCCCTGATTTCAGAGGGCACCAGGCATGTCCTACAGCCCTTGTGCTCTCAGTGGAAGGAAGGTTGGTGACTCCCAGCCTGGCCACGAGGTGCCTGCCCTGCTGTGGGGCTGATCCTGCCACCCATCCCGCCGCCTTTAACACTCTGCTGGGCTGTCTGGAGCAGCGTTCCCTCTTTGCCTACCACCCTGCTGCCCAGCTGTCCTCCTTGGCAGTGCCCTGGCATTCTGTGTCAGTGCTCTGGCATTCTGTGCCAGTGCCCTCATTCATCCCCACCTGGGACTCAGCTCTGCAGAACAAGGTGAATACACAAAGGGAGCACCAAAGAAAAGCTCAAACAATTTTGCTGTGCTCACAGGTGAATGAATGGCCACATCTCCACCTTAGTTCCCAGGAATCACTTGCTTTGGCAGCTCAGCTACAAAGCAAACTCCTGAAGAGAGAGAAAAGCAAATCCTCCACGGCTCCTGTAGCTTCTCAGCTACAGACCTGGACAACCTGACCAAGCTACACAATACTAAGAACCAATAATAAAGTATTTCAGCTCTTGCTCCCAGAACTGTTTAGGAGCGTTTCCCGACCAACCTAACTGGCAATTCAGAAAAACAAATGCATTTATTAAAGCAACATTCTAAGAAGGTTGGGGGTACAAATGAAGGACTAAATGACATCACTTCCTGTGTTTGCATTGTAAGAATCTCCATAAATATACATATAGCTTTGCCTTGTAGTCTTTATCTAAATATTTGCTCCCTCTGCTCTGCCCCTAGCACAATTCTTCCTTGTCCACTTTAAAAGTTTCCATTTATTGCCCCCCCCCCTTTTTTTTTTTTTATGGAAAATTAAATAGTCAGTCTTTTGAGTGAAAGGGGGAGGAGAGTATCACCTTTCACCCCAGCTAGGCAACAAATCTATATACACTGGACTGCTTGACAGTAAGTAATTCTCCCAAGAATTGTTTCCACCTGTCTGATAATTGTGCATTTCCCTCTAATTAAATTCTGCAATTTCTGTGTTTCTGATGGAAGCACCTGGATTAACATTAGCAGTTCATTAGGACTTTCTCAGTGTGTTTACACGTCATGATTACAACTGTAGAGCAAAATCTTTATTTGTGGTTTATCCAAGAAGCAGAAGAAGCATTTCTTTTCATAAACAAGATTAATCCCCTAAACCACTGAACAAGAGATATTTTCCTAGAGAGTTACATAAGCATGATGAGAGTGCCAAAACTAGAAACTCAAAGTAAAGAGCAAAAATATTGCTTTTACAAAACAACTGCTGATTCCCACCATCTCAAAGGTTTGATCATAAGGCTGCAATTCTGAAACTGTCATTTATCCCTTTGCACTCGAGACTCCTAAATCCTTGATCATTTGCTGCTGAGAACCACTGCAAACAAGATTTATTTTCATGTCGTTTACAAGAACAAAGTCTTGATTTTGGAATAAATAGTAATTTTTCATCAAGACGTTGTAATTCTTTTGAGACTCTTAAGGACTAAGTCGGAGGTTTATCTCACTAAAATATGTAAAACAAATGTAGAATACACCCAGCAACCCTCCTCTCTCTTCCAGAATTCTTGGTATTTAATGTGCATAAAATCAAACTTGAGTTAATCTATCAGAATTTAAAAAACCATTGCAATACTGACAATATGTATGCACTGAATGTACATGTGCATCTCTAACACAAAATAGAGATATTGGTGAGAATATGGCAATGTAACATCTGGGGGTTTGACAGTTACAAAAATAATCAAGACCATTCAAAATCATTTGCTGCACCATCCTCTAGTCAGTAGCTGACAACCTTGCAAAAATAAAGCTGCTCAGATACAAATGTTCCTGTCAGAGGTATATCTACTTTATAACTTTGGGGGAAACTAAGTTAAATTTTAGCCATTTACTCACATGCAATAGAGTTTAGGAGAAGAACGTTGTCTGTTCCTATCAGAAGATGTTTAGAATTTGAAATAAACATTTAAAAAATAGAAGAACGTTATGAAATTTCTTATGCTTCCAAGCAAGGACTCAAAAAATTGGCAAGGGATATATAGTTTGGGTATTTGGATAAATTTTGGATTTCGCACCCAAAATGCAAAACTGTACTTTGTTTTCCCTATAAAAATCTACCCACATTTTTCAAAATTGTAAGTCTAGGGCGGGAGGGAGACATTACTTTGAAAAACACATCATACTGAGTCTTGTCAGAGCTTGTCTGCCAAATTCTCCTCTGCCCATAATTCCATGGAAAAAGTACCATGTGTTCATGTAAGACTGTTTCTAATGAATATGCATGAAAGATTAATTCTAAGATGTCCTAATTTCTGCAACTTTCTAAATCTTCACCATTATGGGTGTTGACTGATGCATAATGTATGGACAACACATATCACACACTGTACATACATTATATTTATTAAATCTGGGATGATCTTATTTTTTTATAGCCATCTTTTGTTCCCTTGTAAGCCTTTTGCTTTCCTTGCCTCAACTGCTTCACACAAACATCTGCATGTGTCTGCGAGAAAATTAATTGCTTCAACAATTAACAGGAAAATGCATCTCAGAGGAAACACTTCATAATCGATCTGCTTCCAGGTACAATATTTGCCACTTAGGAATAGATTAATTGGATTGAAAATTATTCCAGCTAATTATTTTCTTTCTAGTATAAGATTAAATGGAAGGGTCTAATAAACTGAAAATGAAGTTCTACCCAGCACTTCACCTTCTGCTGAGCTCACAGGGAAATGCCATGTTTGATTCCATACAGTCCTAGTTTATAGGATTCTGCTCGTTCTGTGACCAGGGATTGCTGAAGGAGCACGTGGCTCTCTCTCTCAGTCAAGTTGGCCCATTTATCTCCACGTGGTGCCACTCTGTGCCACACAGACACTTCTTGGTGCAACAGTTTTAATCTACAATGAGATAAGAGGGATAAGAGCACATCTGCACTTTCCAATGCTGCCATAAACTGACCTATGGAGACACTGGTGCATTATGGTACAGCTGAAATGAGAATTATATAAATATCAAACCCACGTGCTTTGGGACTGATTTTACAGTTGATTTAGAAAGGCCATGTAAGAAATAGAAGGTGACAGTAATATAGTCTCACTTTTGGCAGTGTGCATTGAGTAGCTATCCTGTTTCACAGAGTCCAGCTGAAATCCATCACAAAACCAGAATTTAAGAAAGCTTCCAGTAAATAAAGCCTGCTAAAAAAGATAGTATCTTGCCAACATTGAAGGTATTCTTCTAGTATTTCAGCTATGGTGAGAAAAAGGCGGGCATAAGTTCTTGCAAAATGCCAGGGAAAATTCACCCCAAGAAAGGCTGGAGATAATGGTCATCCATTCAGCTAATTACACATTTGAATATCAGCTTCAGGTAATCCCTGAAACTAAGAATAATATTAACACATTTACATAAGTGCAGGCAATCCCTCAACTACCATCCTGACGAAGATCTCAACCCCAGAGACTTCACCTTCTTTGTATCACCCACCTGAATGCAGAGTCAGTGGTGGGCAGGCTCTGCACCAGGTGGCCACATTCACTTGTGACTTCACACCACGACTTCACACCATGACCAGCCTAGGCTGCTCTCACATCAGCAGAGCTGTTAGTTACCCAAATTTCAAACCACACCTAATACAAAATCATATTTACACTTTTTACATGGAAAAACTCTCCAAGTTCCTGAGTAACAAATGGCAACGTAACCTGTAATGACTCCTGTGCTTTTCCAAAGAATCGTGCAACAAACCAGTCTCCTCTTCTCAGCATCCTGATTTGCCATAGAGGATACAGCCTTATTCCCCACTCCTACACATTCTAAAATGTACTTTTGTCTAATTTCTTATGTAACATCCTTTCTGTGCATTCCTATGCTCAAATTTGGTGTCAGACTATCATACGTAGAACACATGATTCATAAACTTGCACAATGAGGATGGATTTCAAACAGATTCAGACTTGAATAGAGGTGTAAAGGGAAAGTGTATTGCATATTAAAACAGCTCTCTATAACCCTAATAGTTTATACTCCACATTTTAAAAGGAAAGCTTTTTGCAGAGGCTGGAGTGTGTTGGTAGGGCTGGAAGCACTGCTTGCTGCTGCAGAATACCATGCAGGGGGAGGAATGAATCACATTACACACTCCCTTCATGTAACCCAAAATATCCAGTGAACACACAGACAGCCCTGCCCATGGAATCTCACACCTCAGATTCCTCTGCTCTTCCTGATTTTCATATGTGTGTATGCCAGAATCAATGATATCCAGCAATACAAGGCATCCTGTTACCCTAAAAACATCTGATTTCTTCTATTGGCATGAAAGTCAATAGAAACTCTTCAAAAAGAGATCTAAGACACACTACCAGTTCCAGAGAACTCTATATAATAAACTCCTAGGAAGGAAGGTTTTTCCTGACTGTAAAAAAAAAAAAAAAAAAAAAAAAGCCTTTGGTGCAAGTTTCCTCTGAAGGGACTAGCTGAGAGATGAGAAGCTCCGTCACACTTCCCACATGACCCAGAGCAAGTTATTAAGGCTTGTGCAGTTACAGGGGGTCATAAACCAACACAGCACTGCCTCCTGCATTGTCTCAGTGACCAGTTCAGTGCAGCTCCCTGCTGAGCCTCTTACTCCCATGGAGCTCATCCTAAGCCTGGTCATGTAACCCTGTTCCCTGCACACACACAACCCCTAAGAGGTGACATGTAGTAGTGACAGAACTGTCCTCCAGTTTAGCCCATGCCCTCCCTGGGCCTCTCTCAAGCCCCACTGCAGGTGGTTAAAAGCCTGAGAGGTGACCAAGGTGACATAATTAGAGAGTGAGTTAGACAAGCACCATCAGTTCAAATAAACCACCCACAGGTTAATACAGCAATTCTAGTTTGTTCATGGCATTGATAAATCCATACATTAAGAGTTGAAGCCATAAAATAACTCAAATTCCCAGTGAACTTCAGCCTCATACTTGAAGTTGGAATTTGTTTAGGATTAGTTTTACAATTCAGAAGGATGCTAAACATTATTACATAATTCTGTTAACCTTCTGGTCCACACCTTGTTGTATATTGACCTTGTATATTGTTGTATAGATGTGACAGATAGATTGAATGACTTTTTCCCCCCAAACATGAGAATCCCAATGTTTCAACCACAACAGGCATATTTTCAGCCTCAGCTCGTATTTTAAGTCATCCACTCACTTCCCAACTCTTTGAGTAATTAGTATTAATTCTTACAAGCTTTCCTCCAAGGAAAAAAAATCAACAGCACCATTAGAGATATTTTCACAAGACACACTTTTGCATTTAATATCAGATTTTTAATAGACAGGAGATTACTCACTTGCTGCCTCAGTTGTAATAGGGAACAAACTGGTTTTCTCCCACTGGAATTGTTATTTTCAGCCTCTAGGATACTAAAGGTTTAAGAACTACAAGTGCTAAGTACCACAAACCCAGAGCAAACATCAGTGATGATGAATCCTGAAGGTTCTTAAGGGAAATCATCCCTCCTTAAGTTTAAAATTATATTTATTACCCTGGATAACACCAGGGTAAAAAAAAAAAAAAAGACACTAAATATGCATGAGTTTATCCAGACTACTGGAAATACTCCTTTACTACTTCAACACAATGTAGAAAGAAGGGCATCTGCTCTACAAAAGAGGTGGCAGAAACAGCCATGAAAAACCTGCACATCATCCAGGGGGAAAGGGAGAAGAGAGGACAGAAGCCCCACTGTATCCCTGAATTATCTGCCTTTTCTGTAACTTTCTCCCATCAGCAAACTACTCAGGCTTAGACTGTTTCCCTCAAATTTTGGGGGAGGGGCACACAAATATTTTTCTTTGGTTACTTAAGTCGGGTGATACCTGTCTCTCCTAGTCTATGTAGATTCTCTAATTTGAGGTCTAGCTAAAACTAAAGCCCAAACTACCACAATATTCTTCACCCTGCATTGCTAAAACCACAGAAAGCACTGCAGTAAAACCTGCCTCTGCCCTAAAACCTTTGGGTATGTTTTTACTCTTTGCACTTGACCACAGAGTAGAATAAAAGCTTTTATATTATCTCTGTGCTTATCGTGTTTCCTTTTAAAGAGGTGGTATCTGACTTTCCTCCATTCAGCAAAAAAAAAAAAATCCTACAGATGCTGGAGGGATATCACAGTGATATAAAATGGCACAGGCACCACCAATAATCTCCTTTAATGTACTTGTTACAGATACAAGAAGAGTCCACCTCTATGATGCCAGAAGGGCATCTACATGCCTTTGAAGTGCTTTCTTGCACTTTTGGTTCTTAAATGACTGAGTCACAAACAGGTGAAAAAGTTGGCTAATAATGCCTTTCTCTAATAGCTGTTGGTTAATATTTCATCTCTTTCCTTTTGATTTGATTGAAGATGATAACCATAAACATTTTTTTCTGGTGTATTAGCATTGAGCAGAATGATTTCAAGGGGGAGACTGCATTTCTTGATAAATAAAATAGTTTTCTGTGTAAAAAGTGAAAAAAAGTGGGTCAGCATCTAAAAGAATAATGCACTGAGGTTTGGTTCGTACAAATTTATTTTGCTTCAACATCTCAAAGGGTTCTCTCTCAGAGGGCACATTTAAGTTTTAAAATAAGAAATAGAAGTTTGTGACTAATTGCTTTCAAAGAGTAGAATGCAAGCATGACTTCTGAGATGTTCAGTACTTTCACATCATCACAACATATAAACTCTTAGAGAAGCCTGGAGGTTTCAAATAACAGGGAAGAAGGAAAAAGAAAACCCCAAACTGTACACAGTATGAAACTCTGAAGCTACCCAGGATAAACATGTTTATAGCTGATCATTACCCATATTTGTCAGAGGTATAAATAGACTTAAACTCTTGTATTTCAGAAACTAATACATTATATCTGCTTGATAGTAAATAACTTAATGTACTACATCAGCATCAATAATGCTGAGGGAAGAGCAATTGTTTTAGGGCTGAATAATTAGTCTTAGCAATTTTGAAACCAAATAAAAGGTGGCTCCCTTCCTTCCTGTTCCCCCCAGAAATAAAACTATCATTAAAAAAACAAACAGAAGAAATCTTTTTTGCTCAGAATTCACATAATTAATCAATTAATTTCTTGACTTGCCATCAAAATACCCAAAGATACAGTGTAACCCAACCCTTCACCCACTCTGACTGTCCAG
The DNA here is from genome assembly GCA_013396695.1 of Sakesphorus luctuosus. Classification (NCBI taxonomy): domain Eukaryota; kingdom Metazoa; phylum Chordata; class Aves; order Passeriformes; family Thamnophilidae; genus Sakesphorus; species Sakesphorus luctuosus. The sequence continues at coordinate 208,108 of VWZD01004033.1, forward strand.
CTTTTTAAATATCACTCTTGAGTATATATATGTACCATTTCTGCAGTCTTTCTTGCTTTTATTCCATCTTGATAAACTAAAGCTCATGTGATTCCCACATGATGCGATGCAACAAAACACACTGGAATTACTTTTACTACATCATGCATTTTTAACTCTGATTGAGCAGAAATTTTGCTTTCCAAGCTCTAATATACTTCTAGTTGATAAAGTCATGTGAGCACATGAATAGCAAGGAAAAAAATAACGGTGATCTAAACCATCAAACATTATGAAGCATTTTGATGAACACCAGCAAGAGATATAATGTAATTATTGTGGCTATTAAGCTGTTATTTATGCTAAATATGTTGCTCTTGTTGGCTTTAGGAGTGTTTCAGGACTACAGCACTCTTGAGAGTCGATCCCATGTACTGGCAGATGCAACAAGGAAGAGAATGAGGCAATAACTCACTGCTGTTAAAACATGAAAACTAAATGTTAAGTATCTACATTTGAAAAGGAGAAGTACAGGGCACTAAGGATAATGGCATGAATGCAATAGAACAAAAATATTGTATAGGAAAATCAAAAGCAATGTTGCCATACATTTTCCTGTCCGCTGTTATTAACTAATATGAAGTTAATTCTTCTATTATAAAAGCATTAAGTAAAGTCAGCACTGAAATACAGTATCATGACTAAATGAGACAGGCAGGAACAAAAGAAGGATATAGCCCAGAAAATACTGGCATTGTCTCTCACTGTGTCAATATTATCACAGACTAATTCAGTCACTTGTGGTTCAAACTGAAAATAAGTTTCTCTAATAGCAGCATCTGGTTTCAGGCAGCATAAACCAGCAACTCCTCCAATGCTACAGAACTCAAAAATGCAAGAGGAAAAGTATAAAAACGTACACTGTCTTTGCTACATTTCCAGAAACAAGCATAGGGAAAAGGAAATTGCCAAGCAAAGCTCATCCATGATAAAATCATTGAGATAAGGCAGCAAATGGTCATATCCAGACATTAAGGTTCCAAGCTTTGTCTATAATTATTTTGTACTTGGTTGAACCAACAGCCTCATTCCTGCCATAAGCACAGAGAACAGCAGTGTAATGGAATAACCAACATTTACACCCAAAAACATAAACATGAATAAAATATTTTAAGAGGATCATAACACCCATTAGTATCACATCAGAACATCTTGCTTAATGTCTCCACAGCAGCTATGGATTGAGGAAAGTACTATCAGTCATGTTTTGCAAATGAGGAAAATCCAATAAATCTCTATCTTTAGCCACCTCAACAATTTTCCAAGCCCATCCCACCTGGCACATTTCCAGTCCAACAGCAAACACAGAGGAAGAACAGTCAGCAATTCAAACCTTCCACTTTTGGCTATTCTTCTTTTCAATCCTCACTCGCACAGCGAGATGCTGCATTTCAGGTACAGTGAGAAACAGCACCATTCCAAGAAAATATTCTGGAAATGCAGAGCTCCTTAATCACACCTTTTTATTCTATTCATCTTATCACATGAGGAATTAAGAAAAAGAAAGATCAGTCAACTTATGAAGGAAATAAGTAAAGCATGGCTCATTTTAGAATGCATCTCCCTGATTCAAACATTGTTTAAGTGTTTCCCAAGTCACATTTCTGAGCCACTGGTTCATTCCCATCACACCATGTTCTATTTGGTTTTCTGGTCACCTGCTTGACAACAGAGGATTGGAAGATAAATGTTTTACAGGGAAGAACAGAAGTGCTGTATACAGATGCTACAAGGAGTAAATCCATCTAATAATCTCATGGGTCAGGACTTAGAGTGTTACCAAATTATTATTGCCCAAGAATGAACTCAGAGGATTGGGGAGAACTTTGTAATTGCTTCACCATTAAACCAGAACACTGTCACAAGCCCACACTCAGCAAGGCACGACAACTTCAAATCATATTTGGCAGATGGGCTTAATTAGTTATTCTCACACAGACTCACAATATTTGCTGTTAATATTCCTTCTAAAACACCCTGCTGGCTGTGATAATATTTATATGTTAATCCTGTTACGATAAGTTTGGGTGCCAAAACCTCTCCAAATAAAATGACGGATATATTTCAAACCTGGCCAAGGAAACGCTCAGACATTCTGGTTCCGTTTGTCACCTGCACAAGTGCCTCCTTAACCCGTGAAATTACACCTGTCACACTAAGTTAGCTTTATTAAGACTATTTTCTGATCCGTGTCAAACTATCAGAAACACAAAGGGATTGAATCTTTAGTTCATTAACATTACCACCTTTGCATCCGTGTGATGAGATCTCTGGGTTTTAGGAGAAATTAAAGAATATGCAAACAGAGTTTGTTTAATTTCTAAATCAAGTATAGAGGCAAATCATTTGGTAAGACACCCCAATATTTAACTGTTATCCATTGTGCCCATTTGGTGGCATCAAACATTTCTAAATAAGTTCCCCCCAAATACTGAGCACACTCCTTTTCCCACATAATGCTTGAGCTGGCTTCTTAAAATGAACAGCAAAACAGATACAATTACATTTAATGACAAAAACAACTTACTGGATAATACATTGCAAATATTTTGCACTCATTTACAGTGAAGAAGGTCTCAAAAAAGAGAAGACACAAAATCTCAACCAAGAACTCAGATGAAATAAGTCAAACCAGAAGTTACTGCAGAGTTACACACATACCTTAATTTCCCTTGTTTTTCTTTCCAGTAAAATCTAATATGTATATTTCTAAACCTAACATATTTCTAAAATCTAGTAGGTATCTTTCTTTCACCCAACACGAAGCAGTGCTTATACTCAGCATGTGCAAGTACACAGAATCCACAACCACTGCATGAAAGGTGACATCGTAATTCATTTTTCTGTGTACAAGGGGTCATTTTGAAGGTTTGCCACTGAATGATGAATACTGAAGGGAAGTAAGTTGCCAAGATTCAATTCCCCCATGAGGTTGCTTTTTATTTTCCTGCTGAGGAAGAGAAAATCAGGCAGATGCACTGTATGGGCCCAACAAGATAAAGTGTGATGGAAAACTCATCGCTGAAATAATCTTTGATTTTGATCCAATGCCCATTTGAGACAGTGAAAATATGCACATTTTCTCCAAATAGCTTTGAACTGGGATTTTAAAGAATCTGACAGATTGTGCTAGACAGTAGGAAGCTCTGACCTTGGCATGTATACACATTGCTTCTTTGACCAATGAAATTCAGACAGGTAGGAGACAATATTTGGTTTAGATGAGAAAAAACCAGGGTACTATAGCAGAGGAATTGTGTAGAATCTGAGTTATAATAAGGAGAAAGTGATTAATGCCACGATTAAGAAGGGAAGTTCTCTCTTTTTTTAAACTAGTCATAACCAAATTGGAAGATATGAAAGTTCTTCTGAATAATTTGTGAAAACAGTATTTCCTGCTAAATTTTAATCAGATTATTAGGATTGACTAACACTCTGTCCAGAGTACATGTGGTTAAATGAGCAATAATAAAGACAGACACAGCTTTTCCAAAAGCGTTTTCTCCATGCACTACAGTAAAACTTATTAAAATCGTGGCAAACTGCTTTGAAAAGGAAACACACCTGTTAGTTATGAAAAGAAATCCTGCTGGAAATGACCTACCTGTTTTCAGAGACAGCAGATTTCCTCTGGCAAACAATAACAGCTGGTGCATATTTCCCAGTGTAATCCACGCTCTCTCTGATGTCCCACAAGTATGGGCTGCTGGCTCTTACACTGAAAACGTTCACACCTTTCTTCACCTTTGCCCTAGGAGAACAAGAAGATGTTTCACCAATTAGATAGAAAATGTCAGCTTGATCTGTTCCTTTTTCCTTCATTATGTTCTCATTACTGCCCCCCAGAAAATGCCACCACTCATTAGAGTCCGACAGCGGGACCAGGGAAGGAGAGGAGCGAATTAATTAAGAATTCCATATTTTGAAGAAATGATATCAAGATAGAAATCTGATTGAACTAATGGTAATTACAGCTTTAGTCATAAGGAAATTGCAGGGCAGATATGCTCTGGAGCTCCTGCTCGTCCATTATCCCCACTGAGGGCACCACTGAGCACACTAAGGCTCTCTCTTGACTCCAAGTTATTGTATTGGAGAAGAAAGTACCATTCTTGTAGTAAAAGAACTCAGGTTGGTGCTGGGGCTTATATCTGGAGAGAGGAGCCATTGCCAGGCCTCATATTACAAGGAAAATCTACCTTTTTTTCCTCCCCCCTCTCTGGATTACTCAAAGATGACATTCTGTGGTTTTGCTCCAATTTTCATTGTATTTTGAGTCCACAACATTTCTTCATTTTAATACTGTCAGGTTAATTGTTCTGTCAACTCTGAACTTAAAAATACTTATAAATATCCTTATTTTTCCTAAAGCAACTGATTTCTTTGAAGGCCTGTTGAACCTATAAACAATAGGTTAAAGAATAGGCAAAGCTGTGTGACAACTGGACTGGCTCCTACTGAGAAGGACATCCTAGTTTTCATGTGCTAGTGTAATACTTCTGGGTTTTAATATTAAAAAATAATAACCAGAAGTTATTAACCAGAAGTGGGGAAGAAGAACTACATTTAGAGATATACACTTTTAAATATGTGTTTTAATTCCTCTTACCGAGTGTTGCATTCCTTAATTCTGTCTCTCTCCTTAACTAAATACGTCTCTTAAGGCAGTAGTGAATTAATCCACAGGTATATAAAGCTGGCCAATTTACTGAATTAGGAGTTTCTAGTGTTGTTAACTTTTGGTTTCTGAATATGTTTATGAGAAGTCCGTTGTGGTCAAACAGTTTTGTATACGAGCTGTCAGGAAACGACAGTTTAATTATATTTGCTTCAAATCTCATACACAAAATCCATTCAAGTGCTATGGCAAGTTCTCAATTCTGGGCAAAAAATCCAAAAAGGTATGTGATTTTTTTGTATGAACAGCTGCTGCCATGCAGAATTGGTAATATCAGTAAAATAAGCAGCATCAGCTCTGCCTCCGCATCAAATTACTAGTTTGAAGGCCAACATCCACACAGATGTTTGCAGAATAAAAAGCCAAAGAATTCTTTCAACTGTCTTAAACAAAAGGGGTTATATCTCATTTCTCGTATCACTAACTCAATAGCAGTGGCTGTAATTTCTTTAGCACACCTGGAAGAATAAATACACGAAATCTGCCAATTTTTGTTCAAGGTCTTCTACGCTAATTTCACAAAATGAATTTTAAGCAGGTGCCGTTATTGCTGCTAGACCACAGACATCCCTCAGGACAAGAGATCAATGGTCAAAGAAGAGTGGAAATTAAACTACATTCCTGGGGTCTCAGAGAGGGAGGCAAAAAAAGGCCACACAATCTGGATGAAACACTTTTCAGCATATGTCTTTAGCTATTCCTCATGACCAGCACCTGGTCCTGCCTTCCTGTTCCACCTCAAGAAGGGAAACTGCTGGGTGTCAGCTAAGACCAGAGATGGAAAAATGATTCCCACTTCACAGGGAAACTTGGGTGGCTGAGATGTTTCCAAGCTGAGCTGGCTGTGATTAACAAACTCACACTCACCCTTCCAGCTCTGTGATGTGGCTGCTGTAGTTGGTGATGGCTGATGAGAGGGTGTTGGTGTGCTGAGCATATTTCATATTTGAAAACAGAAAACATAAGTGATACCATACTCTTTTCTATCTGGATTCCTTTATATGCCAGGGTGAAGAGGCAAATCGGAAAAGGGGACAATAAAAAACCAGTAGGACAAACTGAGTTTATCTTTGACATTCACTTTATCCAATGACAAACTGCCAGTCTATGGATCAGAATTTCTTAGAAGAGAGAAGATCTAATTTAGTCATCTGTAAAAACCCCCAATCCCTTAATTTTACTGAAAACAGTAACACAAGATTGTTGTTTTCCACAGAATTAGAGGTTAAGAACTCCTTTTGAGGAATCAGAAAAATATACTTCTATAATTAGCACAGAAGCTTCAATTCCTCGACCCCAGGAAATGTTTTTTCCTCCAGTATATCTCAATGCTGTGTTTTCCACTGCTGGGCAACTGCAGAATTTTATTCACCCAATTTACAATGGCAGCAGCACTTTGCAATTACCAAAGAATGACCTGGGTGAAACAGGGTTAATAAGAACTGAGGGTATGTTTTTTTGTCAACAGATAAAACTGAAGATACCTGAGATGAAAAGACTATGACTGCTGCCAGGGCTCATTACTTGCTTGCAAATCTGCTTTATTGAATTGCCTGGCTGTCACAGGGCACACTGGGTCCTCGACCCCTCACTGCTCTCCAGAGTGCTCATGAAACAGCCTCTCGGTTCAGCCACAGTTCAGCCTAAGATTTCCCAGCTGCAATAATACACAAAGAAGGTGTATGACAAAGCTTTTTCATATATTTGCTCGCAGTTAACAGTTTAAGTATAACAGATTGTACGTTTGGTTAAAACACCCTGGGCTGGGCTGCAGCAAGGGAAGTTGTTTGAGTATTTTGTGCCCACTTTGGGCCAGATTCGACTTTGCCAAGAAGAGGAAAGAAAAGCTGCAAACCTTTCAGTCGTGGCCAGTCTGGGGTTGTTTCTTTTCAAATAAGGAACCCATCCAACTAAACACTTTCATAGGTATTTCTACAAGTTGTTATTTACCTCTGCATCACTGCTCACAGTGCAGCACATCAGTTCCTGAGACTCATGAGAAGCTCAACCCTTGCACCAAATCAATCACGGCAAACAAAGCCCTTGGGAGTCCACAATCCCTGAAAACACGTCAATGCTGACAGGGTACAAATCAAGGAAGGGAGAAAGAAAAAAAAACCCAAACCGCAGAGGGAACTCCCAGAATCAATACAACACAACTGAAATCAAGGAAATACATTACCTAAGTGCATAAAGATAGTGATTCCCAATTCTATCTTTTGACCCACTAAACACTATGTTTACTCTTGTGATAGAAGAGGCTGCAACTCCAATTAAAATGCAGGCAGTGTCCTCTCTCATTTATCAAAGTCTCTGGTTTAGCATGTCCCAGTCTTTGCAGTTTACAACCAGTTAGCGCTTAGCTTTCAGCCCATGTCATTACTGCAGGCTGGTAATGGCTGTGAAATTGTTACTTAAGTGTTGTATAAAGTGGAACAGCTGGCTGGTGAAAAATAACAGCGTTACAGCACGCGTGCTGCTAAGTGCCACGGCACAATGTCACGAAGAGTCTGGTGTGAAGCACCGCGGGCAAAGGCAAGAGGGAGAGATGGCACACACAGTCTCGCCCTCGGGCAGTGCGAGAGATCAAAGGCAAGGAGCGCGGAGGAGCCACAGCCACCCTGCCACGGGCAGCGCTGCCCTCTCCGCACTGCACCCCCTGCAACGTCCTGCACGCAGCACACAAGTATCACGCATCCCTCCATCCCAACACAAAGGGAATCTAAGCCCTACACAGCTCTAAATAAAGATGCTTTAGCCCCATGACATTGGAGTTAGTTTTTTATTACTGTAAGTGCTGAGGGCAGAGACCTGCGGGAACCTTGCGCGCTCCTCCCGAGGAAGCGAGCTGCTTTCAACATCAAAGGGCTAAGAAGAAAAGGGAGGCTGTTAACACAGGTGCTACCACTGGGAATCATCTTGTAACCAGTGGTGACTAGGGGGTGGCAGATAAATTGTGTGCAGAGGGGCACATTTTTGAGAGCTTCCAGGCACCTCTCAGACATTGCAGCGGGCTCTGAATTTGCCTTGTCACCGTATCTCCCCAAAGCATTCCAGAAATAACTCAAAGGGGGTTCTATTTCTGTTTATCTACAGTGCTTTACCCTGCCCAGAGCCTAATCTTAACCGAGCAATGGAGAGAGACCAAAGCAGCGTTCAGCTGTATGGGATGGCAGCCTTCCCTTTGCTGATGTCCCATCTCCTTTGGACAACAGTGACAGGAGTAAGAGGGGTGGGAGAGGCTTTTCCCCCACCAGCCTATTTCAAACTGAGGGCAAGCAAAATGTGAGCAGAAATGGACCTGACCATAGCTTTTCATGTCATGAAACAAAGAAATCAGGTCAATTTTTACTCACTGGAAAGTCAAATGCTGATCTAAGTCAGCAGCAGAACACTCCCTGCAAGAAACCATGAAAGTATTCATAGTCCTAACCTGTAAATTCCAAACATATCTGATTGCCCTGAGTCCATTTTAGTTGATGCCTATGCCACGTGTCACTCTTCACACAGGCTTTTTTCAGTGACATCACCTCTGCATCCAATAACAAATTACTGTTCCTGGACTTGGAAACATCTAGTCTGTATTTCCTGGGGCTCCCCTATGCTAGTTTGGAAGAAGTTGAATAGCAAAAATAGCCATTCTCCTGATGCCAACTGTGAGCTGACACACCTCACCAGGGTCCTTCCTGAAGGCCAGAATTAAATGTCACACCTTAAAATCAGGTAGCATGGGACCAGATGCTACGGTGGGATCTACAATCTAGGCAGCAATTTTGGAATGACTAAGCTGTTGATCTATTCAAAGAATTCCCAGGTAACTGTCTCTTGCTGGCAAGTGAGTACAGAATGATCCCTGTGAATGCTCTGAGAACATTAAATGCAGTCATCCTCTGCAGTATCTGAGGTCATTCTGTTGTTGTACATTGCTTAAATGAGACCATTTTGATACCAGAACACTTCAGTCTGACATTTACATCCTGATGTTTCACCGCCTGCACAGAACCTCCTCCCCTCCCAGAGGGGAATCATACTAAAATGCACTAAAACATCAGGAAGCAATGGAAAACAGCAACAAATTTTCTGTCTTTACTTCAAGACAGTTTTTTTTTTAAATTTTGGAGTACCAAAATTAAAGGCAACATAGGAAAGGCAAGCTTGTGAATGCTGGAAAAGTTAGTAAGCGAATGAATGGCACTGGAATTGGAATTAAGTATGACAGCACACCAGAATTAACAACAGTAAGAGCGTGAAGCATGGAGCCAAGCTCCCTAGAGAAAGCAAAAAACCAGAGGTAATTCAATCTACAGGTAGTCCCTTTGTCTTTCCATTCTCCCTAAAAACCCAAACCAGGGGCAAAATCTATATTTGTTTGAGAGGGCCTCAATAGATTAGATCAAATTAACCATTCCATAGTGCAAGGAGGACTGGCTGGAATTTGTGCTTCCAGCAGTTCCATTTCCAATTTTACACACAACGTTAGGGTGATTCTAAATTTATACACTTTAGGGCCATACCCTTCTTTTGCCTCCCTCTGCAGTTTCATTACTTTTTATGGCTGGAGCTAATAGAGAACAGAATTTGAGCCTGAAAGAGATTCATCTCTTTGAACACCGGTCAAAAATAAAAGGTGTCTGTCATTGAGCAAACAGGCAGAACTCAGCCCATTTTTGTTGGACTTAAGGCTTATTTGCAATGAGCGAATGAAAACCAAGTGTCAAAAGGCTTTCTGGATCTGTGTCTACCATGAACCCCTGAAGAAATTTAGACCATTAGAAACAACTTATTTTCCTATCAAGAATAACCCTTCATAACTCTTTCAATGGAAGCATTTGAGAAGGGCCCATTTAAACAAACTGTTTGAGAACTGACTAAACAGAACTGCACCTTTCTGAAAGCAACAGGAATGACCTATCACCAAAAATAGGTCATGTAGTAAGACACTTCATAGTAACCATCTGAATGTCTGGTTTTAATTCCATCATTAATTTTGGCACGGCTTATAAAAGGTAGGGTTTGGATGCTGTGATTTAACAGGCAGAGCTGGCTTCTGCAAGGCTTTTTTTGCTCCGTTCTCCCCATTGAATACTTGATGTACAAACCAGTGTTGTCAGTTGTTTTCAGAGAAGATGCCTCGAAGTTTCTTCAGATTACACTAATAGTTTCACTGATTGAAAATCCACAGCAGAAGAGAACCGGGAGTCCCTGAGATACTGATGGAGTTAGAATAATTTATGGAGAGCAGTCTAGCACAACATAAGCTATTTAAAGCTGTATGATATACCCACAAACTCTTATTAAGGGCTGTGGTTTTCAGCCCTGGGAGACAGAAACCAGTTATCATTATGCATCGCCATGAAAGCAGATTATAAAATTAAATCAATCTGTTTATCTATGGGTTTGCAGTGCAGCTTTTCCACAGCATAACAGATTCTCCATCTAATTAACAATTCAGGAGGAAAAAGCATTCCACCCTCATTCAAATGTAGATATTACAAAAACACAGCCCAGGTGGATTTATAACAAAATTTAATTAGTGAAAGGGCATGAGACCTATTTAGGCTTCAGAAGTTGAATTGTGCATACCAGGAGTTAAATAAAATGGATCTCTCTATAACACATCTTTCTTGGACTTGATAAAATTTCCTATTGTGCTTAAAGTTTGTGTGCAAATGTATGTAAGCATGCACACACGACAGACAGATTTAGATTATAATCCTGTGTCTTTCAAGAACCAAGTCCTTGTTAAAAACATGTTTTGCAAGATGTAAAACACGTGAGTGTCTGGAGAGCTGAAAGGAAAGAATGCACACAAATCAATTAAAAGCAGAAACAAATACTGAGTTTGTAGCTCTGACCTCTATTTACCTACCAAACAAGCCATGAGAGGGCCCAATCCTCAGTGGGAAGCAGAACTGGATCTTTTTTTTTTTTTTTCAGAAAGACCCTGAATTAGAGCTGAGGAAAGAGACCTTCAGAGAGATTGAGATAAGAATAGCACACTGTGCCCCACTGGGGCCCCAGCACAGTCACCTTGGGACTCCCAACATGAGGAAAGTGAGAAACAGGTTTTTTTTAAACCTCATGGCTGCATCGTGACCCCGCTGGTGCACAGGAATAGGTACCTGGGCAAGAGCGAGCAGCAACACTAAACAAACCAAAATATTTATGTATTCAAGAGGGTGAAAGAAGGTGTTTGCTTACAGAAATGAACGACAAAGATAAATAGTGCTGCCTGCTGATTTAAAGTGGTTGGGAGCCCCATGGACTGTTTCCAACTACTGTTTCAAAAATAAATACAAGAAAATATTATGTAGGGTCCAAAATCTTCTTAAATTGCTTGTAAAAAAAGCAAACAATGCACCACATCCCTTCCATTCCTGGCCAAACATCAACAAAGCTGTTAACAGCACAGCCTGTGCAACCAGCAATTTTTTTTAAAATTAGACTTAGATTTGAGAAAGGATAGGAAAAACAAAGCACAGGACTGGGCACTCCATGCTGTGAAAACAAAGTGCCATTTGCCCCATTTCACAGGTGAAAAACATGGTAGGGAACAGTTACCATATGACAAGCATCATGTGAATGAAGTTGATTTTGGCCAATCCCCAGAGAACCACCTAGACCACGTTGCAGATTAAGTAAAAAGAGCACAGAATAACAAAACAGGTTTTTACAGAGCTGTAGTAACATCTCTCTGTGTGTTTATGTACATGTACATGTATATTTTGGTGCTGAGCAGGCAACCACCAAGTGGAGAAATCCTCCTGATCCACTTACACCGTCTGAGAACATTGAGCACAGGGAATAAAGAAGGCAAAGCTGGTGAACTGTGCGGTACAAGTCTTCCAAAACAAACACTTGCAGAAGCAGGAATAGACTTGTGTATACCAAGAAGCAATGGGGTTTATGACTAATTCTTTGGCTTTATCTACAAAGCAGTGTCTCATACAGGACCTTTTGTTTTGAAGTCACACGAGACCATTTTTTGAGGGATGCAGTTTTACTACTCCAGAGCTATGACCTGGCTAATGAGCTTTTAACAAGATTTGAATGGAGGGATGCTGCTGTCAATCAGAACAAGAAGAATTTTGACTTATCAAGGAGATCAACAGCCACCACGCAAACTCCCCCCCAGCTGTCTGATGTTCAATACAAGAGTGTGCACCTTGAAGCAAATGCTTCAAGGCTCAGGCTAAAATGTATAGGCAATCACAATAATATAAATGCAGTTAGCTTGCTCATCTCAAAAGAATGTCCAAAAAATGTTCCTGTGCTCTGCTGGAGGGGCTGAACTCCACAAAGGCTCTGGGAGCCTAATGCTCCTCCCACGGAGGGCTCAGCTCCTGCAGCCCCAACACTCAACTTGCCTTTTCAGATCTTGAAACTCAGAGCACTCCAGGGAGGATTTGGTGCTTGGAGGTGATCTGAAAAATGTTCTTTATTAGAAAGTTTACTTCAAACTTCACAAGCAGGACACTTCTGAGGTATTTCCAAATGCCATCCTAATGCAAAATGAGATGGCAGAATCACTGAGCAACGGAAGGGAACATTACCTCGGCAGTGCTAACGAAGAGCCATCAGCAAAAATGAGTTAGCACTGTTCCCTAGCAACTTCTCACAGCTGCAGATAAAATTATTTTCTGGACATCACAGAAATTGTGAATACTCAGTTCTCTTACACTGGAATTCTCTCATCCATTGCCTCTGTGTAGCTCCCTCTAGGAGGTAACAGAGGAGCAATTTATGGCAAGCTGGACCGTTACATGGGCTTGTCCCAGAATTCTAAAGCAGGCCCACGGATCCACATGTGCTGTGTTTGCCCTTCATTCAATGACATATATGTCAGATGTTCAAAGAGCAGCATCTGAGAGGCAGAAATACAGCATATAACTGTCTTTGCTGCAAAAATTCTGAGCCTGCAAAGCCTTTTTCATAAAGGCACATCCTCACCCCTGGAAGCAATTCCACTGATTCCTGATGACATTACTGAAGGTTTACAGAATGAGGTCTACAGTAAAGAAAATGTAAAGTAAGTGTATAAATAAAGGGTGCAGATTCTTTAAGGGAGAAAAAAGCCTTCATTGCTCCAACGAGTTGCTATTGGCAGAGATATTCACTAAGCAATTGAAATAGGAATTTTTGTTATATACATAAAATCCAGGCTGAACACTATCCCTCTATACTGACATATTTAACCACCTTCCCATCATCTGCACGAGTGGCTACCAAAGCTACATTTGCTAAATAGTAGCAAGGAGTTCTGCTGCAGGCAAAGCCTAATAGCTCAGTGAAGCCACTGATGCAGAAGGGAGTTCAATTAATACAAAAATGACACTGCTCACAATTATTCTGTGCCCTTAATGTAGGGGACATGCAGTGTTGTCTGTATCCAGCTGCAGCAGTTGGCTCCAGTGCATGTCAGAGCACAGTTATAGTCATGATTTTAATACTGGAAGAGCTACAGAAAAAGGTTTGGCTGATCCAAGGAAGGAGAAGCAGAGATAACTGGGAATTAGACAAAAACCTCCCTGTTGATTGCTCTCCAAGACAGAGCTACCTCTCAGGAACACAAAGGCAGCTGGTAATCCCTTCTACATATAAATCCTGAAAAAATAATAATTAAATCTCCTCTCAGCCTGAAACTTCATGCATATCCTTGGACTGTTTTATGCTATTTGTGCATTTCAGTATAAGAAAGATGAGAAGGAGTGAGAGACTTCTCGTCACGGCACACAATTGTTCTAATGACCCTACTGTGAAATTCAAATATGGGAGAACCCCCCAGTGTCCTTCATCAGTAGTCAAAGTTAAATGTCATAAAACAAAACATGAGAACTTAAAACACAGACTGAGAAAGAATTATAGCGCACATGCATTTTTCTTCTATATTAAAACTTTGTAGCCTTAGACATTGAGTTTAATGAGTCACAATTTTTGGAACCAAACCGCTCTTTTGAAAATAGAGATTTTAAAAAATTTTACTGAGAAGGACTCTTATTTGTGGAAAGGACTGGCATTTTTTACTTCTGCAGCAAAATCCCAGTAGCAATCAGTCAAAAATATTAACCTTCTAAATCATTTGCCACTTTTTAACATTCTCTAGGAAGAGGTGACCACTAGGCAGCTGTTTATGAAAAGAAAAAGGTTGTACCCCTGGCTGCCAGCTGGCAGGACAAAATCCACTTAGAAATACAAACTGTTTTATCAGGCAACTAAAACATCACACAGTGGCTAAATGATGAAGTGCTGAGAGTCATGAAACACGTGGAGGCTGAAGAAACCATGATGGAGGGAGAAAAACTGCAGAAAAGGAGCCCACGAAAACGGCTTAAATCGTAAGATTATCAGACACCGACTTTCCCCTCACTCTTTAAACTATGAGAAATGTGAGCCATAGTTAAAGGAATCCCTGTGCTCCTGTTAGTCAGGATTTTACAGCATGGCATAACACTACCATCCAGCATGGGCATGGTTGTAGTAAGGAGGAATTTAACAGTCTGCCCAGGGATTAAGGCATCACTCAGAGCCAGTAAAATCCCAGCCCCTGTTTGCTCAGAGTCGCCCCTGATGAATTAACTCCTGTGCTCTTGCCAAGTGGATGTGCATGCACAAACTCAAACCTGTTTATGGGCTTTTGACAGGTTTGCCAAACCTGTGGTCAGAATCAGTGTTCCAAACAGATCCCCCATTTCAGCCAAAGGCAGCAGTGCTCTCCTCACTGTGCTCTGAAGCAAGTCTGGGCCATGCACTGTCCCCACTGAGCTGGAGACCAGACAGGAGCTGCAACACACTCCAGATACACCTGTGCTCAGACCTCAGAGAGCACACGGCAACACAGTTGGTGCTGCTGCACACTTTGGCACCCAAGCAGACAGAGACACCACAGATTGCCTGTTTAAACTTACATCAGACTCAGCAGCCTTCCCACACACCTCAGCACTGAGGTACAATTCACTCCTCTCCCTCAATACATGCCATGAGCTGCCTTTAGTGCCAGAGTCTGTAAGAAGCCTGGGAGGGCTGTCTATAGAGCAATGAGAGAGGATCTACAGAGAGAAATGGTACTGAGGACACCATGTCTGTGCTACAGAAGATTCAGTGGCTGTACCTGCTGCTGTCCTTGCCCAGTTCTGTGGTTTCATGTTCCTTTAGCTGATGGAGTGCATTTGGTGACCACATCTTCTGGTTTAGCTTAATTGGAAAGGAATCCCACTGGTGTATTTCACACTGCTCTGTATCATGAACAGTAGGTGAGGGCAAATAAGAGACTCACTCTGAAAGTATACTCAGGCCGCAAACTGAGCACTAGAGTTTACATTCCAAGTGATACTGTAGAATGCTTAAGAGATCTGTTAGCAAAACCTGGATGTGACTGAACATTACCCATTAAAAACCTCATTTTCCCAAATAAGATGCCGGTAGCAGCAGAAGCCTGTGTGAACACCCCCACTCCCTTTTCTGAGCCATGGTCTTTGGCTGAAAATTTGTCTTCACAGTAACAGCTTTGAGACATTTGGTATGTTCTGTTCCCATCAAAGTCACTGTAGAAGCCTCAGCCTAACTCTGTGACCCACTACCACATCACAGGCAATTCAGGTTGGCAGAATAAAATACCTGTTGGTATTTTGATAACTGGGTTAAAACTCACAATACTGAAAAACCTACAAAACCTTAGTTGAGCTTTCTGACACAATAGACAGAAGACCAGATTTATATTTATTTCAGACTGAGGATAAAAGTCCCACCGATGACAATGGGGCAAGAGAGCCAAGCTGATTTGAAAGGAAAGTACCCTCACCCATGAGATCCCTGGAACAACACAACTGTCTGGAGATTCCTAATGTAAGAGCAAAGCTGACCCATGCCCACTTAGCTTTTAGATGTTTCTTTTCTGTGGTTTAACCCAGCCAGCAACTCAGCTCCACATAGCCACTCACTCACACCCCCAGCAGCAGGATCAGGGAGAAGATTGGAAGAGTGAAACTTGTGGGTTGAGATAAACCCAACTGAACAGGTAAAGCAAAAGCTGCACACAAGCAAAGCAGAACAAGGAATTCATTCCCACTTCCAAAGGCAGGCAGATGATCAGCCATCCCCAGGAAAGCAAGACTCTGTCACACATAACAGTGACTTGGGAAGACAAATACCACCCCTTCAAATATCCCCACCTTCCTTTTTATTCCCCCAAGTTTATATGCTGACCATGACACCATAGGTCTGGAATATCCCTTAGGTCACTTGGGGACAGCTGTCCTTCTCGTGTGCCCTCCCAGGTTCTTGTCCCTCCCCAGCCTCCTCACTGCTGGAGTGAGGAGCAGAAAAGGCTTCTACTGGGAGGAAAATTAACTCTACCCCAGCCAGAACCAGCATGTATCTCTAGGCAATGGGTGAAAAACAAAGTAACACATACCATTCTCACTTTTTAGATTGTTATAGGGGTTTGGGGGTTTTTTAATGAGTTTAAGATGGGGGAAAGGCAGACATCTGTTTCATAAAGATCATTTTCCCAGCTGTAGCTGGAATTTCTCCTGCTCAAAATGTTCATGCAGTGCTATCGTTCTGAAAACCACACTGTTTTATTCCTAAATTGCGGAGAGGTAAAGGAGGAATCAACAAACATGGCAATGAAGAATTCAGTCCACAGTTCAGTCAACTGCATTGAAATTAGCACTTCATGAGCCATTTTGCACGCTGATTCTTTATACAGGAAGGTTTCTTTGAAGACCTATTTCAAGTCCACAATAAAAGTATCTCTGTGTGCGTCACACACTACTGAGTATTCCTTTGAACGACTGTCTTTGCAACTCCAGGCACTTTAGACAGAGACTAATTAAACAACGGCCCCTGCCATCACAGGGCCTACTGTGAGGAAACTGCTGATGACATGACACACGTGCTGCAAGCAAAGAGCACAAACAAACCACAAAAACAACCACCAAAGGGACAGAGGGGAGGAGTGACAACTGATGGAAGTACTTAAATGTATTCTGTATCAGCTTTCTGAGGTGGGGTGTGTAGAAAAAGCCCTGAGACTGGGAACCCCCAAGGCCAGGAAATATGGAAAAACCAGTGTAATATGTCACTAAACCCCCAACCTTTCTTGTTGGCTTTACTGCTGGCTGTTGATAGTTCATCAGTCTCTTATCTCTAGTTTTCTGCTGATGTATTCCTTTCACTTGAGAGACAGAAAACAAATGTATTAAAAAAAAGATTCCAGGGGTAAATATTTTAGTAATCTCAGTCACAAACCTGTCGTATTACAAGGATTACAGTCCATTAGGATTGTAAAAAATCCGTGGCAAAGCTTGTAACTCAGCCATATCTCAGTGACAAAAACCTCCCACTGTGTTTCAGGAATCCCTATTTGCTAATATTGAAAACATCATTGAGAGCTACTTGTTATAACAGGGCTAATTTGGGAAAAGACAGTCACTACATGTATTATCCTACTCTTTTGCCAGTCCATGGGGAGTCTGTGAGTAGCTTCCCTTGAAGAGCCCTGACACCTCCTATTTGTTGTTCTGGAAGTTCCTTGCTCTGGTGTTGGAAAGTGGTGTTGGTATTGGCTGGAACAGCAGCTGTCATGGGCACACTGGGTCCCCTGGGCAAGATATGACACATAAAGCACAATTCCCTGCACAGCACAGAGCCAAGCAGGGTATTTCCAACAGAGGCAGGGAGTTGTGGGTACAAGGCACAATAAATGAGCCCCAAGGTTTTGCTAAATAAAGACATTTTTCCTCTTCCAAAGATGCCTGCTGGGTAGTCTGGGAGTGACTGCTTGAGGGGATTTACTAAAATGGTACACACTGAAAAAAAAGATTAAAAAAAATAAACCTGTCAGGCCCTCCTGAAGGCTAATTTGAAGACCTTCCCTCTAGGAAGCTCTGCTTCTGACAGAGCTATCACGAAACATATGTATGTAGTGCACCAGTGTAGGGGGTACACTAATTAACTTTCATTCCACCTGGCTGAGAAAACCATTCTGAAGGGAAGAAAAAGCATGGACAGCGCTGGAGAGTCAAACACTAGGCAGGGCTGTTAGCAAATCCTGTTTGTATCAGCAGCTATGCAGTAGCTCTGGTATATACAGCTGATGTCAAATGTTCATTAAGTTTGTCCTTGAAGCAGAGCAAAGTTAGACTGAAATCTGGAAACTGGGTCACTCAGTGTGATCCTCTGTATCAGAGGCATTATCATATTTGGTTATGCACTGCCTGATCAGTGCCAGAGTGCTGTCTTGAGATGTGCTCTGCTCAGAATAATGAATTAATTAAAATGGAAGCTAAATGCTACTGATATTGGTGATATAGGAAAAGACTACTACCTGGTGAGGAACAAAGATGGCTAAACGTCTGAGGCAAAACAAATTTATAGCAAAAGATCATTTAAAGAAACAGAATCCAATTTAAAGTAAGATTTTAGCTCATTATTTCAATAATTCATATTCGGCTCTTTCAAAGCTAAAGGAAACGTGGTCTTCAAAATGCTATTTACAACAGAAACTCAAACTAATGATAATACAGTGGTAGATTCATATTTATAAATGTGCTTTCATTTCCCAGCACTGCTGAGAAGTGCACCTATTTACCCCATGATATTTTAGTTCTGAATAATTGGACTTGAGCAAACAAGAGAGAGAGAAATATAAGAACTAAGAATTCAGAATTTCTTGGATTTTACCCATGCTCAGATACTGAGGACATGCACTCTGGGTGCGTTTTAAAAAGCTCTTCTGCATGCCCTGTCCAAATTACTGTCTATGCAAATTGCCAGCTCTCGTCTGCACTGTCTGATTTGAACGAAACTGTGTATATAAGTCAGCTCAGAATTAATTCAAGCAAGATACTGGAAATGTTCTTCTTACTAGTTTCATGTTCTGAGAAGTCACTTTGAAAGCAAAGATGCTACAAGTTGCACCAGGATTCTTGTATTCCAAAGGTCAGAAATGATATTTCAGCAAGCCAATAGTAACAGAAAGTAAACTCATCAAGCTCAGGTGGGTATTTGCAAGCTGGTGCCATTGCTGTTGACTCACATACACTGGCTCTGCTCCTGGAACTGCACTCACAACATTGGGTTTTTGATGGCATCATAGCAGAGAATGTTCCCTCAACTGGAACAGAAGGAGGAGAGAAAATGAGCTCTGCTATCCTCAATATGCCATGTTCCTATAGCAATGCTATCACTCACTTTGGGGAGAGAAATAGAGAAACTGGGATCGCTTTCCCATAGCCCACGGTACACCGAGTAAGTGACTATTACAGTGACATAAAACAAAGTGCCAGAAAGGCTCTAAGAAAAAGAACAGTTCTGTGCTGCTCCTTTGAAAGAAATATTTACAAAAAGAAAAAAATTATCTGTATCATCGTGGCCAAAGCAAGGGCCAAAGAAGGTTGGGGTGAGGCCATGCAACAGAGATTGGTTACCAGCAGGTCTCTTCTGCTGTCATCCACTTGAATGAAAAAAAGTGGAGTCAGTCAAGCTGGACTATAATGGTGTTTTCTTCCAAAAATGCTACAAGTTCACTGTTCTTCTCAAAATCCAGTCTCAACTGTCTTTCACAAAACATACTCCAGAATGAGAACTCAGGACGAGTGTTCACATTCACAAATGTGTGTCTCCAACTCAGCATCTTGGGGGTAAGATCACAGAAGGACGTGGATTAGATGGTTTCCTGCACCCACAAGGTTTACTCAGCTTTTTATCAATCCTTGTAGTTTTTCAGGGAGCATCCAAACCCCATTTCCCTAAACATAAAAATTACCATTTCTGCATGTTCTTGCCTGCTCAGAAGTTTGCAAGCCTCACTCTCACTTTTATCCCTAAAGAGCTCTCCGTGCCATCTCCATGGTACATTCATTATTTAGCTCTCTTTTCTTTTAGCATTCACCAAACGAAAATATTATATTTATGTTTAATCAAGGAACTTCTCAGTCCGTTCAGAAACCCTTTCAGAAATTTTGGCTGTTGCCATTGACACAAATGGGAGCTTCTTCAAAACTCTGGCATTGCAAAAGCCACTCCCTGCAAAATCAGCTCTAGGACAGGAAGAACAGAAAAAGGCTTTTAGTTGAGAGCACTGAATTGCAAAGCTGACATCACTATTCTAGAACTGCCCATAGATTGCACTGGGCACTGAGTACAGCTCAGGTTCACAGCATGGAAGTTTATTTTGAGACACTGGTGAAAAGAACAATATATTTCAAAGCTGTATTAAATCACGTGGCTTTGCTCAGCAAGATGTGTTTAGAAATCAAAGGGTGTAATATACATATTTGCTCCTGTTCTGCACAATAAATTATTTATTATGTCTATTTCTCATTTCAAGATTCCTAGACAGGTAGTTAAAAATATGTGAAATGATTTATTCAAGGTTGGGAACACTTTCAGCATTTATAATAGATCTCAAAATAAGCCATGTTGCTTCCAGAACATACTTCATTTTCATAAAACTTGAGAACAATTTAATAAATCATCCCAAAACCAGATGTGTATAATTGATCTTATAAATTTCCCATGGAAACAGGAGGTATTCTTTTTTTTTTTTAAATCCTGAGAGACACTATATCTATTAGCTTTCTTAAGGGACTGAAGCTTCCCAAAATTATCACAACTAAATACAAACTTGGCACTTCGATTTGCTTTACCCAACTACCATTCCACCCTCAGCTCACCTACTACACACACTAAATCTCTCCTTGTCACTTCTGCAGTTCCCTTTTTCCCATTTCCCCAGACGGATCTGTATCTTCAGATCTACAGGATGTTTTTAAGGCCTTTGTATTCAATGAAAACATTCCCCGGGCTGTCTCCAGTTGGCACTGCAGAGAAAAGGACCTGTTCTACTGCTATTGTCCAATCTTTCCTGCATTGTTACCTCCTCATTAAAAGTAGGACTTTGCCAGTAGTTGCTAATTACTGCTTTTTAAGATAAGCTCAGTTTTTGACAATGCAAGGTAGTACATAATTTAAAGAAGATAAAAAGAAGGGGGCACTTAGTATACACAAAGGAATATAGAAAAGATGGCAATACATATATTAGAAGCACATTATTATTCTAAAATTATTGCCACTTCACCAAATTACTCTTTCCCATTATAAGCCTATTTTTAAATTCCCTATCTCTAAGTAGAGAAACTCTAGATTTGAGTTCTGCTTCAGAGAGACTATGTATTAATATCAGAATACAAATAACATCTGTGTAAGACTAATTTAATTCTGCCACATAAGTAGAAGGTTTTTGGGATTCCAAGGATATGCATGCAGTTTCTTTGTGTTACTATGATGTATTTGATCAGCTCAAGTCCCACTTATTCTGATTTGTTACTGAGGTTTATACTGCAGTAGCCCCAGACCGTAATTCTGAAGAAGAGTGCTATTGTTGATAACATTACCCAAGTTGTCTCTGCCAGACAGTAGGGTACACATTCATACATTTTCCTTAATGACTCCTGAAACATTTGAAAAGATTTATCATTTTAAAAAGACATACTGAAAAGTAAACCCCACGTACACAGCTCTCCACTGAATAGGGTCCTACAAGTGACAAGCAGAGCAATCAGGCTGATGGCCATGCATCCCTTTGGTAACAATATTCAAGACCAGAAAGTCCCTATCCAAATCCCACTCCCCAAGATGCATCTTCTCCCTCTCCCATAACCCAATTTCAGGATCTTTTCAACATCCTGGGAATGCAGCAGCATCCGCAATGAACTGGGTCCAGGATGCAAAGTCACTGAGGTGCTGGAAAGCACTCAAAGGATTACCCACAAATTAATAAGGAAAAAAACCCCATAAAATCCCAAACCCCCAATCTAAAACAACCCACTCAAGCACCAAACCCACATCACATGCCTTTCTGGGTCCAGCTGCAGTCTACCCTAATGCCTCTCATTTGCAAAGTGTGCGTAGGTGACTGCAACAGAACGAGGGATCATTTTCTACCTCAGTGCAGCACCATTTTTCTCTTCCTGAGACTATATTAGGATTTGAGACAATCAGTTCTTTTGGCTTAATAACTTCAGTTTTCAGACTCAAAGGAATAAAGAGCAATTCTGACATGTACTGAAATGAAGTCCAATTTATTGGAATTGAAATATATATCTATCTTGTCTTTTCTCACTGTTTGTATCTCTTCTTTGACTTCAAGCCAACCTTTCCCCAGGAACCACAAAGATTTAGTGGTAGCTTGCTGAGTTCTGGATGGCAGCTGGCCAGGTTTTAATTCCCCCAATCAGCTGATAACATATTCTTCAAAGATTAAATCCTTGTGGCACAGGAGCGTGGTACCCAGCCCTTGCTTTTATGCTGGCTAAGCCAAAGAGAGTTCAACATCTGAACAACTTGCTTCTGCTTCATCCCATAAAAAATATTGATTGCCAATAAGGGGGGGAAAAAAGGACAGGTACATCAAACATTTTCCTCTGAATCTCAAACCTTTAAACTATAATCATTGTGAAGGAGAGCTTAATGCATTTCTTAAGGATTTTGAATGCTGCCTCCTCTGCTGCGTCACTGGACAAATCTGAATCTAAGTGCCTGTTCTCTGAATACCCACAGGGTATGAATGGCCCAGCTGAGTTTACAGCAGCAATAAACAGACTTTCAAACTGAGTGTGGACTGATGTATACAGCAGAGTGAAAAATAAACACACTAAAGCTGCTACATAATTCTGTCAAGCATATGGTTAAGTTGTGATTCTCTTTAGAAAACAGATTGTAAGAGTGAAGTGATGCCAGCTGATTCTATATTGGTCAGTAATAAATAAGAGAATATTCTAATAGGAGCTGGGCTTCTTACTGATCATGTGCTGTCACACAGATTTAGTGAGATCTAATCACTTAGAAAATATAGCTTTTAAAACACATTTTGCAGCTCATTTTCAACTTTGCGTTGCTCAGTTGAAAAATCCACAATTACTGTACCTAACATTTAAGAGAGTGATGGGGGAGTTACGATTATGGGCTCCACTGGACTTTCTAGTTCCTTTCAGTAAAAATGGATCCCTCCTGCATTGCAAAGAAACCCTGACATGGAGCCCTACACAGCTCCCAGCCCTCCTCTGGAGCAGTTATTACCCAGCCAGCAGTGAGTGTCTGCCAAAGCCATCCCACTGCTGGTGTGACACGCCTGTCCCTCCCATGAAACGCTCCGTGGGACTCTCCTTCATTTCCAAGGTTCAAATTGAAGTGATGTCTGCGACTTTTCTTTTGTATTTTCAAAGCCAGGAAGGAATTTCACAGCTCTTACACTGTCACTCAGCCCCAGGTAGAACACTGCAGTTGCCAGAAATGTCTACAAGAACAAAATACAGCCTTTCTTTTCAGAAACCCCTCATGGCTGTAGCCTCAAGGGGTGGAAACCTGACTTGGAAGCAGCAGCATTGCTGTTTGAGCACCAACTCACTTGTCATTAAGGCCTTGGGCATCTAAAGTTGCTAACCTAAAGAGAAAATCCTGCCAATTTAGACTTAATCCTGTGCAATGTGCTCTAAGAAGACCCTCCTTGAGCAGGGAGGTTGGACCAGATGACCACAGCGGTGGGACCACAACCCTGGGAGAGAGCAGGTCATTCATTATTCAGTCACTTTGGAAGAACACACAGAACTGGTAACAGCAGCTCTGCTGAAATATTTCAGCCAATGGGAAAAGAACAAAATGTCCCCAAATGGTGGCATTATAGTGGCAGTCAGTTAAAACATATACCATGAAATATAACAAATACTGGTGTGTTTATTCCCAGTTCAAGCCACAGCAGTTAATTATTCCAAATGGCTTTACCAGCAGCACTCCTGCCTAGTGCAGTTAAGGAGCAAGATGGCTCAGCTTCTAGTGGGGTTGTTGCTGTTCTCTTTGCTTTTTTTGTCTTTTATTATTGTTATAAAATCTGACACTAATGAACTTTTCTGAGTTCTTTTTCTTGTTTTACATGGTGGGTTTTTTCCATACAAACTCAGGGGCTTGTGAGGGTCAGAAACAAATGGCTGCATCCTTTCTGCATCAACCAGAAAGCACTGTCTGCTCTGTCAACATTTTTGCCTGTGTGTCTTACATAAAAAATACCTGTCATTGTTGCTACACATGTTAGATCAAAGGTGGATTAAATGTTAATTTTGGTTATTAGCTTGGAATTCCAATAGGTATGCACAGGGTACTGGAAATGGCTGAATACATCGCATTTCTTTCTTGGATTCCACTGTAAGAGCAGGAGCAGCTACACTGAAATCTGTCACTGGCCCACCTCGAGATGTCTCAGTGTGTGGCACATACCTATTACTGAAAACAATTACACAAGAGGAGACAAACAACTGATAATTGCTAGGCTTTAGATGTCCATTAGGTTAAGTATTCTTGAAACTATATTCATCTGGCATCACATTTGCATTCTGATAGCAGATGAGAGAAACTGGATATTAAATCTACTGGCTCCCTTAGAGGGCAAACAGAGCAAAAGAGTCTATTAAATAACAAAAGGGGAAAAAATTCCTAGCTATTCCCCATGTATTGTCTGACCTATCTTCAAAACCTGCTAGTGTGTTTAATATACCAAACAGGGAGGCTCTAAGGCATTCTAGTACTGTGCTGAAGGAAAACAATCAACTCTCCTGTTGATTTGACACTGAGCAATTTAGCCTCACGTTTCTTTCGTGCTCCAGCTCACCTGACTGCAAAATGGAGCCAGAGTTTTTGTGAAAGATTATGCAACCTACAGATAAAAAGCAATCTTACAAATTCAGAAGTCCTTTTTTATCTACTATTGGGATTTTTCTGGTTTAGCATTTGTTTTAAGCAATGTAAGTCATCTAATAACCACAGACTAACAATTTCTAGTTTTTCCAATGCTTCCTGGAACATTTAGCAGTGTATTCATGAAGGTCCTGCAAAGATCATCTCCTACTTTCACTACTAAGGCATTAAAAGTTTCTTGCCAGCACCTCTTTGAATTAATTATACGCTTCATACCTGCACAGTTTGGGTTTTTTTAAGTGACATCCAAATCCATCAGGAGAAATCTCTGACACCGTTTCAAAGTTACTGGCACCTGAGTTTCATGTGGTATTCCAGTCACCCAGAGAAACAAACACTCCATCAGTACCAAGCTTGTGATATGAATGAATTTTTGAATCCTGCTCCTCTTCATGGAGATGTCAGTCACCCCCAGACCGTGACAGTGCCAATGAGACACGGAAGGGCTTGCATTACATTTAAGCCGTAAAAGAAAATGCCTCACCAGAGCAGATAGTTTTTGTTTTAACTGAGCTGTCTCACCAGGCTCCAGCAAATCCAGCTCAGCCTCTAGGAAAAGCCATATCTACTACACTTTGTAGAGAAGTTTGCCATAATTGAAAAAGATTTTGCAAATACTGTCTTAAGAAATAAATGTACAGTCAATCTCTTGGTGCCTCTCAAGAGAAATTTCAAAAAGCACAATTCATTCACTAAGTTTCTGTCTGACAAGACCAGTGCAAACTCTGCCAAATGCCATCCTTACAAGCTTTTCCTAAGACAACTGTAGGAAGAAAAACAAACAAACATTGGGTGTATTCAGGAGCAGTTATTCCAAAGCCTGCTCACACTGAATATGTAATAGTGCCTGGCTGTCTGAAAACACAGACAAATACCTAAACTAAACCAGAGGGGGCACAAAACATCAAGAAGGATTATTTCCATGCTCAAATGCACTCATTCAAGTTCAAAGGCTGAAGTGAAACACTATCGACTAGGTAATTCCTCTAAAAATTGCTTATGGCTTTGAGTAGCCACTGGAAACATCCTTCACTGCATCTAGATGGAGCTTTGAAAGAAATTCCAGAGGGATTGTAGATGCTTGTTCTGGATAAGTGGCTGTAAGAAAGCCAGTCTATTCAAAGGGGACAATACTCCAACACTCAGTGACAAGCAAGCACCGAGTGCATTTACAGTTCTGATTTCCAGGTAATGCAGCTGAAACATCTGCAGGGGCATCCACTCTACAATGCTGAACATGGACAGGTGTTGGGTGCCAATACACAAAGTTCAGCCTTCATGTAATTCCAGCTCTGCATCTGTAAGGGGGATGACATTAGTATTCTATATGGGTGCACCAAAAGCTGTAAATGAAATGTTGTCTCAGAGCCTGTTATAGTAATTGTTGAACTAGGCTGATTTGTAGCAGGTTTTTTCTTTTTTAATCTAACAGATACGTAATAATACACAGGAAAGGAAAAAACAAACCCACATGAAGTCCATTGTAGATGGAACACAGTGAAGGGGGGTGAGATCAGCTGTAGGTAGGCTGCTGTCCTATGTGAAATTCTACTTGATTACTATTTATCAGAGAACAGCACTTAGTCCTGTATTCAAAGTGCCTGAGAATACTCAGTACAAAAGCCCTGGTAACTCAGTCCTCTCAAAATTATTCTGAGCCACTAGAGTCATAATTACACTGTCATAATGAAGAGGGAAAAAAGCCTTGGAACAACTAAATTCTTGTTGCAAATTGCGTTCTGCAAGTGGTAATTCCCTCTGAAGGAGGCATTACCATGTCTTACTGCCCACACCAGTTCATTACGGTGCCTCTGCCATCCCAGTGGAGCCTTCTCTTAGCAAATGAATGTTTTGGGATGATATTGCCAACTTGGGACTTATTACTTAATTGAATATGGAAACATTTAAGCCATTAGCATACATTTAGAAGTGTCTTATTTCACAGATGTTAATTTATCTTGGGGAATGCCCTTCTTTCTTCCCTCCTCCTTTCTCTCCTTCAATTCTTTCCCTGCAGCCAACTTATTTATTCAGTTAGGTCCTAGTTCACCCATTTGCAAGCCCATAGTGAACAGCTTGCTATTTTAAAATATTCCCAAACTGACATTTGAAGTCTTGTTTCCCAAAAAGTGCAGAGCCAAGCACTTCCTATCTCCCCTCACAGCTGAAAAGTATCAACAACTCTAGGTGATTAAGAAAGCCTAAACATCTTTAGCTAAATAATGAGATTTTTCAGGTATTCCAAATTGTTTTACCCACCTAATTAGTACAAGATCTCAAAGCCATGCATAAAGCTTTTCTCCACAAGTATCTTGCTTGGGGAATTTTTAATTGAAAGATAATATATTCTCTCTAACAAAAGGGTCAAGAAGTTAGAATAATACAATGAAGGAATTTCCCACTGTTCCTTCACTATTAACATATATTGGGAAACTTAAGAGTAAATTCATAAAACTTGTCAACATGCACAGGATCCTGCATGTTCTAATGTGAGCTCCTGGTCATTGCAGACATGTGAAGTGCTAGAGTTTGGTTTCTTTATCACATTTCAGCAAAGTCTGAACATCTGTACAGTTCCAAACAAGTTGCTGGGAAGCCCTCCCTCCACCTGACCCTGCATGAGAACTGCTCAGGGTCTCCCAAACCCAAGAGACTGCAGATCACTGGAAATACAATGATCTCCTGGACATGTTTCTAGCAGCACAAGCTGCCTCAACTGTATCACTGCTCTAGAGCTCAGAGTACAAAATTCTCTGACCTCTCCATAAGCAGCAGGAAGTAAAATGTCAAATGCTGCAGTAAAAAAGAAAGTTGTTCAAGCACCCAGTTCTGTCTAAGGCCTATATCCATGTAATCTCTTTGGAAAAAAAATAAAGAAAGAAAAAAAAAGAAAAAGACTTTGTTATTCAAAACCACAAGGTAATTTAAATATCTTGCTACCTAAGGGTTTGTGCGTCCTGGCTCACCCTTGTGCCATTTCCAGAGCACACAACCTGATTAATGAGCATGTTTAGATATTTGCACAGGTCATCTCAGATTGCTTGCAGAAGTTATATGAGCATACAGCAAACTCCAGCACCTGTGTTAGAGCTGGAAATTATACTGGAGGAGAAACAACACTATCACAAGAAGGTGTTTCAAAGGGAGCCAGAAAAATGAGAGAGGCAAATACAATAGCTGCTTTTGCTGAAACTCTGTTACAAGTTTATATTGCTCCTTCCAGCAGCTTTGGTGTTTATTTTCTCAATGCAGGTCCTTTCTCTCTCAGCAATGCACACATCTGTAGCTCCCCTCCCTCCCCCTTGCACTAAAGCAGTGGTTGGCTTATTTAAACACCTCTCTGAACTACAGTGGGAATGTGGAAAATTGACTTTCCCCTTCTGGGTTCAAATTTGTCCTCAAACAATTCCTTCAAACCGGTGGCGACTGACATTTTTCTTTCAGCTTTTACAGATTGCTCCAACACACAGATTGGCAAAGCAATTACTGTCTCTGCTAAATCTAGAGCACAGGAGAGCTTTAGAAAGTGTATTTCAACATAGAATTTATTTATTTTTATTTGAGAACTCAAAACAAAGTCAATTAGCGTTTCTAGTTGCTGAGGAAAAAAGCCCTTCACACACGAATCCTAAAACTTCAAGAATTAGATGCAAGAAATCTTATCCCTTAAAAAAATAATAAACAAAGCAAGCAAAGAAAAACCCATGAGGTAATTCAAAGCCATTTTCTGTCTGTTAGCTTGAGCAACGAGTATTTAAAATAGGCAACTCCTCAAAAAGACGAAGCAACTCAAACACTTCAGAGCTTTTAGCTATTAGGTCTAAACATTTGCAAAGAGATCTCTTTGCTGATAAGCCTTTACAAAGCATGTTGCCCCCAAATTCACCAGACACAGTTAAGAAAGGAATGGGTGGACCACAATTAAAAAAAAAAGTCGGAAAATAAAGTTCCCCTGCATTACTTCAGAGCAGATGTCTTTTCTGCTTACATCACACAAACACACAATCACATGGATAAGTCAAGAGCCACTGATGTAGCTGCATAATATTTTGTGAGCTCGATTCTCCGACTGCAGCACAGCAGAACATGGCAGCTTGCACAGGCTGAGGATTTCTGCCCAGCACAGCTTACATGCTACCAAATCCATTGCATTGCCCTCATGAGACCACAGAAGAATTGCCCTTTTATTTCTGAAGAACATGGGAATGTAAGGTTTTACTCAAAGACCAATCAAAAAATAACGAATGCAAACAAAATAATATCCAGATTTGGACACAGGGTCCAAATGTGTCACTTTCTATCAAAGTACTGAACACAATAACTATGCTATTTAATATATACACATAAATATATCATTAATCCCATATTTCAGTAATGAAGCTTCTAAAGAGATCTCTAGTGGGGTATATGTATATGCTGCACTAAGTGCTCAAGGATCCTATCAATTTGGGCAACAACGCCAAATAGCTCATCTCAGGCTGTGCAGTTTTAATACCCTAAAGGCCATACTTCCTGTGTTGACAGTCAGTGTTTAGTTTCATCATTTTAAATTAACTGTTATAGATTTCGATCAGATTATATCTACTATAATGCACTTGTGATGAATTATTTTGTGCAGTGGAATATCTGCCCTGGGCTGTATTACCATTGATATTCTTTGTGATGGGGTTAAATAGATCAGCCAGCACAGACATTGATTTTGTAATAGTTGCTCCCTTTCCTTCCATTCTCACACAATTTCCATGCCATGGGAAGAGGGTGTTGATGAAGCAACCTGAATAAAAGAGATATGGGAAACACACTGCAGAGCAACAGGCTGGGAAAGGCTGTGCTAGTGATGTGAATGACACAAGGGCACAGGGGACACAGTGCAACCACCCAACAACAAACGGGCAAGCAGGTTAGAGGGGTTTTCCTACCAAAAAATTAGCTTTTTTATTAATTAAGGCTTTCATGAAAAAGTAGAACTAAAAGCTGCTTATAAGTCTGGGATTTAGCAGCTTTCAAAGATTTGTGTGATTGCCAAAACATCAATGGGAATGGTGAGGGGAAGACAGAGACTGAGTATGATCTTCATTTTCTGCCTCTCTTTTTCTTTTTTTTTTTTTAACTAAAAATTGAATTTTTGTTCTGCTGTTGAATTTTTCCATCTGCAAAAGAATATCTGGAAGGTGTCGGAACCAATCATATTCTTGGAACACAGGAAAATAAAACTCACTGGACAAGAAAGGCAATTCCCTCAGCTGTATCATTTGGCAAAGCTGGAGAGCACAAAGGAACAACAGATACAGCAACAATAAAACTGCATAAATAAGCTCAGGGATAAAATACAGAGATGATTGGTTTGCAAGTAGTTAACACCAAGAACAGATGAAGGCATCGTTCCCAGCAATGGTGGTGGCAGGAGTAACAGAATATTAAGACATTGCAGTGACACTGCCTGCCTCATGTCTGGCAACTCAGCAACAACAAAAGGAGTGAAAAAAAACTGGTCTGAGAAATGACTGATGCTGTGGAACCTGGCATTTGATAAAGTAGCAAGACAATTTGTTAGAATATGCCATGGTTTATGTAACTGTTACAAGGACGTGGCAGATCTTCTTCTTTAGGTAATAATTTTAAAAATCTAAAATCTAATTTTGCATTAGAAATGGGAAACTAATGTTCTGGGGGGTTTGCGATCAAAAATGCACTTTGATATTGCCTGGTGCACTTCTTATAAGTGTGTTCATCACGGATAGCTGCTACCCTTAAAAAAGTGAAAGCAACACTGAAAGTCAAAATATGTAAATAATTTCAAATCAAAGAAGTTACTTTCCTCCTATGAAATGTTTTATTTCTCAATGCACTTTGCCTTTATTTTTAAAAGTATCTTGACAATTGGAGAAATCCTTACCTGGATGGAATTTCATGTTTTACTAGAACATTAGAGGAAGAGAAAGGAAATTCATTGACCCAAAGTTCTACAATAATTTTCTGCATGTTCAGAGACCAAAGTATAAAAAGAGCTCCCAAACTTTATAGTAGTAACTAGAAAAAGTGCAAGAAACTCGAATGTTCCTCATGCATTGGATGTATAACCCCCTGGCCCTGATAAAACAATGAGAAATCCTTGCACAGATCAAACAGCATTAAGGGGAGTGTGTACACGGCAAAATGCTCTGTGTTATCTCAAACCACAACGTTTGGTGCTTCTTTATCTGTGTTAACACACCTTCAAGTCACACTGTTCCCTGTACAATGCCCTTGACCAAAGCCTTCTTCCTCTTGGCTCCACTTTATCAGTCAGTGGGGGATTTAAGTACATCCCAGTGACATCTCCCACTATTGGGTGAAAGTGTGATGGATGACAGGAGCAGCACCTGCAAACAAGGCAGCTCACACCTTGTCAGTGCCAATCACACTTACCATCTGTCTTCCATTTATCCAGCACAGCCCTGACAGCCTTTCTTTCATATTGTTTCATTTCTTACTACAAAGGAGCCTCTCGTGTTTTCTCCATTGAGAACTAAGCAGTTCTGTGGGAAGAAAATAAACCTCGTAGACATCAATTCCATAAATTGGGGGATTTTTAGTACCCCCAAATTTTTCCATTTCTAAACAAGTCACCAACAAAACAAATCAAAAAACCAAACCTGTATTGCCCAGCTATAATCAAGTTAAGTTGATTTCTGCTAATATTCTTCAGCTCCCTAAATTAATGAATTGTATTGATAAACATAGTTTTCCCCAGGTAAATCTTCCAATGTCTCCACAGTGTATCAGGAACAACAATTCTGATCAACCCAGCAGTGCCATCTCAAAGAGCACAGCTGTGGAACACAAAACATGCTCTTGATACACGTCAGTCTACTTTGAATGTTTCTCTGTTATTATGGAGGTTTTATGGTTGTGTGATGTGGACATCCCATCCTCTCAGGTGGTTGAGACATCCCTCTGAAAAATACAGAATCCCTAGGAAACACAGAGGCCAAATTCACCATATCCTTTCCTTAAGCTTCCCTAAGTCAAGATGGTTGACTGAAGCCATGTAAGGCAGGTTCTGTCTCTGTCCTCTGAGATAAAAGCAGATGTCAGCTTTCTGACACCTGCTCAGTCAATGTGACTTTGATTCTCAAGGCAGAGGATCTTAACTGGAATAATTCTAACTGAAGGAACTATTCTCTGTATAATTTGCCAGTGCAAGGTGAGGTAATAGAGTGCCCTAGAAGTCAATAGTTCTTAAGTACTTGCCTGCACGCTGCTACTGACAACTTTGGGGCCATTAGCAAGTCACTTAGAAATGCAAGAAAGCTATTTTCCCATCCCTAAGATGGAGAAAATTATATTTGCTTGACTACCTCATAAACAGGCTATGAAAGTTAATTCATACTTGTACAGTATGCTGAATACAGCAGAAAAAACCCAACAGTGTGCTAGTAAAGCCTTTCACCAGAGGGGTGATTTCACCTTAGCTCTGCTGCAGAAAGGCCATCACTCTCCAAGCTTATATTAGGAAATAACATTTATTATGATGAAACAATAAAGACAAGAGTGTCATCTTCTTAGGCGCCAGTAGGTAACTCCTACTTACTTTAACATGGCACTCTAGTTGGTTCATGCCACTGAACACATCCTGACTGCAGGGTCAGCCCAGGAGACCATCAGGACTGATTCCACTTGTTAAAGGCCACCTTTACAAAAAGGGCAAACCAAGCCACAAGGTCTGGGAACCTTGAGGATTCTGTAAGCCTGCTCTTTACAATCTCAAGGTGCCATTAAATAGTGTCAGGCACAGTTACCTTTCCTAAACAGTCACTTTGCCTCTAGTCTATTAGAAAAAAACCCTCAGACTGGTGTATCTGTTATCTTTTCCCTCTGAAGGATTGGTAAAATTCTAAGATTTCAGGATTTCCTTACCACCAGAGCTGTCTTTTGATCCTTCCTTACATTTGGTCAAACTTTGGCTGGGGAGGGAGGCAGGAAAGATCATATCTCCTGAGGGTACCTTATATGCACATTTTTATCCCTTCTAAAAATCAGACTCATATCCAGCCTCTAACATTAGAGACATGAATTCTTAAATTGCTATAACTGGGTACAGACTTCCTGATCTGCTAAAAGTCCTATTGCCAGAAGAAACTTCCTTTTGCTTCTGGCACTACCTCTTGGTGAAGAGATTATAGTAAAGGCTCCAAAATAGATGACAAGGCAGAGGAAACAACATAAGCTGGGGAGAAAATTCTTGTGAAGGGGCTGTGGATCTTCAGGTCAGCCTTTTGTATTACAGCTGACCAAGATCGTGAGTTGGCACCATCACTCAGGTAACCAACTCAATCATCTGGGATGGTTTTAAAACTGAAGAAATAACCATTAATGGAAAACTGTAAATTCCCTACACTCTGCTCTTTGCAAGTACAAAGAAGCCATAGAAAAATATTAAATTCATTTTTTCATCAAGATTGAGCAGTGAAAGCTGCAATTTAGAGGCTTTAGTTCAAGAATCAGATGCTTTAATTCAAGATTCAGAGAGGTTTTAATTTTTTTAAAGTCCTCTTCTCTCCTTAGTTTTAAGTTGACCAAAGTAGGCCACAAGATCAGTCAGAAGAGAAAGGAAGGGGGGAGGGAGGGGGCAAAAAAAAAAAAAAAGAGAAGGAAAAAAATCATTTATGAGAGGATTTTAGAAGTTGTTTAAACCAGAGTGTAGAAGGGGAGGTTTAACTGACAGAACCAAAGCCATGGAAGGAGGAAGTGAAAAATGTACAGATGGATTCATTTCAATCTGCCAGAAGAGGCACAAATTCAGAGTTGGGATACCATGAAATAGTCATATAATCTAAGGCCTAAAGACAAACCCATCTCATTACAGAGTTTTATGTGGCTGGTAACCTTCCTGATCACCACTTATTGCCTGATTGTTTCTACTTCTAAAATATGATCTAGCTCAGCCCTAAGAATAAGATTTGATTTAGCTCAGACTAGGAGAGCACATAAGCAATTTGATAAAATGCCAGTCTTGTTCGAATTTTCTTGCTGTATAAATTGAGTGCTAACGATCTCAACTCTGCTCCCCTCATGTATTTATGCAGCCCTTTTCATGTTTGCTGGATTATTATTGATCAATTGTTAGAGAAAAGAGCAAATAAGAGAAGTTCATGTAACAAACTCTGGGGGCCTTTTAGGAGCAGGTTTCCCAATTATCAATAAGCACTGCTTAGTCAGTAGCACAGTTTCACACCAGTCTCTGTATTCCCACAATTATCATTAGAAAGGCATTAAAAATGCCACAGAGAGACCACAAACCCTCTCAACAGCTCACAAAAATGGTACCCACATCTGTACCACCCCCAACTTGGGTTTGAAAATGCAGAAATAACATAGATAGAGATGTTGTATAAACTCAGCTTTCTCACAATATCAGAGGTTTACAAGTTTCTATTACAAACTTCTCTCATTTCCTAAGGAAAATGGTATTTCATATTTTTTTACTTCTTTTCTCCAGAAATCTGTTGATAGAATTGGACAGTGAAACTCAAAACTATATTTAGGATAGGACAGTGTAATGCCAACTTAACAGTCTGAAATCAGGACACTTCTTACAGCTAGTGAGGCTAAACTGGATTTCCTCCAAATGAAAAGATTTTCCAATAGCTACTCACTCAGCAGCAATAGCTAAAGAAAACATTGAAGTGGAGTTGGGCTCCACCAGATAATCCAAGGATATAGTTCTCCCTTCATCTGCTAAGCATTAGAGAAAAGGCCATGCCAGAACAGCAACACAAACTGCACTGCAGCCCCAAATAAAACCAGAAGGCACTTGTGGGATGTGGGACCAGCACTGGGTCCTGTGCTCCCCACACACCGGGGTGCTTGTGCTGCCCTTGGGGGCACACCATGCCCTGCTCCCAGCTGCTGGCAAAGTCCACCTCATCGTGGGAAAAGAGATGGATGCAACAGAAAAGCACATTTCCCAACATCCTGGTAAACCCTGATACACCAACTCCCAAATCAGATTTGGGAAACTACAGGATCTGTAATCATCAGCTGTTGTCAGAACTTCATTTACTTCTTTAAAGTATTAAGGGTAATAACTGTGTATGATTTAACACACAGGATTCACCAAGTATTACTATAAATTAACTGTTAAAAAGAAAATAAAAAGCTACTGCTTTTTTCACTCATTAATATTTCTAGGCCTGACAGTAGCTTAAGGCAATTCTATCTCTATAATGTCTTTGCTGATTCATCTCCAGAAATAGGGAAACAAAGTTAAAAGGTTGCCAGTGGAAAGTATCAATCCTGTTGACTTTTAAACAAAAAAGATTGCATTTATTAGGCTCAACAAAATCATGCTGATAAAAAAGAACTGTATCTAGACTGTAGATTCAGAAAACTCATGTTCCTGAGTTTAGGAAACTATGGCATCCCTACACATATTGATTGTATTGCCTAAAACAGCACAGTATTAATGACCGGCAGTAACCTGGGCTTGCTGCAAACAGGAATTGTAACTGCAGAACACCAGAGCTCTGAGGCTTTAGCTCCTGAAAGCAAGTCGAAGGACTGCCTTGAAACAATACTTTGGGTTTGCCATTCTCAGCCAAACACTTCAGATAAAAATATCCTTTCAGTTTCCAATATATGTATCATGACATTTGGAGGAACATAGAAAAACAAACCAGACTGGAATATTTTCCATGAACTTCAGGAGTCTTTCAGTGTCAGTGACGGGAAGGATGGAGAGTCTCCAGCCTTCTCTGGCCACCAGCACATGACAAGGTGCCACCAGAGTTTCCAGGCTGTCCATCCAGGGCTGGGCAGTGCTGAGGGACTCTGAGGTTTGCCTTGGCCCCCTGAGGTTTGGCTGTGGGCTCCACTGCAGCTTTCTTTGGGCTGGGATGTACAACACTATGTGCCTCTGCACACAACCCTCCCATGGGGCCAGTTACAAACAATTCAATGAATAATTAAGTTGCATTCCAAAAGAGAGAAGAATAACAGGATAAAGGCACTTTATTTTATAAAGGCATTTAATACTGCTTCTCTGGGAAGACTTAATTGCCTGTTGCTTGTATACAGCATGTCATCTTCAAATAATGGTTGATATTAGCAGTGATAAAATGCCTTCTGAAAGGTTAAGTGACTTGGCCAAGGTGAATGAAGCTGAGAAATCAGCCAGTTTCCTAAGGCTCAGTGCTCCTGTCTAAGCTTACAGCAGGATTCCATATTTATCCACCATTTACATTTTACCTCCTTCCTTTCCTCTAACTCTCACACCCATACAGAATAATGAAAAACACTTTTAATTTCTCCAGTTCATTAAAAAAAAAAGAATCCTAGACCTTGGTCCTTATGGTCGAACTCTTTCACAAAATTAAAAGCAGTCCATCAGTTTTTTATTCACTGCTCCAAATCTTCCATTGCACAGAACAGCACTATGAGGTAAAACCA
The DNA here is from genome assembly GCA_013396695.1 of Sakesphorus luctuosus. Classification (NCBI taxonomy): domain Eukaryota; kingdom Metazoa; phylum Chordata; class Aves; order Passeriformes; family Thamnophilidae; genus Sakesphorus; species Sakesphorus luctuosus. Next base: position 244,004 of record VWZD01004033.1, read on the forward strand.
AGGGTGCCTTTCCCTGTTTATTTTAGTATTTAGCAGTGCCTAGAAAGCTCCCCTTGAAGACAATTTCCTTGTTAGAAGAGGATAGTGTTTATTCTAAGCATAATAGTCCTGAAACAAAAAATATTCAGTAGTGATGAGTAATTTTCTACTTTTAGTTGTTTTGCATGTCTGTTTCTTCTTTTTTGACCTGTATATCCTATATTTTTCCATCTGTTCAAGCCGTAATTTCCAGTCCACTGGAGCAAAAGCAATGGTAAAAGCATTTTGCCAGCAGCCCTTGGCCTCACTTTATGAATACAGTTCCAAGTCTTGCTGTCACTCAAGGTAGAACTTCTAAAAATGAGAAGTTGTTTCAAAATAAAAATTAATACCATTTTTTTTCCTCATAAAAGCATTATAATTGGGGAGGGAGGAAGGGAGGAAGGGACACTTTCCTTTATCACAGAGAAAATCAGAATGAGAAGAGACCAGACAGATGTAGAACGTGCCATGGCGGGATGAACACAGAACACAGATACTACAATTCTGACCAAAAAGAAACACAAAAAGAGCTTAGACATGCTGTAAGGAGATCAAAGACAGGCAGTGGTGCTTTAGAAGAACAGTTAAACAGATATTATAACTACACTGATACTGCAGCAAATTATAGCCTGAAAACCAGGTACTGTTAGAAAAGCAGGTCAAGAGAAATCCAAACTCATGAAAGCAACACGAGTAACACAAACTGTTACACAAGATTATGTTTTTAAAAGGTAACAGCAAACTGATGTTTTTGAAGACAAGAAGGCCACACTTTTCATTTTGAACCAATATTTGCTATCTATTTTTAGCTCTTTTTTGTTTCATGGTACCTTAGACCTCAAAATAAAGAGCTAAAATTCCAACGCATATTTTCCTTTTTGTTCCAGAAAATTCATTTTATAAGCATTCCTTTAAAAGTTCAGGTGTTCGGTTCTCATCCTAATTTAAACAAAGCCAGGTTTTTGAAAATTTTATAAGCCTACATGTAATATAATTATCATGGTTATAACTAGCTCCACTTTTAATGGATTACAGCTCATGGAAATATAGATGCTTTGAAGTGAGATTTCTAAGACTCTCCATTTACAAAGTAAAACAATGAACAGTTTTTACCTTAATTATCTTTTAGTTAAAAAAAGGGTTTTAATGTTTATATTTAAACCAGTTTTAAAGTGTAGTAGAAGTTTCCATGCATGCTTGATGTGCCATCCCTTTAAAATCATTAGCATAGAGAAAGATAAAGCCATCCCTGAATGCTTGCAATGGAGAACTCAGATTGTCTGTCTTGAAATTAGTCACTCAGGAAACAAATCTGAGGCAGATTGACTCAGAGAATGAGAAATTGATATGGTAAGGAGGGAAGATTTCCTACTGGTGTTTGTCCTTTGCCAGATGAAAAGGGAATAATTGGCCTTGAGTCAGCAAACTAAGTGCTGTGGTTATTCAGTTTATGTTTCACACAATTGCCATAAAATCAGGTCATTTTCCTCTTGCAAATCACTTCCCCCAGAAATCCCCCACAAATCTCCCTGGGGGAAGGGGGAGGAGGGTGTAAATGAAAAAATTACTAGCTCAAGCCCTTACTGTTTAGGTCAGTGAAGTCCAATCTGAGCTACTTCTTACTCCAGTCCAAGGGAGACGTCCCAATTCAACAATGTTGCATTTACAGCTTTGTGCCATTCTAGTAACTGAGCCCTGAAACACATCCAGGTGACTTTGCCAGAAATTTCTGGAGTCTGAGATGTAAAACCACCAGAGAAATGAGTGTGTTTTGTCTCAAGTCATGGTAGGGTATGATTTCTTAGGTGACAGCTCCAAGCATCTCCAGTGCTCAGCATAGCTGTTGACTGTGGTGTATCTGTGCTATTTATAAAAGTGGGGAGCTCACTGCTCCCTCCTACAATTCACCTGCTCTTTTGGAGGTGTATTTAGTGAGCTTTGGCACCAATGGTCATTTCTAGGACAAACGCCCAAGACAAGTCAGCCTTATTCTCAGAAGCCTGAGTATGACATTTACCTCCAGTTCAAAAAGAGGTGACATCACTGGGAAGGGATAAAATAATAAATCATTGTTACACACATGGATTTTCCACACATCTGTCACACAACCTCATTTATAGTGCTGGAGCAGAGTGGCAAACTTGAAAAGAAAAGACAACTGGACAGCGTCACCTGCACGCAACACACATCTGCTCTGTGTGCCACTTTGCTATTCCTTCTCGTATCATATTGGTGGTTACAGGGAGCTTCCCCCTGGAATATTCCAACTTGAAAAGAATGAGATAAATCAATGCAGCACTTGATGTTACATCAAAAACCAACCACTATCCCCTAAGGTATTTTTTCATTTTCATAAACAGTTATGGAACATCAATAATACTTAGGAACCTCTAAACATCCTGTAAAACAGAACCAGGCTTGCAACAAGTTGGGGAGAGATGTTTAAGCACATGAATCCTACTTAAATGCCTAATTCTTGTGCGTTTCCTATAAATACCTTTGCAGTTTTAAGCTTTCTTAATCTTAACATGAGTTCAATGAGAGATTAGGAGAGCTGCAAACTTCAGATCCAGAGACTTTAAATGTTATCTCCTATTAGTACACAGATACCCTGCTCTACCATTTCAATTTTTGAAAGTATTCCTCAAAGGACAACTTCAGGAAAAGGCCTTTCTCACTCCAAGAGATCACACCTCAGACAATTCATACATTATTAGACTGAACAATGTAAGAAATGTTGAGTCAACCAACTGCAATACAATTTCTGGAGAGCAGCAACTTCAACAGAGAAAAATGACATCCCATGCCAAGTGTAGAGAAACAAAAAATAAGGTACTAAAGAAACACAAAAGAGCCTTACCTCAGTGTGAACTGATCTTCTGTTGAGTTTTTAGCAACAGATACAAGGAAAGTCAAAATGTCACCTTGCTTGACAGTCTTTGGTGCATACTGGATGACAATATTATTATCCAATCTCATTTCATGTAAAGAAGGGGCAGCATGTGTCTGGTAAAGGAAAACACTTCCAATCCTCTGCAAGGGAGGTCCTGACTCATCAATGTCATTGCGCCCCGAGCGGATCCCATTACTTTTCCTTACATCCTCCTTGGTGCACTCCCCTTTCTCATCTCCCGGTTGTATGGAATAGTAAAGCTCCACAGGGCTCCCTTCAGACTTATCCATTTGTTTCTTACGGCCAGCAACCACTGTGGGGGGGTTAAACCAGCTGGGCAGGAGCTGCAGCTCTGCCACACAGAGCCCCAGGTCCCCTCGGAGCCTGCAGCTGCCACGCACTTCCCGCGTCTCCCGGAAGGCAAACACCCGCAGGCAGGGCAGCCGCTCCGTGGGGCTGTAGTCATCCCAGTCCCTGCCCACGATGTAGAACAGCACCTGCACTTTGGGCTTGCTCAGGTAAATTTTGTTGCTCATTATGAAGGCCTTAAGTTGCCAATTAAAGGAGAACTTGTTAGTAGATCCAAATGGATTTGAAGCCAACATTAAGTCCTGGGGCACTACTTGTTCAATGGAAAAAGGTCCATAGCTGGCATTTAACACAGGTGGACTCTTGGATTTGTAGATCAGAAAGGATTCCACTCGGGACTGCAAGCTAGAGTTCCTCATAATATCCTGGTTGGCTTCCTTAAGAAAGAAGGAAACATCCGCATTGTGGATACGATAGGTCACGGGCAAGTAAGTTGGCAGTAAAGAAAATCTCTGGATACTCTCCAGGATCCCTCGACTCTCAGTCACTGTTGAAAGGAAAGGAGAGTTTAAAAGATGAGATCTTCAAGTCATACTGTGACATAACCTCACTGACTTCACTGAGGGGCTCCACAGGGCTGTAAGCTGGTATTAGTGGCAATAACAAGCATCATCAATCCATGCAGAAGTACCCTGGGTAGATGATGATTTATCCAGTCAGCTTGGAAAACAACTGTTTATGATACATTCTACATGAGAGATTAAAAGAAGTAACTTGTGTAGGTTTACACAAGCCAGAGGTCACATCTTCACTTGCAATATACATTTATTATCAGGAAACAAAACCATGCAGTCAGCAACAGCAGATCACTGCACAGGCACATTTAAAAAAAAATATATCATTACAGCAAGCTCTACCTGTACAGGAAACCAATACAATGATTTTACATCAAATGTTGCAAATGGACCACTCAGAGTTCACTTCAACCTTCCTTTCAGCGCTCTCAAGCACTACATGGACTTTTAGCAGTTTCCTACACAAGGCTGAATTTCCCTTTAAAAATAGTGAGCACAATAACCATTTACACAACAGCTCCTTTAGAGCACTCTGATACTAGAGAATTTCAAAAGGAACTTTATTAGCATCCAATTTAGAGCCCCTTCTATTTCACTTCATCTATGAAAAGAGTTGTTTTTTCTTGTAAATAACTATCAGGATTCTAGCCACTGTTGTCTAACCCTACATTGTTCCTTAATACAACCACATTATCTGGAGGCTGTCCATCACTGCACATTGAAAGAATATTTTCAATGCCACTGAGCATCCGGTACTGCAAGATATCTCTTTTAACTGTGCCATCGAGCAATTACCTGAGGCAGACTATCATGCTAAAGAATAAGCTCTGCATCCTTTCTAGGAACTGTCAGTCCCAAAGAGCAAAGACATACACTGTTTAAAAAATACAGATGCAAATACAGTATCACCTTTCCTGTTTGAACATCTGACCTTTGTGCTTACGTCTACCACTCTAATTGTGAAATAAATTGCTTTTCTTTTTCCCCATAGCCAATTCAAATCCTTAGCTTATTCAGAGAAGTGACAAAGGCTTACCACAGATGGCCTTCAAAGACAACCCAGTTTCTCAAGCTCTAGTTCACAAATGCTTTATCAGTCTTTATTTTTTTGTTTGGCATCTGACCTAAATACTTATATATTTGCTCCCCGAGTGCTGTGGTGGCCTAAATCGATGTCAGTTAGTCCTAACCAGGAATCTACCAATTAGGTACTGCCATTCAGTGCAAAGGAGAGAACAGGAGAGAGGAGGTTTGTTATCTTCAAATCTATACCAGGGTATTGTTAGTTCCTAAAACCCTCTGATTTCAGACTTCAAGTGTTTGTCAAAAATCATCTGGGAAATGCTTCTCACAGCAACAATCATCTTATTTACCTACAGGCTGTATAACCTGAAAGGGAATGTCACCTTTGGGAGAAAGGAGGCCACTCTGATGCTGCCCAAACCCAGCACATCAACTGAGGCACCTCCACAACAAAGCAGTGTAGGAGTGCTTAGTGGATTTTGACCTCAGACAACTCGTTTTTCCTGTGCTGCTGTTCTATGTCCAAAAAATAAGGGAATTACTATTTATTTCCCTGTACCCTTTGTCTGCGTAGACTGCAAAGGCAACAGACTTATCTCACTATACATGTAAGAGCGTCATCTAAAATCACAAGGCTGTGTGGTCTTGATTGAGGTCTCCAGGCACTAAGAAGATGCCAAACAATAAACTGGGTAATGAATAAAGGAGCAAAAAGCTTTTAGATGAAAAAGCAAAACCAGCTGGCTTCTGAAAAAGAAAAATCCACAAAAACCACCTAAAATCCAGCAACAAGACATAAACAAACTTTAGGTAAGGGTGTGCATCATTCAGAAAGAATCAATCTCAGAATGAAAGAGGCCACGATGAAAGGATGGCAGAGAAGTTTCACAGGTTTGGAAATCCCTCACTCCATCTTGAAAAAGTGAAATTCCTCATCCAAGTAACAATGAAAATAAAACCTTACTTTTCAAACTTTAATTAATGTCAACTCAAAGCCCATCTAGAACTTGAAATAAATTCCTCCTGAAGAATCAGGAAAAATGGCCCCAGCACATGTCAGTCAACATGTGAGACTAAATTGCAACTGCAGTAAAAGGCTTGAAGTCCTGTGATCCCTAGAGGTAGAAAACTCATATGAGATCCTGTTTCAATTTAGAAGTCCCACCCAAGTCCCACCCTGCTCATTTTTAATAAAGACTAAATTACAGAGCTTCTTTGCACGCAAAAACCCCCTTCATTTTACCCTGAGTCTTTTCAGCATTCAGCTCCTGCTCTTCCACTAGATACTCACTGAGAGCAAATGAAGTTTTTAAAGACCTTGTTCTAGATAATCCCCCAACAAAGATTTCTACCAACTCTAAATGGCTTTACTGGTGCTTAGAGTTGCAGGGCTGCATCTCTCCTATCCAGCCCTGAGGCAAAATCTCTTCTGCTGTTGTACTCCTCAGATCACCCAGCCCATTCCATCCTGCCTCCATCTAATGTCCCGTTTAGAAATTCCACACTCACTTCGCACTCCTCCCAACGTCTTGGCAGAGCACCATTAAACACAGTGAGGCAGCAAGGAAGCAACTTAGAGAGAGGAAAAAACACTCAGGGTATTCAATTTTTTATTTCCCTGATTTTGATTGCAGTTCCCTCCCTTGCATTCCTCAGGGAAAAGGACATTATTTTTATATTAAAATTAACAGAGTGTTTCACCTCATAATTTTTTAATCATTTATTTTAGTGCTTAATTATCTAAGGGATTAAAACCCTTTCCTCCATAGTCCCCATCCCCACAGGACAACGTTCCTCAGAGTTTGTAAATCAATGACTCTTTGGAATAGGAGAACAACAAAAAATGAGGGGGAGAAAAGAAAAAAAAAAAAAGAAAGAAGGTGAACTGCCTACTAAAATAAGCAAACAATTCCACCAGCCAGAGTAGGGTCCATTGGCTTTTAAGTTTTTGGGCAAACTGGTCTGCTCACTGTTGTACTTCCCCCCACCATCAAGCCATGAACGTGCACTGAATATGCACTGGCTTACGCTGGAAGCTGACAGCAGCTTTCCAAACAGCCAAAGGCCAAAAATTCAAACAGTTTTACACTTTTATCTGGGGAGAGTTCTAATCAGCACAAACAGAAGAAAAAAAAAACCTCAAAAACAACACTGAGCTCTGCAGTACCATCTGGATTTTGACCGTGAAAGTTTATTAGGGATTCTGAAGGATAGGAAATTAAAAACAAAAACAACTATCAGCATCCTTAATTACAAGCATGACTATTTCTGTAAAAATTATGCCTGTTTTTACAAAGGCAGAATTGCAGAAGATTACAATTTTGTGTGTTATTGAGTGAGACCCAGCACAAAAGTGGTGTTTTAAAGATTTCAGTCATATAATTGGTCCTAAATATCACATTATATCTATACCACCATCATCACTAAAATTCCACTGGAATAACCCACCTGAATAAGTAGAAGAATCACACAGTTCCTCTCTCAGTTTATATACAAAAATTTGTGTATATGTACTGTTTATAAACAAAACAAAGGATGGGTAACTGAAGTGCGGTTAAGGAAACAGCATCAAGACAAAAAATAAACAGTTAAATTCAAGAACTGCAATTTATCTTTACTGTACCACCATATCTGAAGGCTTGTCTGTGTGGAGATGGACAGCAGAGAGCAGGTCATACTCTGTGCCCACAGAAAAAGCAGTGGGACCAGAGAAACAAACCTGTAGGAGTTCAATCTGTCCATACCCAGAGAAACACCCATGATCCACAGAGATCCACTCAACTTTGAGCTGATGAGCTGTGCAAGCTGTAAAAACAGTTTATCTCAAGCTGAGACACCGCAGAGGGAAACCCAGATTCTTCCAGAGAACCACAGCAAGTGAAAACAATCCACTGCGACTGCAGAGGGTGTCACAGCATTCTGGTTTCAAGAGATGATCCCAACACTGTGAAGCAAAGCAATAAAATCTAATTTTGATGCTGTGCTTATGCCAGGAGCTATTATTTCTCAATCCCTTGCAACTATGACTGTATTTGACCCTTCATGCTGTGAATAGCTTGCTGAGGATTTCAATCAGTGGCCACCCGGAGAGAGATGTTGTAATAGGATGGTTTTCTTCCCTCTTTCCTTAGTAAATCTTCCTCTGACTGATACTTTTTAAAAAATACTTGTCGTTGATGGAAGAAGCAAACTATTTGCGGGTCAGTGAATTTGAAAACATCTGAGAAAGAGGCAGCATATTCAGTCTCCTCCTGCACAGCCAAAGCTTGTGCATATGATATATCCCTGAACATGACACTGTAAACTTGCTGCATTTGCCTTAGAGAAAGTCATAGTGCTTCCTTCATTAAGTGATTAATTTTGTACTGCAGCCTGGCTCAAAATCTACCTTTATTTCTCTAACATCACATAGCAGCTCTCAGTCAGTGACAAAAAAAACCCTCTTCATAGCTCACTTTTACAGCAAAGTTATTGACCATGGCTTCAGAAAATTGAAGAAATCTGCCAGACCACTAACTTCATTCTGTATTACCAGATCCTTGGGATTTCAGCCCTAACAGTTACTTTATTTTTAAAACCGTTCAATCCACAATCATCTAGCATTCATGAGATATAAAACTCTTCCAATCAATTACATAATTCTACTATTAAAAAAAAAATTGCCTTTTTCTTGTATATTGAAGGGAACAACTTCTTAGGAAAATTGCCTTACCAGCTGCAAGCTCAGACTGGTAATGCAATAGATGAAATTTGTTGCTGTATCTTGGGGATTGAGATAAGTGGTTCTTTTCAGTCAGGCCAGTAATTTTACCTTTTTAGTTAGTTTCAGCTGCTGTCCTTGAATCTTCTGAACATTTCTACTCTTCTAGCTTTGTTAGGAATTGGAATTATTTTAGCCAAAATATCTAGAAAAAAAAAATCTGGTAACATGATGTGTTTTCAGACTGGAAATTATTTTCACAGGAGTTGTCTGTTCCAATAAAACTTGGTGCTCACTTTTGTAAAACTCAAACATTTTTGTCTTAACCTAGTTAAGTGGCTGTATCCAGCAGTGGTCAAAGGTGAGGCAGTTTAAAGCTAAGCCACAGAGTGAATCCCTTCCCCAGGTGCAGCTCAGTCAGTTCTTAACAGAGATGATCTGCTCTGCCAGTTTTTGTCACTCACAACGGACAGAGCCAATTTAGACTGTCACATGAATATCTGAGTAGGACCATTTCCATCTTATAAGGGTTATTGGTTGCTTATCATGTTCCTTTCTTAGGTTCAAGCATCCTCCACAGCCCTTAAACATGAATTTAAAAAACCTGGAGCTTTCCAAGAATGACTTACTGTGTTCCTTCTTCCACCAGTCTTGTGGCAGCTTCAATTCCCTCAAAACTTAAAAAAAAATCCCTTGCATTTTCGAGCTTCTGAGTAAGTGCTGTGTTTTATTGACAACAGCTCTAGGATACAGTGACAAAGTGATGGGAGGTTTTGATCTCAGATTGCACAGAAGGAAAGGCAATACAGGCTTTGTGGCAGCTGCTCCTTTTGCTTGTTGAGAAGTTATGAAGTTGTTCTTGGCTCCACTTTGCAGAAGTGCTCAACAGCTTCCTAAGAGAAGGAGAACTGCAGGGACAGTGCTGTGCAACAGGTTGTGAAGAATATTGATAGCTCAGAGGAACTGGAGGGCAGCAAACAAAACCACCAGGAAGAAAGAAAAACCTGCAAACCCACCCAGGATCTCGCCGTGGATGGTTTTCTTTGAAATCCATTTCACAGCCACGCAGAGTCAGGAAAACTTTTTAATGACTTGATGCCATAAACACATGAATCTATTCCACAGATATCCACATTGAAAACTGCATGCCAGAGTTCCTCCCTGGCAGGAAATTAAACCAAAAGCTGCAAGATGAAGGTTTTGGTAGGTCATACCACCATATGTGTATCCACAAAGGAATCCCTGGGTATCCGGTTGGACAGGCTAGCTTGCTTCTTTAGTTAGCACCTCAATTTAGCATTGATTCTGGGAATATAATTACATTATTAAATCTTTATTAATTTTGCAATCAGAAGCCTTAACAAAATCAGACTTCATCAGAAGGAGCAGTATTTGCCTGAAAGAATCTATAATTCAAGTTAATAGACAAGGCTGTAAGCTCTGGAAATTGAATCCAAAATAGTGGCAGAATTTTCTAAAAGCCATGAAGGCAGCATTCATTCAGGGCTGGAAACAAGACATAAATCACTAACTCCTCTCTCTAGTCAGTATTCAACATGAACTTTTCAAATAATAGTGGGGTTTTTTGATAAAACCTGAAAATGTAAGAGTGGGTTGAAAACTGATTCAGCCAGATTTTCCTGTAGACTTCCCCTGCTTTGTCATATAAGCCAAGATAAACCAAACTCTCCTGTTGAACCAACAGATAAGAGGAAGCTGAGCCATCCCATCTCTAGCACAGATACATCATGACAGTGAACTCTTGCTTACAATCGACAGGAAGGGTTTGAAAGTAAGTTTTTTCTGTCCTGAATATGAACTATTTCTTACATCCTATAAGTTATATACTTAATAACTTACATTATTATATTTAAAAGTGTTCAGTGATCCCATTATTCCCAACACAGCTGTGTAACACAAGGCTGAAATAACAATTGCTGCATTACTATCACTGTTCACGCTGCAGCACTGATATCCCATTAATCTTCACCTACTTGTTTGCAAGTGGAATATCAGCACCTATCTTCCATAACAGTACAGAAATAAAAGAATCCAGCCTATCTGCAGCAAGAACCCTAAATCTTGGCTCCCAGTGCTGTCACACCAGTACTGAACAGTTTCCAAAAAAGTCTCATGCTTTTGGTGGCAAACACCATCATTCTAAAGGGCAAGTACCAAGAGAACAGCGATAAGGCCAAATCGATGTGTCACAAATAGGAAAACAAAAATAGAACCCTGGAACCCAAGAGTCATGCATTTATCTGTGACACATTAAAAAGAAAAATGGTTTCAAGGCCCAAAAATCACTGATTTCTTTTTAAGTCCTCTCCTTTATTAGCATTTTAGACTATTCTGCCTGCTTCACTTCATAATGTTCCCCGTAAATGTTTCATTCTGGGGAAATTATCCTTCTCCAAAAGCAATGCTATTCCTAAGCTGCCAACTTTCCCCTTTCCACCCCAAGTTATTCCAGCTCTCATTCCAATTCTGCATGTCTGTACAGAGCTTGTTACAAAGCAAGGCAAAGATTGCTGGAACATCAAGGCCACCAGAGAAAGCAAACACAGCACCACAGAAACAATCCTCAGCTTTGGCACAAGCCACCTATCTGATGCTTCAAAAGCAGGGCAATAAACTAAAACCAGCATGAATTTTTCATTTTCACAAGCCTGCCCATCAGGAACTCCTTGTGGGCTGCCCTAAATGATAGTTGTGGAACTCTGAATGATATCAAAGGATTTCCATGGCTGAAGTGAGAGCAGGCATCTGATCCTGACATGCCCAACCTTCTATGCATGACTCCAAGATCAGTAAAGGTCACATCCTCCTCCAGCCCTTTTCACACTAACTCTGTTACTCGACTCTGTGGGTTTGTAAGTGCTCATCCTCAATACACTCTCAGACTGTAGTCCCAGTTGCTGTATCAATCCAGGAATTCCAGTTGCCTTAATGGGCCTGATTATCTGTCAGACAAGGTCTTGTTGCCAACAGCACTGTACTCTAATGACACAATATTTTCTTTGAATAGCCTGTTTTACTAAAGTTTGAAGAAACTTCTGTAAATTAATCACTGATGTTAGGAGAGATGACACCTCATCATTCATTATGAACAATCCTGAAGTTGTTTTATTATTCACACTGACAGATAAAGAAATCATCTCAACAAAAGGGCCTCAGAGGAACACACACATCTTTATATTACCAAGTGATACGAAAATGATCAGAGAACGATCACGTAACAAAGGCAAGTTCCCACCTAAAAAGGTAGCAAAATAATAATTACAGAGAAAAGTATTTAGATAAAAGGATATGACACTTTCACAAATCTGATGTCAGCATGAACATGAAAGGGCAAAGCAGTGATGGGCACCATAAAGTTTACAGTAAGAAAATCAACAAAAAAAAAAAAAGGCAAATAAAATCCCAAACCAAGCCCACACTCACATTAACTACTGGGGGATAGGGAAAGAGTGGCTACACAAATTTTTCTGACACTTCCAGCCACAGAACATCAGTAACCACAGAGGGCTGTCCCCAATCCATCAGCTGCATGTGGTTCGGGGAGGAAAAGGTACCAGACACGGTAAGATGCATCACTCCCTCAAGTGTGTCATTGCTGAGGATAAGAGCTGTGAGCTTTCATCACCACCTCAGGGGCCATCCTGACACACACCATTGCCTGGCCTTTTCTGCAATCTTGATGCATTTATTCTATGAACCATAAAAGGATAGACTCTTTAATGAAAGCAGCACTAGGATAGGTGCAATCCAGTTAAGGCTGAAGGCACCGCAGTGGTGCAAGAGCTAGGAGACAAGAGCTTCATACTGAAATACTTGAGGCTTTCAGTAGTTTGTATCCCCATTGCTGTCCTCCTCCCCCCTCCCCCCCATTATATCTCCACTTACAGAGAACAAAAAAAAAACCCAACAGTGCTGACAATTTCAAAGTTTTGAAATAAAATTAAAAAAACAACAAAATCAAACACACAAGCCAAAAAAAACACCACAAACTTAGAAAGCTGAAACACTTGCCAGGAATATCTTGGTTAAAACACTATTTCTAGTGTAATTATGTTTGGGAACCAATAAAAAGAAGAGTAAGGCTGGGTAGCAGAGGAGTGCAGAGTGACAGGAGTCCAGCATCAATTGCCAAATTCCTTATGACAGAGACAAATACAGGACTCTGCATGGAACAACCTTACACTGCTCAAACACACTTTGTTCAGACAATCAGATGTTGTTGAGATCCTGCCTCAAATGTCTGCAAAATTCCCTCTTCATTTTCTGCAAGCACACCAGGGACTGTGTGCAGGCTGCAGTTCTGCTACCAGGCCATTATTGATGGGAGAAAAAATGAACTCTAAGCATTAAATGAACACCTGAATCAGCAGAAGCGCAGAGCAGTTTCTGCTGCTGACCTCTTTGAGACAAGCCATGTCTGTGTACCCTAATCCCATTCCACTGCCTTGTGAACTGCAGCATGGAAGTGTTTGTGGCTGCTGCCTGATCGTTCTCCCTCTCCAGAGTGGATCTATTTTTTTTTAAAATTCATTTGAAATTTGTTAATCCATATCATGCCTCTACATCTTGCTGTAGGCTCTGTGCCTAATACTGAATTTGTACAACTAAACATTACAATATTGATCTTCGATGGCTACATTCACTAACAAGATAAAAAAAAAATAAAAAATCTTTTTAAGTCTTATTTAAATAACATCATGATGCTGATATATGCAGTAAATTTCCAGGAATGTCAATAAACCCAGCGATATTTCACTAAATACGTGCCATTTTACATTCATTAAAGAAAGCACAGCTTAAAAATATTTGATTGTGTTCTCAGAAGGAACTGAAGATAGTAATGGGTACCTTTGAGGTCCTTTTTGTACCTGAAAAATCTGGAAATTGAAGGGCACCACAGAAGATAGATGTGCATAGGGACAGATACAAGAAAGAATCTGACTCTGGTAACCCAGGACACAGCCAGAGCTCATTAACTGCTTCTTGGGTGCTCCTGTCTCTCACTGTGGTCTCTGGCACAGACACATTACATACACACAGGAATGCACAATGTCCTCAATCCATAGGGTCCTCCTGCTTAAAAGACTCAGGAAACAAAGTTTTAACTCCTGTCCTGAATAGCTGTTCTAAAATAACATGTACAGTCCAAATCTGTCAGCAGCCACCAAGATATCTCAGCAATCTTCCCCAAATACAAAGGCTACACTCATTAGGGGAGATGAGTAAGATCCTTCTTGACATGTTCTTATTAACTCGGAATCACGAGATCTTCACCCTCACATGGAGTTTTCCTTTGCTACAAGGTAACTTGTCACATCCCAATCCTTTTCATCTTCTTGTCAACTAGGAAGCTAAGGCCTCTCAGAAAAAGAATTTGCCTGGAAAAAACAGGGACACCCAAACACCAGAATAACAAACCAGGCAGTTTTTCAGGAGTCTTATTCTGACCACTGAATGGCATCAAAGTTCTGGCAGGCCTGTAGCACCCTCCCAGGTGCTCTGCCACCTCTGATAGCAGCAGCCATGGTGTCCTGCATGTCTCTAAATGCCAGAGAGGAAAAAGGAGTATGTACTTCTCCCAGAGAAAGTTTTGCAGAGGTAACTGAGGCAGCTGTGCATGCAGTCAGCTGTTCCTCAGTGCTTTATCATTCCCAAGAGGATTCATGATAATCTGCTCCCAAATCATGACTGAGTAGAAGGGATTATCCATCTAAAACTTGCTGCTAAATGGCTCATCTCCTCTCATTCCTCTTTTTCTTCCTCCCACTTGCCAACCATGCTCTCCCCACCAGCCGAACTTGGGGGGCCAGATCTCATTTCAGGTGAGACGGCTCAGCTCGTCCACACTGGCAGATATAATCTACTTTTTTCCTGTCTCATTGGCTGGTGAATTAGCACCATTGTACTGGCTCGGCAAGAGGCTGGCTGAGGTGCTGAAAGCAGAGTGACACACCAGAGCCCCAATTCCTTCTGCTGGATCACTGCACGTTGTTGAGCAGCTCCTGGAGTCATCTCTGTGTAGAAACCTCCCCTTTCAAGCCCTTGGCTGACCACAAACACAAAGCTTGTTGCTTTGCCCTTGCCTTAGCCCAGGCACAGCCAAGGCAGCCACACTGCTGCAGTGGCAGGTGAGCACAGCAAACCCTCCACCCCTTTAGAAATTCAAATTCTTTCATTTTCCAGTGTGAGAGAGACTACAGATTATGACTGCTTGGAAAGCGCTGATTTATTTACTTAGTTACTTTTCAACTGTATTTAGAGCTTTAAGACACAAGTAGAATTTCCCTGCAAGTCACTAACCAGGTCAAGTAAATATTCAATAATGCATCACACGCATCTTTTCAGACTTTAAACACCTTTGAACTGTTCTACAGGGCTGTGAATTATTATTTTTAATAACAAAGCCAGTTTTCAAATTGACAGTTTATTTGCAATGAAATATTTTGCCTCTTTGGAAACTTATTTTACAGATACTGGCATATTCCTGTATCTTTTCAATTATTTCTGGTTTTGTTCTGGAAATAAATCAACATGCTGTTCTGTCAACTGTCTCAAAATTGTAATAGACAGAAAAGTCAAGAGGATTGACATTATCATTTTACAGCCCCATCCTATTCTGTTTTCCTATCTCAGCAAACTCCAAAGGGCATGAACTCCCAAACTTTCCTAGTATTCATTTAGCTAAACCTAAGGAAAGCTTTTCGCTCATGTAAATCTCAAAAAATCCTATTCAGAAAATTATTCTACCTTTTCAAATCATCCTCTTTCTTTCTCTCTCATACCTATTTAAAAGTGGTTCCTAGATAAGCTGATACTGATAGAGATGCTGCAGTGTTCAACGTGCTGTAAACACCTACAAACAGAAAGATAAGCCAGAATCTTCTTTGGTTTTCCGCCTGACAGTCTCCCGTGTTTTCTTTGGCACTTCTTTAGGAGTTTACTCTGTGAATTTTGAGCCACTTTCACATCTCCTCACAGATTCCAAAGGTCATTAAAGCCTACCTCAGCTAAATACCTTGTTTTCTCCAAGCCTGACTAGAAATTGGAATGTTATCCCTGGGTGTCACAGTCAGAATCCCCAGAGGAGGATGCCATTACACATGGAGCTGAGTGCTCTGGCGATTTAATTGCAGGAAAGTTCCTCCTGGAGAGCGTGCAGGATGCTTGAAATTCAGCAGCCATGAGGACTGCAGGGGAGCTGCACAAGAAACACTGAGAGCTCAAGATTATTTTTCCCTACCCTGCAATTATCTCAGATACTTAAAAATCCCTGCTCCTTGGACATAAATAGTTTTGCATTCCAGTCCCACTGAGCAGCTTTGAACAGATTTCAGAAGCGCCGGTGAAAAACATACAATGGAAAGCTCAGAAACAATTATCCTACATTTAAAACAAATCACAGATACGCTTTCTGTGAAGCTTTCTGCCCAGCTTTTTTCTTACAAAGAGCAAAAAAACTGAAGTCCCTGTCTCAGCCAGCTCCTAAAGGCTGGTTCTCTGCATATTCCAAACAATTATCCTCATGAATGTTTGGGTGCATATTTGCACATGTGAATCCGTATGCACATTTGAAATAGCTTAATTCATATTTAGTGTCTCCACTTGTGAGTAGTTAAGCACTGCAAGCAAACATATTAAGTTGCACATATTAAGCCTGTACCAAATTCATTCTGCAATTGTGTAATTGACTGATCCTTCACATCACTGCTTGTAAATAACAGATTAAAAGATGAACTTCCCTAATTGAATGTCTTCAGAATAAAGAGCAGTATCTACTAGGTAGAGCAAGACAGATGGTGGGATTTGTCTGCAAGCAGAAAACCAGTAGAAAGGCATTACCCAATTGAAGTTCCATTTGGAATGTGCACTGGCCACTGCATTTAATGCAGCAGGGCTGATTTACACAGAACTGGTGCCACAGTTTTATATATTCTACTCTAAATCTGTGTGAATAACTGATTTTTCAGCTGGCCAGCTAAACTAATCAAAACCCAAAAACAATTCCCTCAGGTCAATCCAAAGTGAAATATCTTTCTGTACCACATCACTGCAAAAGGGAAGGAAAAAAACATTAATAAAACTGTAAGAAAGCATTACGTTACCCTTCCAAAATTAAAAAGAAAAAATTCAAAGCCTCCAACCTTTTCAAGCCCCATCTTACTTTTTGAACATAACTTTCTAAGGAAAGCTGTTCTGCATCATCATTTTAATCCATAGCCTTTCTGCTAAACTGGCATGTATAAGAGATGCTGAAGCTTTTTTTTAACCTGGTATATTGTAATAAAGGCAGGTCCTTTAAAACTTGACATGAGCCACTCATAGGGAAATGTTCTTGAACATACAAACTACCTCCCATTGCCCTAGCTGGATAATAATCAAATCACTGGATAAATGGAATAAATACCTGAGCAAATATTTCTATGTCTAGGTATCATGATCCACAAATCACTACCAACTGTTGTTTTATTACATAACAAAGATAAGGATTAAACCTGTATTTGGAAGGCAACAAATATATAATTAAGACCAAACAGAAAAATACTGATTACTTAGTCTAATTAATGTGACCACCTCTTGTTTTATAAATTAAGATAAGCTTCTTTACATATCTATGCATACAGTCTACAAGTACTTAAGAACCCTTTCCTGATCCCTGAAAAATGGCTTGACTTGATCAAACAAATCACAGAAAGCACAGACATTTAGTGCCTGGCACTTTAGGAAACAGGCAAGAATAAATCAACCAAGACAAACTACCGAAAGGGAAGGAAAGCAAAAGCATTAAAATGACATATTAAAAGTGTTCTCCCAAATTACATATGGTTCACAGAGGTGCCACATCCAAAATTTAAGACTCGAGCGCTTTAAGTTGCATAAATAGCAAGTGGCCCTACTGATCTCATAGTCACTGAAAGTGAAGAGCTGCACACGTTGTAATTCTGATACCTGAATTCCACCTCAAGAAGGAAGACAGATCAGATTCACCGGTAATATCTCGGGAGGAGATACTTGTAATAGGGGAAGAGACTCATCATACTGTACAGAAATAGCAGAAATTTGGGCAAAGGTTCACCAGATAAAATACACGTAGCCCCCCCCATGAGATTATCAGTGCAAGCAGACTGTGCTAAAAAGTTATATAGGTGATGCTTTCAGGATGATACGTGTCTGCTGCCTGCACACACAGCTCCTTTCTCAGCAGAAAAGACTAAATTCTGTCTAGTTATTACTGCAATACAAGCTAGAAAGTAAATATTTTATACCTGGAGCATCACAGTGTTTTTATTAGCATTTTCCTGCCTGTTGTTCCCCTAAATCACCTCAAATCTGCTATTACCTTGTGTTGTGGCCCCATGAGGACCTCCAGCTTAATTCTGCAGGACAGCTGGACAGGGTGCAAGGAAACTCACTGTAACTACTGCCACCAGCACTCTGCTCTCTGTGGGCATTTCAAACACAGTGGGAGACACAGCCCTTCTCTCCCAATTAATTAGCTAAAGATTTCCATGAGTTTATCCATACAGTACTTGTGCTTTTGTTTTGAGGGCTGCTGTTTTCCTACTCAACAGAAAGACAAGCCCTTTCCACAAGGGAGCACATCTGATCCGTGCTTAGGAACACTTGTAATTCCATAGGCTGGATAACCCAAGGCAGCAATATATCACCTTTTTTCATAGGTACAAAAATAGTCAACACCCACCTTTGTTCATGCAGAAACATCTCCTGGGGCTTAAGCCCTCGGGTTTCTTTCAGTGTTTTTAAAGGTCACAGTCTGACATTTCAAGAGCGTTAGAAGTCAGTGTCTTCCTCTCTATGTGCACATCCCTGCTTAAGCATTTTTCCTTCTAGTCACAAGGCTCAAGGCAACAAATTACTTCTTTGGGAGAAGACTAGATCTGGTGACTGCACTTGGAGACTGAAAATAAGTCAAGGCTGTTCAGTTGAAATAATGCTGGATAGAAAGGGAGTTATGCATGAAACCAACAAACCACAGGAAGTGTGAAGCTAAAAATAGAAGATGCACCTATTTTTCCCCCCACTTAGGTTGAAAAGCCAAATAGAAGATGAACTCAGTCTAATTCATAGACCAGAGTAGCTCAGCTCTTTACTGTAATGGCAAGTGGCATATTACCATATAAATATTGCAATTTAAATACTTATAATTCTCATCTCTTCATGGAACCACAACAACAAAAAATTAAACAAAAACCCCAAGCCTGACAACTTACTTTCTTTAAGAACAGGATTTTCAGCTTTTACAGAAAACATTGTCCTTTCAGAGCTATTGCAACCACTGAGATCACGAGGTAGCAGGAGCTGCTCTTTAAATGAAGGGGGACTGAGGGAGGAACTCTGTATTTAATTAGAACCCACACCAGGGGATAGTTTGCCTGATTGCATGACTTAGCAAAACCCCAAGGCTTCTCTGGTTAAATTAGATTGTGAGAGCCTTCTATAGGTTTCATGCTCTTCAGTACTCAGAATACCATGTGCTCCAGGAGTGCTTTTCCTAACATCTCCACCTGCCCTAAGTTATTCATTGGAAAATTTCCTCTGAGAAAATTCTTTGGAAGCATTTATCTCCTCACTGACACATTGCAATAGCACTGAGCAACCACAGCAACCAGAAAGTTGAGGAGTCACGTTACCAAGTTCTTCTCAAAGCTTCTTAACAGTCCTACCAGGGCATAGTTAAGAGTTACTGGGCGTTTATTGCTTTTTGTATTTTGATTGAAGGAAAAATTGCAAAAAGGTTGTTCTCTGAAAATTTCTGCAGCTGTAATTAGCGAGTATTTCAAATATGTTGCCAATTAGCTTAATTGCTGTGCAGGCTGATTGAGACCTGAGTAGGAAAGGTTTCTCATTACTTTGGGGAGGGAGGGAAGAAAGAAGTAAAGACCAAAAATTCTCCTAAGTTTGCTGAGAGGAAAAGAAATCCAAACCTGTTGCTGTTATTCTGTCTCACCTACATTAACAGCAATCTGCTTTTATCAGCTTAGTGTTGAAAGTAAAGGCAAGTACAACTCCTTTAATTATACAGCTTTTGACACTACATGTCCTGCCTGTGACTTGAGTGACAAGCGATTTCAGTGCCATTCAATGTCATGAAGCTTGGCTGGGGTTAAATTTATTCCAGGAAAGCCAGGAGTGAAACCACTAAACCGAGGCTTAGTTGGCGTAAGGCAAGATCAAAATCACACAAGTAGAACGTTAGAGCTGACAGTCCTCCGTGGTCATATTCATGTCTCTGCATCTAAACTATTTTTATAATTTATGTTCTAATTTAAGTGCAGCTCCAAACAATGGAGTTCTTCCAGGATTGCCCACATGTTTGGTCTTAGCATCTCAAGTGAATCTAAGAAATTTAATCTCAAACCAAATCAACATTTTTTTAAATCTCAGACCTTAAACTGTGGCCAAACACAGTCAAGATCCAGAAACAAACAACTCCTCTCTGCTTAACTAGGATGGCTCTCTTGACAGTAGTATTCTGCATTCCTAAGAAATCAGTGAACTAAAAGAAAACAATGCCTGAAGACCAAGAATCTAATCAAAGCTACAAACCTTAAGGACATGGATAGTGTCTCTTGACCAAAATACAACTCAATTTACATCTTCACTTCAAGTACTTAATGATTTTCAGTCTCTTATAGTGCAGATCAATTAGCTCATCATTGTACTACGGTGAGATTAAGCTTAAGCAAAGCTGTTAGCCTGTATTCATTAGCCTATACGAAGGTTAAGCCGATATAAAGGTCACATATATCCTACTCAAAAATATACCACAGTGCTTACCAAATACAGGTGTGGAAATGATCCTGTCAAGAGCAGAGGAGCACTTAGGAATGCATAGCACACATTCCTGTCTGTGAGTAAAACTGAAATGAAAGAACTAAAGGTGGTAAATGTATTGCAATTGGGTGAAAGAATAATAAATTTCCTCCTCATCTTATTTTAATAGTCTTCTGAAAACTTTACATCACTCAAATCAGCAAGAAATTACAGAGAGGCTGCTAGAATTTTGACTTTTTTTGACAGCATTACTTTCCTGATCAAGGTGTGAGCATTAACTGGCAACTACTCCCATTCATATGAATAATGCCCATTTTAAAGTTTCAGCTGCAGTGTAACACCCAAGTTGAATTGCTGTCTGTGAAAAGAGTAGATTCAGCACATCTCATTTATGTGCTTATCTAAACTGGAGGCAGTCACACAATATAATTTAGTACACACAGCACTCAGCTAATAGAGAAACTATGCACTGAGCAGCTTTTACTCAGAAGGCTTCCTTAGCTTGGAATCTGAACACTTAATACAGCAGAAGAATTTAATTTTCTGGGGCATGGTTTCTCACTGACACAGGCGCTCTTATAGGAGAATTTACTGTGTCCATTATCTTCTCAAAGAGGAAGCGCAGGAAGTGACCATGCAAGAAAAGACATTGTTAAAGACTTCACTTAATGTGAGATTTGTGGGAGAAGGACTCCAGTTTAAACGCGGAAAGCTGAGTTCAAAGCCCCACAGCAACAGGATCTGCAGTGTGTAACTGCAGCAGCTGCCCTGCCCACTCAGACAAACCACGGCTGGAACTCAACACAGTCATTACACGGCACCGTTGGTCTTGCTTAGTGTCTCTGAGTAATGGAGAGCACCCAGACATTGACAGACTACAGAAGATTCATTACCTTGGCCACTGAGGAGGGGAGGGGAGAGCAATGCCGACACTTTTCATCCTGTGTTGACACAGTGGCAGGGGAATAAGTAAAACATGGTCAATATGCTCCTGGGAATACCTGGCTGTCGCTTTGCTGAGAAGGAAGCACACATTTTGCCTGAGGCTGGAAATGCAGTTTTTAATTGGAATCAGATTGTGACCACCATACTGACAAAGCAGGGAACTCCCCAAGCACCTACTTTGTGAGCAGATGCCACTGGAGACGTAAGGGACCAGTCTCTTCTGCTTTCTTCACAGTTCAGTGGCATCTTCCTCTCTCTTGGGTACTAAGAATCTTTCGACTCTGTGCATGAGGATGAAGTGTGCTAGACAGATGCAAGCCCTGTCTTAACCCCTGGAGCCTACATGTCATGGGCAATCAATGTAAAATTCCCCATGACAAGCTCAGCAACGGGTTTCACCTTTGGAATAGGAGCTTGAGTCAGGGCTCTCTGTGATACATTTCTCAGGAGGCCTTTGCTTCTCACTGGGGGTGTGAATGTTTCTAAATAGTTCAAAGCTGTTACTTTCTATCTATTATTTTATGATAGAAAGGCACATCGAGATACAAACAATACAGCAATTTGAGGCACAATCTC
Organism: Sakesphorus luctuosus; assembly: GCA_013396695.1. Classification (NCBI taxonomy): domain Eukaryota; kingdom Metazoa; phylum Chordata; class Aves; order Passeriformes; family Thamnophilidae; genus Sakesphorus; species Sakesphorus luctuosus. Next base: position 265,860 of record VWZD01004033.1, read on the forward strand.
CGTGTAAAGAAAGTACAACCTAAATGAGTTGGAACTTCATGATGTTGAGACTCAAGTCAGTAAAAAACTACAAGATGGTTGAATTTTGTGGGATTAAAGGGACATGGTAAGATGTGGAGGTCCTAATGGAACTGTCCCAAGAAACAACAGGGTAAGGAAAAAGCTGAGGTTTCTTCAGTTCCTGGTTAAGTTCATAACAAAGAGATACTAAGGCCAGGTTGGATGGGGCTTGGAGCAACCTGGTCTAGATGAAGGTGTTCCTGCCCACAGCAGTGGGTTGGAACTCGATTGGTCCACTCAATTGGTCTTTAAAGTCCCTTCCAAACCAGGCCATTCGATGACTCTGTGACACCACAATAACACAGGCACCTCAGGGCAGGACATGGAGTGTATCAACTGCACTAATCTGCACACATTGGTAGTATACAGAACATTTACATGCACATATAGTCACTGAACCAAGAGAAATACTGTTTTAGACAGGAATACTTAAACCCAAAGGCTAACCTGGCTTCCAAACCTCATACCTGGAATCACCCATATAGCAGCAGGTTCAGTGTGGAAAATGATTGGCAGCCACTTCCTTTTAATGATCCACTAAGTAAAGAAGCCTCTGAATGCTGGTAAATGCCACCCTGGCTGGGGATACTCTCTGTGGCTGCTTGAAACAGGACAAATTACTTTGCTGGCTGTGTGGAGGGCTTAGGAAGTTTGAGTTCCTGTCACAGATTCTGCTGTTGCTAGCACTGCACTGTGGAAACCAAGGCTAATTAACAAAGAAAGCAAGAGCTGGATCATATTTAAAGATGTACAGGTAGATAAATATACTTTCTACCTGCTGGAAAAATTCAAGAGATAAAAGAGATAAAACCCACCCTAAACCAGCATACAGTGGCAATCTGTCAGAGGTGCTCTGACTTCATTAGCACCTCCAAAGGACAGTTCTCCCATTGTGCTTCAGCCACGAACACAGCACAGGGAGATTTCAAAGCCGGTTACATAAAACCTTTTCCTGGCAAAGATCCACAGTTTTATGCTCTGAACCATCTTTTATATTATGTTTGGTTTCATTGTGCTCTTCTGGTTTTAACAATACCATAGATAATAAATGAATATGTTTCACAACTTGGTAAGATAGCCAAAATGCCAGCACCTACCTAATGAGCCTTATAATTGAGTTGTAATGAATTTTATGTAGTGCTGCGTAACTTGAATGATGCAGGAGGCACTGGGAAGATATTTAAAGAGGGAAGAGTGCTAAGAGAGTTTTCAAAAGAAGGGATAAAAATAATCACTAGTTTACTCTCACAGTTGTTATTCCTGACAGCATTCAATTTAAGCCAATGGGATTACTCATGTGAGTAAATGTGTCACAGAAGTAAGGCTGCAGAAATAAAGCCCCAGGAGGCAAAGGTGACGATATTTAGAAAGCTTTTCTCTGTGCAGTATCTGCCGACAACTGTGTAATGCATTCCTGTGAAGAAGTGGTTTCCTCTAACATGACAAGAAAGCCTGGGAGTTCTGACAAAGCTAATATCCACTCTAAAAATTATTTTATACTCATCACGATTTGGGCATAGAAGTGAGAAAAGTAAAGTCTCTATTCTTTTGCTTGTTTTCTCTCCCTATTTGATGAATATTACCTCATTTGGATTTCAAGTGGAAAAGCAATTAAAAATGAAATTAGGTCAATAAAATCAAAGAAATACTTTTAGATCTCCTAACTTGCTGACAAACTTTTTAAAAACTGGAATAGAAGATGACAACTAACAAATAACATGCTTTCACACCAAATGTTCCTTGAAGTAAAACACATGAAATTCCAACCCCTGAGAGCACTTGTGTATCCAGAATATTCTGAAATACATTTAATGACATAAGAATAAACAGTGGAAGGTTTGTGCAAAAGGAAATAAAAATAGAAAGAAACAAAAATCTTCCATTTTTCACAATGTTTTGGCCAAGAGGTACCAGTAGGTACCAAGACAAGATTTTCAGCTTCTAATCATCCATAGCTACAGACACATTGCCAGGAAAACTGTTTGTATCTGAAAACATTTCAAGACTTCATGAAAATGATTGACATGCAGAAGGTCTGCAGCACTTCTGTGTGGATTTTCAGGAGAGGTTGACACCAAGGATAAGGAATGTTGTGCAACCACACCCATGGGATTAGCACACTCTGCATGGAGAGGTTCTCTAGTCCTTACTCTTTTCTCCAAGCCACTGTCCTGGTACATCCCTAGGTGGGATAAACCCATGTTCATATTAAAATCTTAGCCTGGTAGGTATTTGCTTAGATTTTAGAGCATTTTCCTGCATGGATAATTACTGCATTTGATTTTATTACATTCATTTTTTTAATCAAGACTGAGTATGGCTAGATTACCACATTAAACCCCCAGTTCAGGGGGATGGAAAAACATGCCACTAAGGTGATTAATGCCACAATTTTCTTGTTGATACAAGTCTGGATGGGAGAATTCTTAAAAGTATTGTTGCTTTGAGCTGTCTGTGTAATGCTTTTTGTATTAAAAGTGTGTGGCTGCAAGAGATGAACATAAACCAGTAATTTCATTTCACAGGACTTTACATCAGTACCTTTTCTGGGCTTACACTCTCATGAGAATTTCATATTATCAAATCATTTCAAAGAAAAGCTGGATGAAACTCAATTTATGCTACCATGTGTGGTTTTGACACATGCAATCAAAAAACACAGTCTGATCCAAATCTCTACACAGCCAATTATAAAGGCCTTCAAAGACCTTCATCATCTCCAGATCTGCTTATTTGTCTAGATTTTGGGCTAAGATACAAGCCAAGACAACAACTGACTTTCACAGAAGTTTATTTGACACTCACTGCTTTACAGAGACATTTCATGGTGCCCAAGTGTGGCATCAGTAGGAATCCCATGGCTATCCTGATCCAGGAGCAAGAGAGGCAAACCCAGCAGTTGGTGACAGGCATGCTCAAGGCTCTGCTGGGATCACATCTGTAATAAAGGCTTTGTGTTTCTTTTGTCTAAGGAATGGCTTGTGCCTTACAGCCAGGAGTCTCATTTTATACCACCTAAATATTCAAATATTGGGAGCAGGTGACTTACATATACCTCAACTTTCCCCTGTACACACAAGAAATTAAAAGCTTCCCACTGACACTATCTATTCTCAACCCCAAACCTTCCCACTGACGCTATCTGTTCTATTCTCAGGAAACTCCATTCCTGCAGTTTATGAATAGAACACCGTTGGCTTTACTCAGCTCTCCTATTTTTTACAAGCCTGATGCTTGTACAACCTGGCAGCTTTTTAGCTCAATCATATAAATGTCTTAATACCCTGCATTGATCTGGAATCAACACAGTTGCCGACACACGGATAAAAAGCATCTGGAGAATTTGTTGGTTGTTATTTCAAGCTGTTTATTATTCCTCAAGGACTCATCTGAACACTCTGAACTATCATGCCTGCATTAATACTGCTCTCCTACACCTCTGGGTACAGTAACACTGTACATTAAAGATGCTTTAGAAAATTGTTTGCGAGTTGATATTGCACTGGGATTACTCTGGATGGGCTGCAGCTTTGCACTAAATAAATACTGAGGAATGGCATGCTGTGAAGGAAGCAGACTGAACTCCTCAGGCTGGCCTTTGGAACACACTTAAGAAGAAAAATAAAGGGTTTATATTTACCAAGTTAGATTTTAAATCTTGGAGTTGGCAGACCTGTGATGAATGGAGAGTCGAGGAACATCCACAGTGCTGTGCTTACACACCAGCACTGCAAAACAATCACTCAGAGGCCAGGGAGGAGAATTTTGTGAGCTCATGTTGTTGCCCTTGTGGAAGCAGAGATCCCCATTTTCATCACAATGGTGCAGTATGACTAAGAACTATGGAAAAAAAAAGCTACTACACAGATGAAAATGAAGTGCAAACATCAGGGGAAAAGAGGGAGAGAGAGTATCCAAAAACTCCTGGCTGAACTATCCCCAATCTAGTGGCAAACCACCAGCCACTGTTATACAAATGAGTTAAAGTCATGTAATCAGGCAATAAGAAAAATCCTGTTAAGTGGAACAGGTTCTGTTTCCATTAGGAAAAACAGGAGCAAAGGTGGGAGCAAGAATGAATCAAAAGGTCCAAATCCAGACATACAGACCTGTAATAAATTCCATTATTACCACTGCAAATCATTTCATGCTGAAATGGCCTATGAAGAAAATCTATTGTACTAGTTTTTAAAGACAAATCAGTACCACCATAAAGCAGGCTGCATTTTGTATAGAGGTATTGAGAACTACACAAACTGGAATAACTACCACTTTACAGCACTGTTGATGGGTATTTAAGCAAATAAAATTTCCACTAGTGACCTGACTCAGCAAAAAAAAATCAGTTGCCCTTAGGCAAGCAAATATTCAGTGACACACTGTAAGTCCAAGCCCCATGTCTCAAAAGACTTACACATTCAGGTGGGACATGAGGAGGAATTTCTTCAATAAAAGAGTTGTCAAGCATTGGAATGGGCTGCCCAGGGAGGTGGTGGAGTCACCATCCCTGGAGGTGCTTAAAAAAAGACTGGATGTGGCACTCAGTGCCATGGTCTGGGTGACAGGGTGGTGTGATTAACTGAAGCTGTAACATTCAAAACTGATTTCACATTCCAACCCCAGGTTCTTTCATTTAAAGTTTTTTAAGTGCTCAGATTAGAGTTTTTGACTAAACCCAATTATTATACTGTTGCTTATTATTTTCTATACCCATCCTATCTCCATATTACATTATATATGCATGAACCCACATAGTAAAGAGATAGTATATCTACATATCTATCTAGACTATTATTAATCATATAAGAGGAAAAATGAAAATGATTTGCCAGATGTTATTAAAATGTCCAAGTCATTTTATCCCCTAGCACAGAATAAAAATGCTACTATTGAGTTGTTAATGTACAGTAGAAGGAAAATTACTGCTTCAAGTATGGAAAACTTTGTATTTCCAAGCCTTTGTAAAGTCAGTTTGCCAGCAAAGTCATTGGAGAACTGAATATTAAGGCCCCACATCCAGCACTTCTTCCATACTTCACCTGACCAGCATCATTAACATGAAAACTCAGTGCCTTAAGGAAGCAGGTGGAGTAAAGAGAGTAAAAAAGCGCCAGTACAACAGCATTAATTTGCAGATTAACACCAAGCATTTGAAAGACTGCTGTAGTAGGAGTTAGCTCTGAAAAAACCAAGTCTGAGATTCAGTTTTAAGACCTGGAGGCAAAGCAGGCAACTGTCTTACAAAACAGGTACAGCAATTCTTGGGGCTTAGAGCAGATCTCTACCCACTATAACGGTCAAATCTTCCTTGACTTTTATGACACTGAGCCTGTTTCCAAAGAAAGTGTTTTGTGGCCACTGTCTACAGGACCTACTGTAGAGAAGCTGGGAAAGAAATCAGGAATTTCAGCCTCAGGATGGACACAACTATGCACAGAGAACGTGCTCCAGAAATCATAGAATCATAGAATCGATCGGGTTAGAAAAGACCTCCGAGATCATCAAGTCCAACCCTTGGTCCAACTCCAGTCCATTAACTAGATCATGGCACTCAGTGCCACATCCAATCTGCGTTTAAAAACCTCCAGGGATGGGGAATCCACCCCCTCTCTGGGCAGCCCATTCCAATGCCTGAGCACTCTCTCTGTGAAGAATTTTTTTCTGCTCTCCAACTTAAATTTCCCCTGGCAGAGCTTGAGCCCCCCGTGCCCCCTTGTCCTATTGCTGAGTGCCTGGGAGAAGAGACCAACCCCCACCTGGCCAGAACTTCCCTTCAGGTAGTTCCAGACAGTGATGAGGTCACCTCTGAGCCTCCTCTTCTCCAGGCTAAATCCAGAGTAGAAAGACATATGAAGAAATGAATGAAAAATACACATGTAAATGAAAAGAACCTTTTATTCCCCTCAAAAAGGGGTGATGTTTTTGCAGTTACTTACAGCACTTGAAGAGTTGAAGTTGTAACAGGGTTTAGTAATAAATTAAATGGGAAATTTCTGGAAACCCAATGTGTGGTCTCCAAAATCTGTAGCAAAAAACATGCTGCAAAATAACTCCGAAGTTTCATGTGTATTCACACAGACAGCAACACCAAAAACAAACACCTGAAGTGTTCTTCCCAAACCCCCAGCTGATGATTTGCACAGGCTGAAATGAAACACTAAGCAATCATTAAAAGGAGAACAAATTAGCCAGCTTGTCATCAATACTCAGAAGCACCACAGCTCTTTTGCAACCCTGTAATTTCTTCATTGTTTTTCTCAAAAAAACTTCTCCCATAACTTTCTCTGCATCCTGAGAAGGGAGAACGCCAATCCTGCTGTTCACAGCTCTCACACAGAAATCTGGGATGACAGACTGTCAGCCAGAACTCCTACTCTTCTTCTAATTCCTCCTCAAGATCTCCCATTTCTTTTTGCTAATATTCCTGTACCCTTTAGTAGTTATTTGTAACTGTGTGCGTTTCATTTCAAACTGCAACTTCCTACTGTTAGAGAAAATGCCTTATGTATGTTTGCAAAGCACATTATGAATTAACAGTATTATATATGTAGGTAATAATATTTACCCAGCAGAGCACAAGCTCAGAGACAACATTCAGTTTTGGAAAGGTCCTGCTATTTCACCAGAATCTCACTGGGTTGACTAAAGGGCCAATGTAGCAGCAAATTAGCTCAAGATCTTAACATGAGCAAATGGTTTGGTCAGGATGAAATCCCAGACTAGTCACAGCTTTGGGGATGATGGTTATCCCCCACAGGATACAAAAATAGGTGTGCAGGACTGTGGGTTGGCTGGGATCAGCTGCCAAACACCCCCCCAGCCACTCTCTCACTTCCCCTCCCCAACAGGATGCAGGGAAAAAATAAGATGAAAAAGTTTGTGGCTTAAGATAAAGACAAGGAGGTCACCTACTTATTATCATCTCCAGCAAAACAGACTTGAGATTGGGAAAAATAATTTAATTTATTGGCAATTAATATAGATTGGTATAGTGAGAAACAGAGATAGATTCAACCAATACATCCCCCCTCCCTTTTTTTCCAGGGACAATGTCACATCTTTATTCATACAAGCAAGTTTCTGTGTTTCCACTTTCCCCTTCATAACCTCGAACATGATCCAGGTGGATATTGAAGCACTCAATCTTGGCGACTAAGGGAAACTTTTTAGATCAAAGTTAATATAATGAACTTATTTCTCCCCCATTTTCTCCCAGAAAGGTAATTGTACTGCTGTTAGGAGGAGAGGATAATTTCTAACTGTTCAAGTGTGCAAGAAACAAAAGGGAAAAAAACCAGTATTGCAGTAGTCAGAGGTATCTATCAGAGAAAACAAACAGAAAAATTATGTTTTGCCTTGAGCTTCTACATTCCTCTTCAATACAGCAGTTTTTGACTCAGTGTTATAATCTTGTGAAGGAAATACAGATTTTGGTGAGGTTTACTCCATAGTAACCATGCATGATAATAACACACATTGAAGGAGACTGAGTAAGTTGCCACAATATTTTAGATTAAATGAGAAAAAACATGGCAGGCATTGGAATAGCTTTTGTGTCTTAGGGATCACTTATCCAACCATGCCTTGCTATGGAGAGAGATATCTCTTCAGATAAAGGTACTCAAAGACAAAATATGTTCATTGCAAAACTTCTGTGCAGCTCATCTGCAGTCAGTCATCCATTAGCTCTGGCTCACCAAATCTTCTCTCAGCAGGGAAACATTGGAGCTGGAGAAAAGAACTCAAGTTTTGTCAATTTTTTTCATAACCTGGGAAGAAATACGCACCAAGAGAATATATTTTTTCCACATTTTGTCATAGAGTACTTTTAAATTGTTAGAAAGGCTCAAAAATCCTACTGGAATTAAGAACTGAGCAACTGAAACACATTACATTTGTAGGCTGGATGTGAAATGCTCTATACAGTGGGATTTGGGTGTTACATTGCTTGTTTTTTGGGGACAGACTGGCATCTCACTGAAAAGTTGTGGAGGAAGAGAAGGAGATATCCATATTTATGAAAGATGTGATATATAGGTCTCAATTCTCCCCCAGCTTACTTGGGAGTCATGCAGCTTTACTCCCATCTGCATCAGAGACATAAGAATGATCTAAATGCAGATAAAGATCCAATCTAGGTAAAATATTAGGGTCAAGTCCCCAGCATAACTCCAGAGATTTTGTTGACTTTAGAGCAGTAGAGAATTCTAAAAATACTGGGAAACTCCATTAGTTGAGCCTGAGAAATGCATACATACTTAGAGTAAATATCTGTACTGTCTGTGTTTTCAAGTTTGCACCTCTCTCTCAGGTTTTCTTGTCCACACAGACCAGAAATAAAGTCAGTAACTAAATAATATAATCTGATTTAGTATTCTTAGAACACCCCTTATTTAAGGATGCTGAAGGCCTTATAATAAATAGTGTTCCATCAAACTGCAGAAAAATAAATAAGAAGGAGTTAAACTGACATTTCACTTCTTGACTTTCTCCTTCCACTGAAAACATCAAAGAAAAAAAACAATAACAAAACATAACCAAAACAACTGCAGCTCTAATCTTTCAGTCTGCACTTACAGGCTTAAGAGTTAATACATCTCATAACTGTAATCTCAGGCTGTTTCTCTGGTGTCTCAGAAAAAAGTAATTGCAATAACTTGCACAGAAATATTATGGATTTCTTTTTATTTGTCTTTCGCCATAAACCTTAAAGACTCAAATATGTTCAGGGCTCCCTTTGCAACCACAGAAATGTGAAGTTTTGTAATAAATGAAAGCTGGGTTCATAGCTAAACCCTCAAAACTTCTCAAAAGCACCAAATGCCATGAGACTGATTTCTCCACCACAGCAATCCTTCCAATGCAGAATATAACCATACCTATTGGTATTATGGCACAAAAGTTTCTAGGCTTCGAAAGTGGGGTGTTCTTGATAGCTTTTGGTAAAAAGGGAAGAAATGCTGTGTTCATGTATGAATGATCCCTGCTGTTGGAAGGGATTTTCTGTTTAAGAAGAAAATATGCATCATACACAGATGCACAGACCGTAGAGAAAGACCTGACTCTGCTCTGCAGAAATTCCACAGCACAAATAATATTGCACAGAAGAGGAAACACACAGTCAGAACAACCACCCTTTTACAGAGGGCCTCTAACAAAGGAAAATCTGGAGAAAAAACCTTGTTGAAGTGAAAGTACAGTGAGTGGTGAAGATTCACCCACAGAGCTCCTTTAACGACCAAACACACAAAATTCTCAGCAATGACTCGTCTCTTTACTTTGTGTAATTAATTCCTTGACCGCTGCAGAAGGATACTCCGAGGGAAACACACTCCCAGACTGTAATGATTATGCTAATCTAGAGAAGAGCAAAGAGGTGTTGTGTATTAATCAAAGTCATGAGCTCAATTTCTCATTGTTCTTGGACTGAGGGATCAATACAGCAACACTCATTTGCTACAAGTACTGAAGGGCTCTACTAGGAATTTGCATTTATCTTGTGCTCGTGAAGGAAATGCAACTAATGAAGCTTCATCGTAAGAGAAAGTTAAAACAGCATTTTAGGGAAATATTGCTCTGTCAGAAGGCTCAGAGCAGACAGTTAAACTGGTATCTCACCTCCTGTCTCTCTGGAGTATCACACACTAAAACCCACATGAGATTAACCAAATGTCTTTGGGGAAGGTTCTTCCTTCATCTACCAATGAGCATTTGGACACCATTCCTAGAAATAAAGATATATATTCCTTTTCTCCTGTCTACCATAATTTGTATTCTCAGAATTTCAGAGTTATTACCATGCTACCTGACAGGAACACACAGAACAAATAATATGTACCCATCAGACACTAAAGACAGTGCTGATCAAGTAGTGTGTGTGCCTGCAGTGGCCTCCTGTGCTGTCACTGTGGCACAGTGCAGTGCCACCCCTGCATGCCATCCTCTCCCTGGGCAGCCTTATGCACATAGCTGGCTGCAGGATGCAGTGCAAATCTCAAATTATTAAGAATATGCTGTTAACAAACCTTTGGGACTTATTACATCACAAATATAAGACGTAAAAGTGAATCTAAAACAAAATTAAACAAGAAAGACAAGGGCTAACTAGCAAAGAGAGCACTGTTTCTAAAACATGATGCAGCATTTGGCTTATTTTTCTCTTCATAAAAGTAATTTCCAACTCCAGATTCCCACCATGGCTTTTGAATACCACTTCTTGGATTATTTAAGTTATTCTAAAGATTTCTGCTACAGAAGGCACTGCCCTGTGTGCAGCTTCCACCAGAAAAGCCAGTCACATCCTGATTTGAAGCGTGTTGTCAAAGGGACAGCAAGGCGACCACAGCCAGGTGGGACTCAGTAATGGTCTCCAGGCTGTGTCTGTGTGCTTAACAGACAGAATTCATAAAAGTTAGGGAGAAAACCCAGCAACTTGTAAAGCTAGTTTTACTCTATGAAAAAAAAAAAAGAAGGGAACACTGAAACTTTCTTGTGCTGGAAATAATTTCAAAACAGTTGCACAGAGAGGGAGTAAATTTTCAGCTGCTGGTTCCAGTCTATACGAAAAAAAACCCCAAACAAACAACAAAAAAGGACTTTATTGTAAAATCACTTTCTAGGTAATTCAAATCATAAGGGGCCAATGAAAGATGATGTGGAATTCACTATTTCCTTATTTAATCATTAGAATACAAACTGCATCAGAGAAGTAGCTTTTAAGCTCTGCAAACTCTCCCTAGTTCACACGAAGCTGCATCACTGAACCACGCAAACCAGAGAAAGTGCTTAAGTAAAACACATTGAAGCAGGGATTTACACCCCCTGCCCAGGAGCCCCTGCACAACTAGTCCTGACTTTGAGGCTCAGACTAAGAGCATCTCAGCAAAGCCTTGGCCAGTCCTCTGCAGCCCTCAGAGGGGAAGGGCACAAGTTTCATCCGCACAGACGCCCCGCTGTGCCTGTTCTCTCTCTCAGCCACCTTGAAAGGTACACCCCTACTTTGTCTTCATCCTGCTTGTCACACAGAAGGATCCCATCAGAACACAGACAGGAAGGATTTACAGTGCATTCTGCCTTGCTATGGAGGTTAACAGCTCATTTTGCCTCCCACTGTACATATGACTCCCATCAGTACTAATAACTCATAAGAAATAGAGAAATGCCTTCCAAAAATCTGAATGATTTATCATCTTCAAAAGCTTCCTCTGTTAGCAGTAAATCTGAATGTATTTTTTCCTTCTACAGTGTACAGAGATCAATAAGTATTACACTCTAATCAGCAGGTAGTAAGACTTACACAGTCTTGTAAATAGAGCCATTAACAAACTAATTAAAGCAGCCATTAATAAATCCATCTGAATTGATTTCAACTTTTTTAAAGAGTAAGGAAGTCATGCAAAAGAGATTTCTGCTCTGAACATTGTGCCAACTTGTAGGACAAGCAAGAAGAAAATTAATTGTCTTGTAATAAGCTACCTGTATTTTAAACTGCTTGTTACCTGGCACAGTTAATTAGTTCATATATTGGCACATTTCCTGAAAAACAATTTGTAATATATTTGCTTTTTTTAATGGTTCATAAATATATGATCTCAACAAAGTTATTTTCCCCCCCAAACAGGAATTTCCAATCCTTTTTATTTTTTTTGAGACACCAAAAACATGAAACATAAAAAAGGAACTCAAATGCAAAGTTTTCTTAAGTTGGTTTTTAAGGTCAGAAAGAAAACAGATGGCCAGTTTTTAAAGAAAAGATCTTATGAAGGTTTGTCATATCAGGGAATAAAATCAGGGAAAGAACATGTATCAAATATATGTGCTGTGAAAGCAGACATGACTCTAATTAGAAAGTTTCTGCTCCTGTTAAAATCAAAGGGGATAAATTCTGTTTCCTGTTAAAGCAAAGTAAATCCATAGTAATCCCCCAGAAACTGCTCCACCGTTACATCAAGGTAACAAGTAGCTGAATTTAGTCAGAGTTATTGAAAATCAGATTAAAATTAAGCTCCACAAGTGCTACCTACACACATAGAGCAAACCATTTTTATAAAGGTTCGTCATGTTTTAATCAGCAGAGGACGATGATAGGAGCCAAAATGAAGTGTATTGTTAATAAAACTGCAGAACACTCACAGAATGCCCTGTGCACTCGGGGGGTGGGGGCAGACTGTGGCACAGACTGGAACACTAAACCTGGATACTATTCAATTTTTGGATTTAGGCAAATCAAAACCATATGCAGAATTTATTTTTTAAGAGCTTTTGCCTTTTCTCCTCTCATTTATCTTACAGTGTGAGGCATAAATTCTATAGAATTTGTCTTTTACCACAGGTAAGCGGTCTGGGACTTCACAGAAAACTTGGAATATTTTGTGCTGTCAGGGAAACATGAAAGAGGCACTGAATGGCCTCATACCACCTGCAAGGGAGAAAGTCAAGTAATATTTACAGTTCAGAGAGGCAAATACCAAAAGCTTTGGGAAAGGCTAATTTAATACATCTCACATAGAATTACAGACTCTACAGTAACCCAAAACATCTTTTTTTTTTTCTTTTTACACATAAAAGAGTCGATTGCCCAGGAATGGAATTAAACATGTGTTTCACAAAACAAAGTTATTAACCTCCAAGTTTTGTTAGGAACCAATAACATTCAGTCATTCACCACTACTCAGTTGTTTCCTCCATTACACAAATTGCTACAGGCAATTCCTCAGCTTAAACCACTGCAGTGATTGAATTTTGAAGGAAGTGTGGGGGCTGTTATTAGTACAGAGATACAGATGATTCTTTTACTAATGCAATATATTTATTAAACTATGTTTTACTTCCGTTTCTGTTATTGGATACAAAGGTGAAACTGAGTACTTAGACGTGACAGAATCAAGTATAGTAGAAGAAACAAATAGAACTGGGAGCTTTACATTCTGTAAAACATGCACATCGTGTTTCCATATTAATCACATGGTATAGCAATTATTTCATTGTTTTAATTCTTATCCATCCTTGGTCCACACAAACCAGTCACAAATGAACCAGGGAGCAGTCCAAACCATGACTTCTATCCTTTCAAGTAAACCTTCACACTTTTAGAAATAAAATGTATCTTCCATACTGACTGCAGTTCTGTCAGGCTCTTCAACAGCAAAAAGAACAGGAGGTTTCTTGAGAGAAAGCCAAATTCTGCCCCAAGTGCTGCAGTGCAAATCCAAAGGGATTGAATGTCATCTGGAGCACGAGGCACTCTACATGAGTTGTGCGTTTTTGTCTCTTCCTTCAGGTTTTCCCAGACATCAAACTAATGAAGTACAAACATTTGTAACGTGTTCTTCAACAACTCAGCGACCAAAGGTAGTATTAACATGACAACAGCAAAAATGAGACTAAAAAATAAGCTCTACCAGAAGCTGCAACCATCATAAATCAAACTACTCTATTTTGAACTGCGTAGGAAATTGCAGGTCTGAAATCCTCCTAATTTGAGAATATTAGGAATAAAAAAGCCTGCGAAAAGGAAACACAACTCACACTTGTTTAACCTTGTGACACACTATGCCACAAGGAATTCCTTGCCTAAGCAATGTTCAAATAAAGAATGCTTTTCCTGGAGGCTTTAACTAAAAAGTGTCCAGCACCTTAGCTGACATTTCATTGGTTGCCAAGCTGTCCATACAAATAGAGATTTGACAGTTAAAACACAAATTGGGCTCCTCAGCCCTTCAGGGATTGCATGAACACACATTTACACCAAAATGCCAAAGAACACGAGTGCTGGAAACTGTTCTGCAAGGTCAGTGGGTCAGTCCTAAGCCACACACATGAGACAGTATTTCTCTGGCCTAGGCCTGTATCATGGAGTTCAGGGTGCATTTTGAATCCTGATAACCTGCTCTAAATGGGAACATGGAAAGTCTGGAATGACTATTAAAATTAATCTATACCAGTCTTTAAGCAGAAACAGCATTTTTCTTCTCCAAAGGGTCAAGGATTAATTCCATTTCAAAACACATAATCACAATCCTCTTTTGTTTCCTGATGAAATTCACAATGTAGTAGAGATTTTCCAAAAATACATCTGGCATTTCTAAAACTGTGTCCATAATGCAGTTAAACAGGCATTATGTTAGCTATCTCTAAACATATCTCTACATCTTTTCATACTTATTCCATAATAGACAACTGTAAAATAAGTATAAATTAGCTTCTCAAAAGCATGTAAGAATTAATAGTCCTTAAACTAGATGCGTATTTCAGAAATCAAAACTGCAGGAAAGCTGTTTAACCCAACAGAGAGAAATGAAGTAGAAGCAGAATATCTGGCCAAAATATGAACTTTCACCAGGAAAAAAAATACAGAACAGGCCTTCAGAAAGTCTGTGTATTTTAACAGGATCATTAGATAGTTTTTTCCTCCAATTTTTCTAAGCAAAGTTATCAAAGGGCTAGAACTCAAGGCCAAATTCCCTTGAGAATTAAAATACGTCTACCAAAATAGCTACAAACACATCCCATGGATTAAAGGTTATATAAAAAGCCAAAGGGTCAGAAATACCTCTCTTGCTCCTATCCCTCCACAATAGTATCTAATTAGATTGAATGCCTTTTTATTTTGTTCAGTGCAGAGAATTTCTGAAATCCCAGTTTAATCAAGTCTGAGCCCTTCTGCTCCTTTGAGGCACCATTTGCTTCAAAGCCATAAAACTTCAGCCAAGGTTGTGTTAATTTTACACTCTTTTCCCCCTCCTTGAATTAATAATAACAAAAATCTAATAGTATTCTAGTGTCTCACCTATGCTTTATTAAAACAATTTTTGAGTTGTTTAAATATTCTCTTTTATGCCAAGAACTCTCTTGTATGATACTGAAAAAGATGTTCCAAGTCCTATTTGTCATTGTCACAGAAGGGCTGGGACATGAGCTCTGATTTTGGTGCACTGAAAGGGCACCAGTGCTGTGCTCTAAAGATATCCTTAACCTAACACAGAAGGACCCTTATCAAGGCAAAACAGGACCTGTTTAACTGCAAACCAGAAAAACTCAAACTGGAAAGTATATGCTTTTAATTACCAAGGTGGTAATCAAGAGGAACACGCTCTGCCTTTTTCAAGGTGGCCAATATAAGGAGTATACTCCTTTTTGTAAATGGATAACACTCATTACAAAGATAAAGCAATGAACAGAAGTCTAATTACATGCTTGACATTATAAATGGAGAGACTAGAGGGCCCTATAGGCTCCTCTGTTGGTAAAAACAGTAAAAATATAAATTTGGTTACTGGTTTTAAGATCTTAACTCTGGACAACACTATCACAACGAGGCTGGTGAAGGGAGTGGAGCACAAGTCCTATGGGGAGAGGCTGAGGGAGCTGGGGGTGTTTAGCCTGGAGAAGAGGANACCTGTGTGTGTCCAGGCATGTATATATTCTATATACTGCATATACTTAATACACTGCAAGGAGGCTATGAGGGGGTTGTGTTATATTCCAAAACCAGGAGCTAAATTCATCTCTCTCAAGATTATTTTCTTCTCCCGCTTTTTTTCTGGTCCTCCCTTCCCCCTCCCAGATAATAAATAAATAAACCAGAGATGTTTGTCATGGTAACTGTGGAGTTACTTAGACAAGCAGCCTCCCAAGGAGAATTGCCTCTGAACAAGATGCCCACTAGATATTCCAAGGAAAGTCACAAAGGAAATAAATATTGAATTACTCTGATGTTTTAACTTGCGTCTCAGTAGCCAATGTGTCTGAAATCATACATAAAGAGCTCACCTGGCTGCAGCTTGTGGGAACACATGAAAAAACAGCAGCCTGTAAACTTCTTAATAATTGAAAAAGGGTTTTTTTCCTTAAAAATGGGAGTTTGGTCTGCTTGGAAACATGTCTGATTTAACAGAACGCTCTGCATAATATCATCTGGGGCCACAACCTGCGGAAAGTGGATGTTGTGATATTATCCAGCTCTTAGACAATGTAACAAGAACTTAATTTCAGAACTCAGCTATGGGCTGTTCTGTGTATACGGGAAGCAGGAAAGCTTTCTTTGAGAGTGATAAAACTGTCTTGCAATATAGCACTCCTTTGTGTAATCCTGGGCAAAGGAGAATGCAGTTCAGTTCTGGGATCAATGAAAATCTTCAGAACAATGCAATCAATGTGAATCTCTTTGGGAAGGACACCAGGACGTGCTGATGTTCAGCTGCCTCAGGAGAAGGGTGGGCTGATTTGGCACAGCTGCTGCTTTCCCTCAACCCCCCTGAAATTTCTGACCTTCTAATCCAATCTCAGCCTTCTGATACTAAACTCCTGCTGCAGACAGGACCACAAGCACATTTCCCAGGATATTTTTATGTAATCTCATCCTTACCACTATTAGGAGGCATTTCTTCCATTTCAGTTTAAAACACTTGACACAACACCTGGTACTTCTTTAAAAACATTAGAGGAATAAAAATTTATTCTGGCGTGTTAGGGGGTTTTTAAATCTCAGAAATCTCAAGTGTGGTGCAAACTAAGGGGTACGTGGTATGAAGGAATCTGTACTGCCCCACTAGAGTCAGTAAACACAAGCAAAGGGAATATTACTGGAAGCAAACTTTGTAACATGAACTTGTAATATGGTAGGTAAAAGAGCTATAAGTCGAGGCCTCAACATTTAATTGTTCACAGACATTAACACCTTTCAGACTTACAATTCTCTGCTACGAGTAGAGAGTTTTTGATCAGCTTTGATACAAAAATCTGGGCATTAGAACAGTGGCCCTGGCTGGGGGTGCTACAGAGCCATTCCTTCAGACAGACAGCATGAGGGGCTGGTAAAATATACCCAGCCTGGCACACAAACCTCTGCATGTCTGTGGCCACCTGCACCCTGCTGGCAAGTGCAGTTTTGTGACTGATCTCACAGAGTTCACATTTCAAGACAAATTTCAAGAAAAAGAAATTCTGACAGCAGAAGATAGCACAGGAAAATGGAATATATACGGTGGAACAGAAATTCTGAACTCATCCAGTTCATCAACTTCTGTTGTAATATTAATAGTTCTTAATATCATATTGGCATCCTTAAACCCCAGCCAAGATTCTGTCTGCTGAGTTTGGAGCATTTTGGTGCTTAAACTTAAAACCAAATGCTTCTAAAAACCTGGCTGTACAGAGCTAAGAAATATAATCTCTAAAGAGATAAAGAGATGTATTATTGCAATTTGGGTATCTTAAAAGCAAGAAAATAATCAACCCAGATAAGAACATTCATGTCTTATATATTCACTAAATACTACATGCTTCCATGTTTTATTTTAATTCTGGGGAAATAAAAGACATTTTAATTAAAAAGGAGGCAGTTACCACAAGGCAGAACTGGAAAGCTAAAAGCCTTAAGCAGTTCTTTCAAGGACTTCACCATGTCTGACTATTTCAATCTATTAGCTATCCCTCTGCCCATAGAGATCATGATTAGCCAGTAAACTTGCCCTTTCAATTCACTCAAAGCTTCAATCTGTTCCATCTGTGCTCTCTGAACCTTTCATTTCCAATAGGTTCGGGGTAATTCAGAGCAGCCAGGGAGGCTGACAAGCGCTACCTTTCTTTCACATCCTCAAGGCTACATGCTGACATCTTAAAATGAATTTAGAAATAAATATAATATCACTGCTTTCACACAACAAACTCCTTTAGTTGAATTCCATTAAGGAAGCACACAGGTGTAATTAGGAACTGGACCATGACTCAAACAGCCATTTGCCCCCATGCTGGTCTATCCATTCCACTGTAATAAAAGAAAACACTCCTGTGAACTTGCAGACTTTGACTCAAAAGCTGGATGCCTTAAGAATCAAGACAGACCTAATTTTAAAAATGAAAAAAAGAAAAAGCAACTCTGATGCAGATTAGCAAGCATTTGTAAGAGCCCATGTCTCCTGCTACACACAAACCAAAGCAGTGGCACTTGTGACAGATTTACAATTCCCAGATGGATTTGTCTATTTGTGTGTAACTCTGGGGGTGGAGGAGAAAAGCAAGGTCAGGAACAGGAAACCCACACAAGATCTGATGAGCCATTAAGAGCCACCAATTGAGTCACAGCACAGGTTCATAAGGAAAGGAATAAACAAGTGACTAAGAACCGGGAAGTGTCTGGGTGATAGGCAGATGTGAGATCTCACACAATGGGAGTCTGTAATGCTTAGCACAGAACTGAAAGCCAAAGAGAAAATGCTGGGCTGGCCCAGATCCATGATTATGAAAAAGGGATGCTCAGCTTTTTGGAAACAGTGCCAACAGCAGCCCTTGGTGATGGCTGAAAGTGACCACAGTTCTGTGACTGGGGCAAGGACATAAACCCCAAATTTCTTCCTAGAAACTCCTGTGTCTTCCATCTTCAGGACCATCCCACAGCATCTGTCATCACTAGTACAGAATTCAGCTACTCAGAATTGGTTTGGCTGGATTAAGAAGACAAAAGTGATTTCCAAACCCTTCAACTCACTCATCAAAATGCTCAGCCTACAGGTAAGGAGCGTCCACTTCAGGCTGGAATATTGTAGCTGCATCCAAAAGTATAAAGTGTAGTGACACCACACTACCAACAACAGTGGGAGGGAGGCTTTCTCCCTCCTTCAAAAATTTCAACTAAACCATTAAAAGGAAGGTACTTAAAAAGAATGGGGACTCTTAGTATTTGCTACATAAAATTATCTAACTTCCATGGCTTTACCTTGTTCATCATTAAAATTACTACTGTACTCTTATTTCCAGAGTGTGTCTGTTTTGTAGCTGGAATGGGATGTTACTTTGGCAAGGCCTATCAGCTGAAATGTCAATTATAAGAAGTAATTGCTGTCAAACTTTTTTCCATTTTGCCTCATTTCTAAGCTTGAACAACACCCTAAGGTTGAACATCTGGTTTCCATAAACATGATTTTTTCTACAAGGGAATGAGGATGAAAAGACCTGGGAACAGATTACTGGACATACAGGTTGGTATTACAAGAAGAAAATGTAATTGTAGGCCATAGAGGCACACACTGAACCCTTTTTCATCTTAGAACTGGTGAGTTTGTGGTCTCAGGGTGAGATTATTCACAGTCCCATATCTGTCAGAAAGCTTTTCTTTTTGCTGGGTTGGTTTTCCATCAAATCAAGGAGCCACTCCATGGGCAACTACAGTATTGTTGGAGCTGGTGTCTGCAGAAAAAAAAACAAACACCAACCCATATAAATGAGAAAAAAATATTAGTTTTCAGCTGGCTCAGTGAGGTCTCTGCATGGCCCATTACTCAGCTGCATAAATGGCAATGCCACAGGAGAGACAGAGCCTGCAGCAGCCCCACTGAGGCTGGCTGAGCCCACTGAGCAGCAGCACCACCACCCATGCTCATTCTCAGAGCAGGTTCAGCCCAGTAAAGAATTACTACAATGACTTTTCTGACTGCTTGCAACTTACAGACTGTGAAGAGAATTCCACACACAAAATACAGGAAAGCACCACTGTTCAACTACTACACTAGCACTGTACCTGTAAAAGTTTTTAGTTTCCAGGTAAGTTCTGTCATTATTTTGTTTCTACAGCCAAATTATAAAATCTCTGCACATTGTTCCCGTGAAGTCAGACCTTGACTCCAAAGACTTATCGTTCCTTGCTGTGTTTTCACAGCACTTACCACAGTTTCCACTGCAATGCTATGTCATGTCATTATTTCTTTCTCTTAAGCTGCATGATATCTCTAGTACCACCTAATGCATCGTTTCTCTGTTACCAGCACAGCTGATGACCACTTGTCCAGGGCAGAAGGCAAGTTCTATTGCGAGAGCTGAGCAATCTGCTTCGATTGAGAAGGAAAACAACAAACTTTTCAGCATCACTCTTTGCCAGCAGGTCAAGGAAGGACATTGAGGCGACTTGCAGGGTGTGAGATCTTCCATTATGCAAAGGGAAGAATGCTGAGAAAAACTCTTTACTACTGGTAAAAAAAAAAAAAAGAAAAAAAAGAAAAAGAAAAAGAAAAAAAAGGTAGGAACTCCCAAGGTTGCATGAATGTGAGAATGTTTTACTGTAAAAACAAAAGGAGTCATTTTCAACTACTGAATGTAAAGAAGTAACTGAGCATCAGTTGTTTTGATTTTCCTTTCAGGCAGGTGAAATGAAATACAAGCCATTTCACGTGAGATTATTATGAAAATAAACAAAAATATCTTGGCTGCTGTGATGTGACTTTATCATAAGCAAAATTAAGATTTTTTTATTCCATGGAAATGTATGGTAGTTTAATACTTGTTTTAGTCTGAAACTAAAGTGTATAGAAGGGACTGCGTTCTCTTAGTTCAAATTGCTTTAATTAATGTGAAGGCAATCCTGCAGTTGGGTAGAACACAAGTTTCATAGGATGAGATCAGATATATGTGTAACTTGCCCATGGGCTGTGGTTTGGGCATGTGGGAGGGACACTGAGGACATCAGCCCTCCAGGGATTGTTCTGGTGAGGGGCACTGGCTGTGCCCACACTGTCTGCCTGGAGAGCCCACAGAGCACAGGGAACAGATAGCCTGACTTTCTTTAATATGCACCCTTCGCAGTCCCATTCTTCACTCTCAGTTCTTACTCTGCAGAGAAGTAGCACACAACAGAATACAGAGTTCAATCTTTATTTTTTTTCTCTTACAGCTTTCATAAATTTCTTCTTGCTTGCCCTCAATCTTAATTTTCTGGGCTCCCAGCCTAGATTTCCAATTATTTTCTGATAACTCCTATAGGTCAATACTACAAGTTCAATGTCATCTCTAAATCTAAGATTATATATAGTCCGTTCTCCTCCACAATTCCTTTTGTTCATCCTGTCGCTAAAAACAAGACTGGAAAGACAATTGGAAGCAAAACAGTAATGGCACTGACCTATAAACAGGGAGGCAAAAGAAAGTGCATGAACTATGGAGGGATTCACTTGCTGAGTGTCTGAGAGAAACATTTGTTCAGTCATTGGAGAAGAAAATGAAGAGGTACCGGAAAGAAACATTCACTAAGGCCCACTCAGATTTAGACCAGAGCGGATACAATAGATCAACTATTATTAAGACAGATGTCAAAGAAGCACAAAAGGTAACTGCAACTGCCACAATAATTCCACAGGCTCCAGATGACAACTTGATGGTGCCTGTTTGTAGGAAGAAGATAAAACAAGTGTAAAAACGTGTAGTTTCTTTGACAAATTGGTCAAACTGGCAGCAAACATTTGCAACAAGTCAAAGACCATTCCAAAGAAGCTGAGGGAATGGTGCAGTGTCATCACACTCATGAAGACTAGGAGAGCTACTCTCCTCAGGTGGAAAAACGAGAATGGACTCATTAGGGAAAAAAATTGGGGTTTAGCACTTCAGAGTATGAACTGAAGCACTAGAAAAGTCAAGTGACACCAACTAACATCATGCAATACTCTCTCTCTGTTCTGGGGGAAATTTTTATTCACCGTCTCCCAACAACTCTCCAGACAGAAGTTGTAGGCCAGGAAGACCTAAGGTTTGGTAGAGTTAATTACCTGAGAAAGGATCATATGACCCACTGCAACAGCTAAAATCATCTGAGGTTTGTGAATCCCCCCCTCTGCACCTAAAGCCGGTTACTATCAGGACATCTTTGTGAGGGATCTCCAGTTCTGAATTCACTGTTCTCGAGTCAGGCTGCCAAACCCCAGATTTGTTAGCACTGCAGATACGCTGCCAAATTCATCATTCTTTTCCAAAGCTGCTGAAAAGAGGGCAGCTGAAAAGAATCTCTTAATGAACCATCCTTGTTATTATTATTGATGCAATTTGATTATTTGATGAGAATCTACAATGCAGACCAAGACATTCTAAGCACCAAGACTATAAATACTGTAACAAAGGTCTGCTATATATAGTGTTTCCACTTACAAACATTTCTCTTTTTTCAGGGTCTGATCCAAACCACATGCATAATTCTGATAGGGATAGATGAAAGGATGAAAGGAGCATATGACTGCATAGAAATAGAAAGAAAACAAACAAATAAATGCTTCAACAGTGATTATTGTACCATTACTCTGATCTATTGCTGGTGAGATAAAGAGGCTAAATAAAAAGGCAAGAAAAGACACAGTTGATGCTGATACTTGTGTTTTAAATTACTGCAGCTGAAACAGCAGGGAACATTTTCAGCAGTATCCAAAGTTATTATAGGAAAAAGGGGGGGAAAGGTAAAAGCACCAGCAAACACCTCTGTAAGGATCACAGATCTTAAGTATTCACTATAGATAGCATTGCACAAATAAATAATTAAAGAAAGCAAAGAGAAAGGAGCACTGAGATACCACTCAAAATATCAGCATATGGGAAATACCACCTGGATTGTCAAGGGAATTCATAGTGCTTCTCACTTTATACTTTTTCTAACCTGAAATTGGATCCATTAAATTCCGTCAGAATTCTGGAACTCAGGAAGTTGGAGGATGTCAAAAGATAGCAAGTCCAAAGGAATCTACAAGTATACAAACAGGAGAACATAAAGAGGCCCTGCACTTGGATGCAGTATTGCTAAGATGATCCACAAACCTTCAACCAAACCAGCCAGAGAATGTAAGAAAACCTGCAAACTGCAAAGATTCACATAATCTGAAAACATCACATGTGTAGCTCTGCTGTTGACCATATATTAAATGATGCTGGAACTTTCTGCTTCTTCAGGTGCAAAGAAGGGATCTTGCCCATTTCTCACAAATGGCACCACCACGTGCCTATTCCACAGATTAAAAATGCTCAACATCTTTACTGACCAAAAGGTTCCAAAGCTCATAACGGCTGCGAGCTGTTCTTTAATATGAAGGTATTGCACATCTCAGGATGCACTGAAAAGCTGCCTTAGCCTCCTGGTCTCTTCACTCAAAATGCATCATGAAGATTGTTTTTCCATGGACCTGAGCAGCAATTGTTCTCAAATAAATGGGCAGCTAGAGGCAGAGGTTCTAATATCTTGTACTGGCTCCCTACACAGATCTACAAACCAGGACTATGACTGTGCAGAGCGAAAGAAGTGCTTCAGATGGAAACCTTCACCTCAGCTGGAGGTCAAATTCCACACCATTTAGGAAAAAAAGTACTTAAAGACTAAAAAAAAAAAAGGATTGTGTCTGATTCTCTGTGTTCACATCAAGTTAGCTCAGAAGTTCAGAAGAATCCATTTATTTTGACTCTTTCAATATTCACGTCCCATCAATAACATAAGGGACCAGCCAACAGTTTCTTTCACCATCTCATCACCACCACTACCCACTGTGTTCACAACTTACTAACAAGAAGGAGCTTAAAATAAACCCCAAAGATTTTAAAGGGCAAAGAAGGGATGAAATATTTCTAAGATCTGTACCATCTGCCAAAACCCCCATTTTTTTCATCATAAGTGATTTGTTACATTATTAATAAAGATACTGAAAATATTTTCCTTAATAGCTTATTAACATGGATTATAACAGAAAGAAATGCAAAAACATCTTTATTATATCTTCTTATAAGAAGGTTTTCATGTTGCCTTTATCATGTTGCTGTTTGAAAAGCCTTAGATAGCTTATTAATTGTAACATCAGGGGATGGGATCTACTCAATCTCTAAGAATATTTTAATCACACAGATGCTTTCATTATATCTTCATTTTTCCCCTTACCCTACTCTTCTTTTCTGCTCTTACAGCCCTGTGAGCTGTTCGTGTTGCCCAGCAAACAGGGCAATCCGAAAGGCCCATTCCAATGTCCAACTCAGAGGCTAGTAATTAATTCTTTTAATGTGGTGAAGGGTGCATTCTGATCTGAGAAGAGGGGCAGATGCTCTACAAACAGCAAGTAAAACAGATGCTGCTCTGAACACCTTGTATTCTGAGTAGACAAGACAACACAGATTAAAAAGGAAAGGCAAAGCAGAGAACTGGAGTGATTTTTCAAAGGCTACAGAAAGCCAATGGGTACCCTGACTCCTAAATCACCATCATGAACCACTACATTCCCCTGCTTTTCTAACAAAGAGAACTCTTAACAAGGTAAAATGATTGCATTTCTGTAAGAGGATAATAATACCTGACTTAAAAAATGGGACAGAAAAGAATGCTTTATAAGGTCATTTAAAGAAATAAACTAGTACTATTAGAACACCATTCCAAGCCATCAGTCATTTCCCTATTTTAAAGCCTATCAAATAGAGATATTTCTGCCTCCGCAAAATATCAAACAGTATGTAATCCTCAGTTTTGTTGGAGAAGCCAACGCTCATGGATAGGTTTTCTAAAGAGATTTTGTTTATTTTTTAAAAATACAGAGCATGCTGTCAGGGCTGTACTCCAGGCTGGCTCAGTGGAAACCCATTAAAACCACTTTACTGGGCAGATGGTGTCAAAGAGTCAGAAGTACATAACAGAATCCTACTGTGCACAAGTGTTCAGTATGCAAGAAATCATCTCATATCAGACAACTGCTGCAGGGGACACAGTCAACCACAAAGGATAGAGCAGAGCACAGCTAAAGTCATGATAGTCTTGTTACTGTTTCCCAAATAATATAGAAAAATACATAGAATAAGAGAACCTTAACTGATAAACCTGAGGGGAACTAGGGGAGATCTATGCAGAGCACGATATCAAGCTTTTAAAAAGCAATACATTGCTCTTATTGTCATTCACTGAAGGTGTAATGCCATTAAGAAGGAGGATAGTAAAAATCAGAAAGGCTCATATAAGATTTGAAAAGTGTTCCCTCAATTTTGGCCCCCCCATCTTTCATACCCTGACTCACATGTCTTTGAGCAGCTGGCATTTCAGTAGCATTTCTAGGAAAAGAAACTCATCAGAGATACCTGGAAATAGTGGCCTTGCCATAACAGTGTTAGAAGATGACCAATTCCAATCAAATACCAGGTGCACTAGCACACCGTGGCTTATAAGACACTCCTTTTGCATATATTCCTTCTCCATTCTCTTCTACAGAAGGTAGGCCAAGTTTTTATGGTGTTTTTGAGTACCTAATTCTGTAGGTGAGCATAACACCTAACAAAGCACCTAACTCTGAGTTAAACAGATCTAAGCAGAATAGACACTGTGAGAAGTACTGTAAATAGGGCAGATTAGTGAAAACTCTGAAAGTATTAATTGTATGTTGCCTACAGTGTAACCAAGTGTGGGAATAAACTTCCAGAGTGTGTGTGGACCTCTTTGCCCTGCTGGGCAGAATCAGGGCTGCTCAATTCTGCCCCAAGTCCTGTATTGTTGACCACATAAAGATACTCTTACTCAGTTTATGAGCTACAGACTTGTGAACCTGAGCAAACCAGAGCCTATTTTTACTCCTGAAAACAAGGGAAGGATGACAGGAGTGTAACTGCAGGTACATGGTGTTGTTACAGCCTTACCACACTGGAAAGTTCTGCAGAGCTGAACAGTTCCTTCAACAGTAGCTCAAATATAATCTACAGAAACAACACCAAGATCTCCTTTATACCAGGAAAACATGACAATATACCCTATTGCTAACAGCAAAGTAGGAAGTTAAATACAGGAATTTTCCATGCACAGACAAGAAAACAACCTACTCAATGTGTATTACCAAATTAAAATGAACCAAGCAAGGCTGATTACGTTAAGATAGAGATGCAAAACTCTGAAGGATAAATACAGATATTTTAACTATAGGCACATGCAAATCACCACTATTTTCTTTTCTGAAAGACAAGTAGAATGAGTCACCAAGGCTCAGAAGAAAATGGTGGACACAATTTTGTGCTAATCCAGAATCTCTGATGATTGGATTGAAGAGTAAGTGGTATTGTTTCCTTTCCTATATTATGGATTGGATTAATATTCAGAGACATCTCTGACTAGTTATCTCTGCCAGCTTTGGGTTTCTTCTCTTGCACAATGAATCTACATAACGTATACTGAAGACATAAATCTACACTTCTAAAAATATAAATAAAAAGGAAATTATGTTGAAGACCAACAAAATTCAAGGTTCTGAGGCCATTTAGCAATGGATGAGACTAAAATCTCTGACTTGGAGGATTTTTTAGCATGCAAGACATGCAGACTCATCTGTGTGATTATCTGGACATCTGCCTTGTTCCTCTGCAAGAGGTCTGCAGACTGTCTGCTCAACAGTCTGCCTACCTTGAAAGCAAATAGATCAAAAGGCATGTAGAGCATCCTGGTTCAGCTGGAGAGGACTCTTCTCCTGTTGCTCCTTAGTCTACCTTGTAGAGATGTAAATCCTCAGGGATAAAAAGTGTGTTGACATCCTTCCGTGCTTCTGCTTGGGGTGCTTGTTATTATTACCCCTGCTGCTTTTTGATACTGGACTCACTAACTCATTTGGTTTGTTCTTTTTACAGGATCGACATTATTCAACAGCCTTCCTGCTTCTCATGTTTTACCATCTACATGGTCATTTTCAGACCATGGCTCTGTTTTGCTTATGAAACATCACCACAGCCAACTTTGAAACACTTTATCCAAAACATCTTGCCAGTACTGTGACAAACGTCTTTGTTTGCAAATAAAACCCCAGATAGCTAAACAAACCAAATCAATTCAAAGTAACTTTACAAACAGAGCTAGATGGGCCTGTGAGAAGCTGAAGTGACCACAGAGAGAGGGAATAGGCCTTTCATTTTGCACATTTGGGAAAATGTCACATCACCATTCATGAGTCCACCATCAATCAATCTTTTACACATTGTCTGTACAAGAAACAAAACTGCATTTTGCTGAGCAACTTTCAGGGGGACAACTGTCTGCAAGACAGAAAACTCCCTTGAAAAACCTTGATTAAAAAAAAAAATAACACAAGAAGAGTGAGGGTGTAAGAACACACAAACATCCCTGTGAGTACAGCAGATGCCTTTTAGGAAGTTAATTGACCCTACAGTGCAGATGCCATCAAGTGATGGGCAGGTTACTTCTGTGTTGCCTCACTGAACCACCACTCACTGTTGATTTAAGTGAACCTGTGCTGCAGTGGATTAGAAACACACCAGCAGTGACTGTGCCTGAAGTAGAGGCAATAACAAGCAGTTAGAGCAACACTTCAAATTACTACAGTTAGTCTCACTACACTGGGTTTTCTCAACCCTTTCAAGGAAAAGAGCCATCCAACTTTTTGAAAGCCATCCAGGCCATCTTACACAGAGTGTCCTGCTTTTGGTATTGTCACAAAGGCCTTTGTTTACAACCAAACACAAACTGGGATGCACTCTGAAAGCAGCCTTGTTATTTCTATTTCCTCCCCTTGGTTTTTTCTAGCTTGCACGCATAAGGTTTCTGGCACTGGTTTCACAACACTGCTCAGATGTTCTATGAATCACCACTGGTGTGTGGGCTACAGGCTGAAAAATACCACTCCAGAAAGCTCAGTCCACACTCTGAATTAAAGCCTACTAAAGGCAATGAAATGCCATATACTGACTGTAATGGGCTCTGTATCACACCTGCTGCAGATCAATAGATGGACGCAATACCTCGTTTCACAGAGCTGGAACTTATATCATCCTCTAGGTCAAGTTTAAGTCACACCATTGCAGTAGAAAGTGGAAGTTTGCATAGATACCACATAGACTGTACTTTGGAAGATGAAGAGTTTCAATCCCTTAGCTCTGTGGGGTCATCAGACTAACACCTTACACTGGAATTACGTCTATTCATGAAAAAAAATCAAGGACATGGAAAAGCCAATCCTCATTCTACAGTTAAATGTCCTCCCATGGAGGAGGGTGAAGCAGCCTAACACCCTCAAATACGTACTTTATAATCATAATAATTATTGTTATCTACATGTCTCGGAACTATTTAAAATCCTCTTCATTTTGAACTGCCATTAATAATGCAGCAGGCAATATTACAAAGACTGGTGAAAATCAAGTAATTTAATGTAACACTTTATAAACTAAACCTGTGATGAATATCAGCTGCCTCTTGGGCTTCTCTGCAATCAATCTGTCTGGAGTCATGTTTATGTATCCTAGGACTCATGATAGACTGCCACTAGACTTGGCATCCATAACCACCTCAGGAGGTTGATTTAATGTGAATGCAGCATGAAAAATCAGATTATCTTTTGATTGTCTCTTTTATTAAATAAAACTGGTCTTTATTGAATAATGCTGTTTTTATTAATGTCTAAAACATTGGTTGGTGTCATAGAGCTTGCCAGTCCCATGGAACTAATAAAAGAAAAGACAGAAGTAAAAAATAAGAACATTACGGGGAAATATTAGAAACCAAATCACATTAAGCCAGTGTTGCAGCTGACAAATAAAACATGGGTCTAGCTGTAAAATTTTTTAATTTAGTCTGAATTTATTCTTTTTACTGAAAGAAGAGAAATCAGGATGGGGCTTTTCCCACAAGTATGCTGTGGCAAGAAACACAAGAGCAAAAAAGTTCAAGTTAGTTTTGCCTTCCCTTCTACAATGTCTGAAATGACTCTACGTTCAATGCAGCTGGGATGGAGCACAAAAACTTCAGTCTTAAGCAAACAGCTTGAACCTTGAGCTAGGAAGATTTTCACTTATCTTTGGGTTTCTGCACGTAGGCAAAGCTTACAATAAGAACCATTGACCACACCTGTACTTTATGCCCATCTGAAAGCAGCAAGCAGTATATTTTCCATCCATATCAATTGCACAGTTGGAGCAACAGATGCTTGTGATGAGTCTGTCCACAATATCTGTCCACAATGTTACTTTGACAAAATGAATGTGCTTCTCATCACCACAATCAAAATCTGTCAAGATGAATAGAATTCAACCTTGAACTCCTGTCTAGCCACCACCA
Organism: Sakesphorus luctuosus; assembly: GCA_013396695.1. NCBI lineage: Eukaryota > Metazoa > Chordata > Aves > Passeriformes > Thamnophilidae > Sakesphorus > Sakesphorus luctuosus. The sequence continues at coordinate 294,733 of VWZD01004033.1, forward strand.
AGAAAGAGGAGTGAAAAGAATGCATATCTTAAATCAAATGAAATAATCTTTGATTTTAATCCCATATACAGCACTATTTTTCATTCCTAATATACTACCACTGCTTCAGAGGAATGAACTCCAAACAGGTGCTGAAGCACAGGTCATTGCACTCCTCAGCTTTTCATTTTCCGTGTTTCTAAGTCCATAGAGCACTTCAATGTAAATGGAAGACCTCACATAAATGTCTTCAGGAATGGTCCTCAGCTTTCTGGAGGCTGGAACAAGCTCAGCCGTGGGGTTCTTTGTACACCACTACCCCCATGAAGGCAGTGAATACACAAGTGAGATCTAATTGAAGCAAAGTAGCTTTCTATCACAAAGATGTAACACATTAAAATCATAAGTGAAGTGCATTGTGAACAGAATGATATATTCTTATAATAAGTATCATTGTGGAATCAGTAAAATTGCACAGAAAAAGCTGAAGATAAAACTTGTCCATCATGAAATAAAAAAGAAAATCTGTAAGATTCAGCTGAAATCAAGAGGACTCAAAGAATACCATAACATGGATAATTCCAAAGGAAAGAGAAGCAAGAGCAACTGAAAGAGAAATATCCAAATATTTCTCTCCTATAATGTAACCAAACTGAACATTTGGGGGTTGGTTTGTTTGTTTTCCCCCACTCACTTTTCTATAGTGACAGGGCACTGTTATCACTGCACATTGGTTATCCACATATCTACCTATGGGGACACTCTAATGGGGATACAAGGAAATCCTGCCTGATACAGCTGCCAAGCCTCCATTTTTATAAAATTGAAAGAAAAAGACAATCCAACCAGCAGCTCTGTGGCCTGAGATGTCCTTAGAGAGAGACACGAAGGCAGATTTCTACCCAGGATGGCAGAGAAGAACACAAAAACCTCAGCAGAAGACAAGCAGAAAAAGTCACTAAAATACTTGTTTTGTTATTGTCAACTTAGACCTGAAATCTGAAATTAATTAAACTGGTTTTTGTCCGACAACAAACATTCATAATGAAAAAGGCTTTAGACTCACAGTATACATCCTAAAACGGTTTAGCATCTCACAGGAGATGATATTTTCATTCTAGACTTCAACCAAGCAGGAAACCTGGAGTTCAAGTATTGAAGTTTTTATTCTACTCCAGTAAAGCTTATGAGTTTCCCCTTAAACAAGGGAACAAAACGTCCACATTATTGTGCCTGTTCTATTAGCCTGTGTTTTCATTAACATTACTTGGACTTTGTTATTTTTTTAACTGAACATTTCTGAAAAAGCTCTTTTCATATTGATAGCAAATATCCAAAAACCAAAGTGACTGAGAGTAAGCATTGCCTCCTTAAGACTTAATCAAGAAAACTTCTGCTTGAAGACAAAGATGTGAAATGCAACTGCCCCCATAACTACAGCTACAGAGCCTTATAATCTCTGCCCTTACCCACATATATATAATTAGACTGACAGTATGTTAAAACACGTGGCTTGTATCATCGCTGACAAATTGCTCTGGGAAGAACTTTAAGCTCATTATCAAAAACAACATTTCGTTTCTGAGGCTGCAGCTCTGCATTTACAAGATAAAAGCGAAGCAAAACCACGATAGTATTCTCAAATCTTCAACATTATTACCTGAAAGATTAGGAAACTGCAGTAAAAGGTGTGTTGCCATGGTTCTGAGTAATCAGCAGCAGCCCTATGCACAATAGACAGCTGATTGCTGTTGCATGTTAAAAGCTTTTGTATCTCTTTAGGAAAACTTTGTTATCATGTCATAAATGAGAGAGTTTTTCTATTAGCAACAGAAAGGCATCAAAGAAACATGCCCTAGAGTAGTAATCATGCCTGATTTTTTTTATGTTCATCTTATTACGTGGAGGGGGCTGGGAATCAACCTTTTACACTGTCAAGTTTATGCCATAAAACTCTGGAACACTCTGGTCTTTCCTAAGGCATAGCAGCGCAGATGGAGTCTGTTAGCCAAGAAAAAATAGACAATTGCATTGAAGATACATATCTGTATTACTAAACAGCAGAGTCCTAGCAATCACAGAGTAGTACCTTGGATATCTGAAGTGCAAAGTAAATAGCATAGCTAATACCAGTAATTCTGATGGGATCTCATGTGTCTGCTTTCATAGAATCATAGAATTCCTTAGGTTGGAAAAGCCCTCTCAGATCCTCAAGTCCAACCATTAACACAGCACTGCCAAGCCCACCACTAACCCATGTCCCCAAGCCCCACATCTGCATGTCTTTGAAATACCTCTAGGGATGGTGACACCACTGCCCTGGGGAGCCTGTTCCAATGTTTGGCAACCCTTTTGGTGAAGCAATTTTTCCTAATATTTAATCTAAACCTACCCTGGCACAACTTGTTTCAAGACATATCAAATTTAATGAGACTTCACAATCATAATATGTAGAAAAATCTTACTCATCAGTTTTTATAGCATTTTATAGCATATCCACCTAAGGGACTTCCTTTCCAAGTCCAGTTTTCTGCTTGTGTACATCTTTTAAAAGAGCTGTAAGTAACATTTAAGAGTAAGATCACATATGAGTGCTATAATTGCTGAGCTGGCAATAAAGAAACACTGTACTCTCTAAAACTGAAATGCCACTTACACTCCAATCCTGCAATAGGCTGCAATCTCAGTCAAACACTATGTTAATGCAGTGTTAAGGCAGCAAACTGAAACACAGCAAAAAAACCAGCAGGTGAAGAAGTTAATATTCTTACTGCACTGTTAACCTATCCAAAGTACTGATATTGCTTATAATAAAATACATAATTTACAACCTAGCAGGGAAATCAAAAGCTACCAGTGTGCAATGACAATGAAGCAATCTCTTGAAAAGACTCTGACTTCTAATCCCTGCTGCTAATGCATTTCCAGTTGCAACTTTAGAACACCACTTATGTGGGCACTGCATTTAGGGCACATTTGAGAAGACTTATAATTTGTGCCTTTCTTTCCTTACCTGTTCTAAGGAAAAAAGGAGGAGAAGTGAATTTGATACAAGGAGCCAAAATAAGTATACATAGCTGTGGAGTTTGCCTTCTGTCAGTAAGTTCAGTTCTGGATACAAACTAATTAGTAAAAAAAACCTCGATGAAAAAGAAAAGTGCTGATCTCTGGAAGTGCAAAAAGGTATTAACTAATACCTTTTTTCCTAACAATGTTTATAAGAAGCACTCTTTATCAGTATGTTTGCAAAACCATAGAGTAAATGCATATGCTGTTATTCCTTTCTAAAGTCTAAACCACGTGAGAGCTTTAATTGAGTTTTCCTGCCAGACTATAACTGCTGATGCACAATATCTGCCCAGTAGAAATGTGTATTTCTCCTAATTTATATTCCACGGGAATGCTCAGAATGATCTAAATTAAGTATTGCAAAAATGCATTCACCTTTTGGCTGAGGCCATCAATGAAAACTTTGAAGTTCAGAGGAAGCTTTAAATGCACACAAAAATATGTGCGTTCTCTATGCACTGGTTCCCTGGTTCTCACTGTAAACACGCTCGAGGGCAACAAGAAGGTATCACTGAGTTGCCTAAGTCATGCTGCCAGGACATTCACACTCTATTCAGCATGCAGAGTATCAGACACCTGGTTCAGGATCCCATCAAAGCTTTTACATGTTTCAGTAAGTATGTATTTCTCTGGTCCGGTAAAACACTGCAAGCCAGTCTGAAATACAGGATTTTTAATTGGAAAATTACACAGAGGGCAGCGGTGGGGCAGCCAACTCCCATAGCCTGTACCTCTGGAGATTTCAAATTTCCAGCTAACAAACCCTTGGTAATCCAAAGATGGTTTACTAGCTAAGCTCAACAGCAGCATCTACTACACAATCAAAAGTACAACAGGGAGGTAAGAAATGCCTCAGTAAAGGGGTAGATTGTCACAGTCGACTAAGAAAAAATCCTGCCACTCAGGATTTCCCATCCCATCATCTGCGGTTTTGACTAGTACATGACTCCCCCCAAGTCTTTCAGGCACGAACTGTGGGTACCAACATTCAAAACATTCCAGAGAGAGGGGACAAAGGCTGGCTATGCAAAATAAGAAACAAGATGCAGTGAAAGCGAAGAGATGGAGACTTACCTTTGGAAAAAACTGCTGCCAGGCTCAAGAGGAGAGGTGACAACAGATGCCCCATATTGCTAATCCCAGAAGCACACATCCTAGGGTTCGTGGAGCGCTTAGGGCTCAGTTTCACACACTTTGTAATCAAAATAAAAATCGGTCAGCTGGAGAGGCTACATTTTCAGAAAAGGTCATCTGGAAAGCGCAAAAGGCATTTCCTTCGGAGAGACGACTTACTTCTTTAGCTTTAACCCTCCCCCTTCCTCCCTCCTTTCTTCAAAACGATGCTGCGAAAGGAAACCCCTCTCAGTAAATAAACAGCAATCCGTTCTGACTGAAATCTCAGTCCGGAGCCTCAGCCGCCCACGGTAGCCGAGCAGCCCCCTGCCCCAGCAACCCCCCCGAGCCAGGGAAGGGCTGGGCAGGGGCTGTGCGGCTCCTCGGGTGGCACCGCCGCCCGCTCCTGCCCCGCCGCCGGGATGCGCCTCACCGAGCCAGCGCCCGCATCCCGGCGGAAACACCGCGTCGGCTCCCCGGGCGTCACCAAAGTTTTCCTTCAGGTGATGCTGATCAGCCCTGAAATCATCCAGACACGGAGGCAGGGTTTGGTATTGCGCGCTGGGTTTGTTTGTTTGTTGGGTTTTTTTAAGTTCTCCTCATTGACTTGTTTGACTTTCTGCAAGGGAGGGAGGGGGCGAGCGCGGCTGCCCCGCCAAGGCCATCGCCCCCGATGCTCTGGCAGCCCCNTGTTTACAGAGACACCGACCTGCGCCGGGAGATGCCGCGGAAAAAAAAAATAACAAAAAAAGAGGGGGGAAACAAATAAATAAATAAGCACCAAGCCAAGCCCCGCCTCATCCCAGGCGGCAAAGCAGCCCCAATCCCTGGGCAGCGGGAGCGGAGCGGGGGAGGAGCGGGGGAGGAGCGGGGCGGAGCGGGGCGGAGCGGGGATGCCCGGCCCGGCCCCCGCCCGGCCCCTTCCCTGCCCCTTCCCAGCCCCTTTTCGGCCCCGTCCTGGTATCTCGATCTCTCTGGCCCCGGCGCTCGCAGAGGCTGGTGCCCGGTAGTGGTTCGCCCTCCAGGGCAGGTCAGGGCAGGGCAGAGGCGGCTCCGAGGGCACAGGCAGGGAGCGCATCCCTGCGGCCGCTCCCGGGGGACGGGGCTGCTCCGGCCGGGGCGTTCCAGCAGCATCCCCAGAGCTGCTCAAAGGGATGCCCCGGGCGGGCACAAGCCTTGCTGCTCCGGGCATCCAAACAAAGCACATCCCCCCGGCTGCCCGAAGGCAACGCGCTGGCATGTGTGCTCTGCTGCACGCGGGAAGGTTTTGGCTCCTTCCTCATCCCGATTTATCGTGTATTCAGCTCTCCCCATGCGCTGGAACAGACCTGAGCCAAACCAAGTGTGGTGCAGCCGGTATAGTGAAATGATGTGAAGGCTGTGTTGTGAAATACTTCCTACATAGTGGAAAAACAGCAGGGAAAACACCTACATTTGGTCTAAATAGTGTTCCAAAGTGCTGGAAGAAAATAACCGACCTCAGGTTTTCCATTACAGAAGGTATCAATACTAACTCAACCATTTGGTCAAGCTTAATAATGAGATTTATACTATCCCTGGTGGATAGAATAGCAGCAAAATTCAATTTACCACAGCCCAAACAAACAAACAAACGCAAAAAAGTAGCTACAAGAACTTAAAGTCATTTTGTTCCTTCTCAGAGTACACATTTGGGAGCAATAAAAATACTCATTTGTATATTAACATCCACAATGCTGAAGCAGTAAAATAGTCTATCAAAATAAACTTTGTGCACTTTCTGTTTGCCAACACTGAGAAATACGGGATCGACCATACAGTGAGAAAAGGTGCAGTTCGTCTGAGGTTGTGAATTTGTTTTAGAAGTTCACGTCAGATCTTAGGAGGATTAACAGTCCCAGAGAGGTTCCCCAGACCTGAAGTGAAGCACATCTCTAGAACTGGTATTATCCCTGAGACATAAACGTACCATCTCAGAACATCCACTACCTGAAAGCAGATAAAGAATGGTTATTGACATACATTGTGGCCAAAAACCTTGCAGTGTTGTCCAACTTAAGAGAATTATTATAAAATAACTCTCTGTCCAAGACAAAACAATCACCCTTTGGAGGAGGAAGTCAATGCCCAGCTTCCTTCAGTAGCAGGGTGAAATGTGCCAGCATAACATACCAGCTAAAGTGTATTCTGGTGCAGAAGCTTCAGAAAGAAGCTTACAAAACATATGAAAATTGCAAAGGAAGAGCTTTCTTTCCAGATACAGGTGTGAGTGGTTTTGTTACCAACATTTTTTAAGGAAAAAATTATTGGAATAAGTAAAAAAAAAAAAAAAAACCAACCAAGATTCTCCTTTCTTCTGCAGTATATTAATACTATAGCTACAAAATTAAGTTTTTTCCCTTCTTTTCATATTATGCAATGTTGTAACAGCAGACTTGGAAGAACTTATTTCATTTTTCAGCACAAATATGAAAACTAACGAACTTAGGATCCTTTATCTAAGATGACACTACTCACTGAACAGATTAATTTTCAAATTTGGTCTTGTGAAAGAAAAAAAATACTACTTTTTCCTTAATGTTTTATAAAGTCACTTTAAAAGGTCACTAATGAGTAATTAAATTTTATGCATCAATACCCTTTCACTCCAAAGCACTCTGCAGACATTTTACTTCTAGTAGGTAGGAACGGACACTTCATATTTTGTCAATATCTTTGTCTGCTTTTTCCACTATCCTGTTATCCCCATGAACCAGATTTGGCCTCCTGCCTTTCGCAAAGCCAACTGACTTTTGAATAAACTGTTGCCTTCAGTCCCTTCAGAAATGAGCAAAGGCACCCATTTCTTGTGTGTGGTCTGCACAGAAATAATCATCCCTTTCCTTTGGTGGGTATTTTCCCACAGTAACAGCTGAAGGTTGTGCAACCTGTTAAATTTCTCTCTGCAGAGTGAGAGTCCCAATTCCAGTTTCTTCCTACGAGTGCAGGTGACAGCACTTGAGCTGTACAAACTCTATCCCGGCTCATGGTTTTGTGATGAAAACCTTTCCTATCCACTGCTCATGGAAAAATCACATCAATTCATACAACTCAGTAATGAAAAAACATCTTCCTTTTTCATGAGCAATATGTTATTTTGGCAAATATGCCTCATCTTTTCTGGGCAATTAACACAACTAATTGTGAAGGAAGAATTGGCTTTCGGAAACCACAAGAGAGGATGAAGAGACGTGCATCGCCACAGCCTGTGGCTAATGGTAAAGGTAGAAAACTGGTTAATCCGCATCCCCTAAGCTAATGAGAAAATCCATCCTCACTCTGAGGCTTCTTGTTTCATCTTCAATGTGATATATCAGCTGGTATATGTAGTACACCTTATGTCGTTAAAATTGCTAATTGTTCTGATCAGTTTATCAATTCCCATTTTTGTTTGAGGTTGGTTTTCTTGAAGCAGTGATGTTCCCTCTTTGACAGGCTAGAAATGCAAGGCCGGCTATATGTATATATAGGAGATACATATATATATATACACACACACACATATATATTAAAAAAATAAATAAAGACATGGAAATACAGAATAAGTCTAGTGCTCTGAAAAAACCCAATTCATTCCAAAAGCCAATTGCATTTAACAATTCTCTCTCAGTGCCCACAGACCTGGAAAACCAGGCATATTATTGGGTCTTTTAAACTGAGCAGTTACACATTTTTCTCCAAAAATATTTTTCACTTTCAATTAAACTCTGAGAGAAAAATCCTGGTGCTGTTGAAGCCAATGCATACTTTTACATTGATTTTTAGAGAGACAGATTTTTACTCCTATTTTTTACTCCTATTTTTTTTCTCCTTCACTTGAGGATTGCACAGAGGGCGTCGAAATGGATTATCTGGGGTTGTTACTTCACAACATCCAAAATGAGGAGCAATTAGAGTAGTAGATTCAGAAGATGAAAAGGAATCAGCATGATCAGTTTGACCTCCCAGCAATTTTACACAATTTAATGTGTTGTCTTCAAAACATTTAGCAGTGATGAAGCAGCAGGTGTACTGTGACTGCCATTCAGAAGGCAGAACAGAAGCTGTTTCACTGTTATTTCACATTTCTGTCTCTCATTTCTTCATCACATCTATCTATGGTCTCTTCCCTCTCTTTGGGTAATGCAGAGTCTTTGGGGAAGGGACTTCCTTCTGATCCATGTGTGCCCTACATCTTGGCCAGCTGTGCCACAGGCAGCAGCTGAAGTCTCTTTGTGATGCTTCCACATAAATAATTGGAAAATCAGAACAGGATAATGGGAAGTGCCACAAAGACCAAACTGAGTCACACTCTTCCGTTCCACTTTAATTTCTGGTGCTTACGCTTTTTTGGCATTAGCCATCACTTAGGTTTTTGCTTCAATGACAGCAAAATGAAGCATTTGTTAATTTGTTTAAAACTAATTCTCATCTGTTCACTCATACCACAGAGGAAAATAAAGAATATAAAATCACTTGATTTGCTTATAATGCTTCTGTTTTATGAGAAAAGCAGATTCAGTCAAAAATCTTCACCAGACTGAAATAAAAATTGATTTGACAGCTTATAGTTCTGCTGTCCATGGTAATGCCCTTGGAGTGTCTGTCTCCTTAATGATCAAACACTAACCTTAGTGGGGAATAGTATTCCTATCAGACTACTTTATGTTGCTGGCTTGCTGTCAGTTCCCAAGAGCTGAAAAAGTAGATGAGGTGAGTCACAATTTTCACTCTCTTTTACTTGTTTCCAATGAAAACTCAGAAATATCTTAGTTCCAAATGAGTTCTAAAAATGACAAAGAACCTCATTGCAACACAGTTAGGCTCTTATCAGCCACATCAGCAGCACTCTAACAGGCAAAAACTGTATCTAAGGGGGCTTTTTTATTTGAATTAAAGAACTAATACATTAACCTGTCTCATCTGATGGGAGGATTTTAAAAGCTGGTTTGGCTGCAAGTTACTGTACTCACACTACAATAAGGTCCAGTGATTTATAAGGACCAAATCTTTTAAGATGCAGAGGCCAGATTGAATAAAAGTTCAATAAATAGACTAACAAATATGTGGGCACATTAGGGAAAAAAACCACTATAGGAAGAAATATAGTGAGAAAATTAATAGGTACAAACAAAATTCACTTTTCCTGGCTGGGTTATTTCAAGCCTCCGTAGCAGTGAATTATTGGGTTTTGGTATCAGGACTTGGCAAATTACAACAGGGGAAGTGATCTAAGTGCCTGGAATGGAAGTGCTCAAAGAGCACAGTGTCCAATCTGAAATCTCATAGCATTCCCAGTGGAATAATTGGAGAATGGCTGGTTTGTAGGAGTAGATAATGTGATATAACAGAGCAGACAATGTTACCATGGCTGATCTGAGATGTAATGAAAGACAAGCTGAGGTGATCCCTTACAAGCAAAGAGGGCAAAGCCCATTTAAAATTACAATGAAACCTTGACAGGTTTTCTAATTCATCATTGAGATGTTAATTTTCAATAGGAAAAAATACTGGAAATACAGCCATTTTGTTAAACAGTATTAAAAAATGCAACTTTTATGCTTTATTGGGTGACAGGTTTTAGTTTAAGGGTCATTAGATACACTAATTGTATTTTGTAACACAATACTGTGAGTACAGGTCAGCCCTTCAGTGATCAGAATTCTTTTTGAGAACCAGTTCATGTTCCGTGCCCAACATCTCATAGAAACAGAGTCCAGTGCTGCAAAAACTTTGAAGGGAGAGCGTTTTGGTGCCACTGGGATTTAGATTTCAAAGTTATGTAGTTGCCAAGACCCGGTGAAATATGGATAGGGCATTTTATAGGCTGACTGTAGGTTACTCTGAAACACACAAAGAAGCACAATACAGCCCAAGAATTTGGATGGAATGAGAAACCCAACGACACAAAGAATACTCATCTTGAATAGTTTGCGATCTCCCATAAACATATCTTTGTAAACACATATGGTGCCTGCTTGTGTGTATACATTAGACCTTAAAACAGTTGCCTGTTTAGCAGTACAAATATTACTTAATTCACAGGAAAATAGGCTCGTTCCGAGACAAAACCCAAGGATGTTTTTCACCAAACTTTTGCTAACCATGGAGTGACAGTGACCCCTAGTGCTATGGTTGGTCACTGAGGCTCGCTAAAGGAGCACTGCACACTTTCTCCTTTAAAATGAAATAAGTCTTGACATCTGAATTAAATACATATTATAAATGTAAAAATTATACTGAAAAAAAAAAACCCAGCCAGAAGTTTGGAGATGAGGAAACAGTAAAACCAAAGGCACTATAAACAAAAAAGTAAAACTTTCAGTTTGCAAAGTTTTCCATTTCTAGGTATCAAAGAATAGTCTGAGTCCCTTTAAACATGCCAACTGACTGCATTCCTTAATATGGTTTCAAAACCCATGGGATTACTTAAATTATGTAAGCAAATGCTGTTTTGAAGGGCACAGAAAACATTTCTCTGCTTCCCTTCCTGCATCTCTACTGGCTTTTGAAAAATTGTTGTTGCCCCAAATATTGGCAATGTTTTTCTGAAATATTTGTCTGCATACTAAATTCTATGTATTTTAGATCACACTGTACACTAAGTGTTGGTCTAGAAAGTGTAAGTCAAATAGACTTTTAATGAAGGATAAACACTTGTTATGTCTGATGTATTCTGTTATCTGGTTATAGGTAATACCCAACAGCAAAGTGCTTATTACACTTCTTACTATTATATCCATGTGTCTGTAATAAACATATATCCATACATTAGATCCATATATATGTAATACTATTAGAGGTTAATAATTTATTGACTCCTTATAAACTATTTATGAATGGAAGATCAAACGCAGCAAAGTGAGTAGTTATATGAAGCCAAATTGGCAGTGTACCCTTTAACACCAAATCAAGGTTTGCCGATTTCATTCTTTCACTTCAGTATAGGATAGAAATAGCAGACACATCAAGAGGCAGGAGTGGAGAGAGGAGGGGGTGTGGCAGAATAAAGAGAATTAGGCCAGCCCTTTGTGGGCTGGCCCCTTTCCTCTTGGATTCCTTTTCGAAGAGGAATCTTGGTCCCTCTTCAATTCTTGGCTGAAAAATGGCAATTTCCCAGCCCCAGTGGTGCCAAGGAAGGACTGAGCTTTATGCCAAGAGAAAAGGTGGCAGCCTTGGGCTCTCAGGTGCCAATGATGCTGCGCCATTAACATTAAAAAACCACCCAAAGCCTAATCCTAACACCAAAGAGAAGCCTAACGCTAACCCTAACCCTAGCCCTAACCCTAACCCTAACCCTAATCCTAAGCGTAACTCTAAGAGTAACCCTAACCCAGGAGTTGGGAGTGGAGAGAGGAGGGGGTGTGGCAGAATAGAGAGAACTAGGCCAGCCCTTTGTGGGTTGGCACCTTTCCTCTTGGATTCATTTTTGAAGAGGAATCTTCGTCCATCTTTGTAACACGGAAGTTTTTTTATAAGTATCTTCCATAAAGGCATTTTAAATTAAATAGTTGCTCTTCTACCCTTCTTCTCTGGGTTTTTTATTTGTTTGGAGGGGAGAAGGATATTTAAGATAGTACAGACCCACATACCCTGAATACTGCTCTAGGCTCTCTTGGATTAGAAATACCAGTGCAGGCAGGTTTGGGAGAAAGTCGTAAAGAAGTTGTGAACATCTTGTTGCGGTTAATTCTCACAGCAAAGGTATCTGTGCTCCCTCCAAAGTGTCAGTCACCACTGATGGTCTAAAATCACTGCAATCAACTGAAGTGTCTGCAAACTGATTACTGAGTTGTATTCAATTCCACTAATTCTCCAGGGTTCTTAACCATTATTTTTTACACAGAAAATGCTTAATCAGCGATCTGGAATGAACGGGAGGTAGAAGATTTCATGACATGTATAATACACATCTTTACTTTTCAAGACTTCCTTAAAGCAGGCAGAAATTGCACACAGTTCAACTCCAGTTACTCTGAAATTTTTGCCTTTTTTCCCAAACCCTCATTCTTATCACAGATGGGAGAGCATATGGTAGGAAGCCCTTACAGTATATTGCAAACTGCTTCCACATTATAGTAGATTTTATATTGAAACTGCAGAGTCAGGAAGCAGGAGGAAGCAACTGAAGATATGTAGAATATTTTAACCTTCTCACTGTAAACATTGGCTGTCCTTTCAGTTGGAGCTGCTGGGGAAGGAAATTGGGGAAGGGAGAATTACACGAACTTCATGAACGTGCGACAAAACCAAAACAACTTTGAAAACAAGATTTTGTGAAGAAGAGACAAATTTACATGCGGAATTGGAAAGCTGAGGGATTAAAAGCTGCAATGAATTTACAGTAGCAAAACTGAAAGAAAAAGTAAAGGGAGAGAAGAAGATGGTTTAGGAAATTAAGAAGAAGCTTAATTTTTTTAATGGATTGATTCTAAACCAGGTTTGTCAGGAATGATGCTTAAAATTCCAGCTGAAGGAAGTTGTTTTAATTAATTGCCCTGAAGCCACAGAAAAAGCACGTTTGTTGGCTGTTACATTTGCTTGTTGAATAAAAACTGCACAGCAACTCCCAGAGCCCACTAAAACCCACACGGGGGACCAGTTTCTCCTGGGAAAACGGATTGCAAACATTTAAATGCATTGAGCTGAGCTGATAGTGCACTCTAGTGTGTCACAGGAGCAACAGCCCTGCCATGGAGCCTGGCTGGGAGAGCACAGGCAAAGGAAGGACTCAGTGCCACTTCTTCAGGCACCAGAGCTCACGGATTAATGTCAGGGCAACTTAGAAATGCACAAATGAGAGCACAGATGACTTAGCTTCAAAATAGTTTGGTTGCATTATTCCTCAGGACAAGAAAAATCACGTAGGACAAAAGTCTTTCTCAGAGAAAGTCTTTCTATATAAACAAAAAGTTTTCAAATAATCAATTAAATGTCAATCAATAGATACATTTTTTTGGAAACAGTCGTGTTGTTTTGTAATTAGAGGCCTTCCCACAGCTGCCATCCAGCTCCAGTGCCTTAGAGAGAATGCAGAAGAACACTGACTATTCATTTATTGGGCTGAACAATGTTAATCCTACCATGTATTGGCATCTGCTCATTCTCCTCTTCCACTGACCTTGTGTTTTCATGATTTGGGCTGTCACTCACAGTGAAAAGCATTTGCTGTCGTGTAAACTAGAGAAAAAGAAACCTGCTTCTATTCTCATAATACTGAAAGGTATCAATGACTAATTTAGCCCCCCAAACCCTGAGTACATTTTTCTACTTTGGAATATAAAGCTGTAGCTATCCAAAAGGATAGGCTATCCATCACCTATCCCATATAAAGCTGTAGCTATCCAAAAGGATAGGCTATCCATCACCTATCCCACATAAAGCTGTAGCTATCCAAAAGGATAGGCTATCCATCACCTATCCCATTTAAACTTGTACAAGACCAGTAAGGGATGCCTAAACTCAAGGTCAACATAGTGACCAAGTGAAGATTAAAATGACTTTCTGTGAAGTGCCGTCATCACTGGGAACGTTATTTTATGTTCACTGTGTTCTTGGGAGTACTAAACTGGATATTGTGACCTTCCAAGTCACTTTTGCTCCAGCTGGGCCAGCCATTACTGACAGAAGCTGCTTGAAGTTTAATTGATTTCTGCTTTCTGCTCTGCACAGGCCCCACTCCTGGATGTATCAGCTTTGCTTTGCTGTTCAAACCAGCTGCTCTCCAGACAATCCTCCTTGCAAAGGTTCATAGGGCCTCACCTGTAGCCTGCTGATCCCTTAGGCTCAGAAGCATCTAATTTTAATAAAATATAGATTACTTTCTCCGAAACCTTGATTCACTCTACCATGTGGGGGTATTGGCTCCATTAAAATGCCTAATAATGCTTTAATATTAGCACAAAATAAAATTCTCTGAAAACATCACCAAGTTCTCAGCTACAGCTCAGAGTCTACTGAGGGCAAACTCACAACTCAGAGAGCACCTCAGTGCCTGAGGTCATTAACAACCATTTTTTCCTGAGGTTAATGAAGAGAAGCAAACATCTTCTGTGGAGCTAATGCTCCCAGGACCCCTGAGTCATGGTCATTACTATCATTTAGATTCAGTACAAATGCTTTGCATTCAGTGGATAGCATTTCCTACCTCAGCATCTCACAACAGCTTACAAATAAACATGACAGCTTCTCCTTGCTGCATCTTAAGAAGATGGAAATTTTTATCAGAATGGGAAATGAAATAGCACAGCTGGATCACTGAGAGCTGTGGCACAGTCCAGAGCAAACTATGGATTTTCTTAGTTATGTCTAATCCTTGAAGGTTTTTAAAAAGTCTCTAGTGCCACATTCTCATCTCTCCAATTAGCTGTATATGAGCACTAACACTATGCAGATGACAAGTTCAGTTCCACAAAGGATTTTACATGAGATTCACTCTGTAAAAATATTTTCTTTCTGTATCAACTTTTATAACAGTGATGAAAATGAAGTACAAAAATCAAGCCATTACAAACTGAAAGACAAAAAACATTTCATCACTGCAGCATCATTTATTTTTCCTGGTATCATTCCATAACAAGATTCCAGTTAAACTGACCAAAACTCATGAGAGATTTTTATATGATGTGCTGGTTTAGAGGTAAACCAGCAGGAGAAATGAGCTCAACACGAGAGAGAGATTAAGTCAGAGCTACAATTTAATAATAATACTATGGTAAATACACTGACACAAAAGGGAAATTGCTTCCAACTCCCAGAACCCAGCTGTGTAACCCAGTGCCCTGGGGTACAACCCCAAAGGGGTTTGTTAGCCTTGTGCTGAGCGCCGTGTGGCCTCCCCAAGTCCAAAGCAAAAGGAAGTGACAAACCCGTTGGTGTAGGTGATGGCTGGTCCAGAATAGTGGTCTCCTCCTGTTGAGGTCCTGCTGCTCCTCTGGGTCCAACGAAAAGGTTCCCGTGCTCTTCTTACCTACCCCTTTTTGTACCCTCAGGGATCATCCAGTCCCTCCCCCGGGGCAGGGACTCACACAATGGGTGATTAACTCTGTGAGTCGTGGGCTATTTTCGGACTGTCGATGGCCCATTAGCACCTACGCCCCCTCAGGCTGGGAATGGAGGTGCTAACGACTCCCTAGGAAGCTGCTGCAAATGGGCCATTGACCTTGGGAATGAATAGAGGGGGTAGAATACACAGCTTTGATCACCCCCACACAGTGACAACTGGTCCCACCTGCTGAACTAGGACATATGACCATAACAAAATATGGTTCCCTCTGTGTATCCCTGACCTGCAAGCTTTGAGTGCAAAGGGATGAACATGGAGGAAAAGCTGCTTGAAGAATAAATATACATTGATAGCCACTAGCTCTGAAAAACGGAAAGATAGATATTAGAATCATCATAGAGATCTGTATATAAAAAGCTGAAGGAGTATAAATAAAGCACTGTGTTTCTGAAGTTTCCGAAATCGTGAATTCATGGTTTTACAAAGAAATTAGTTGGTTTTTAAGAGAAAAGTTTTTCATTACTTAGGTTTAAGCACTTCACCCGATTCTCATCTAACTCATATTGGTTTATATCATTAAACCATGATTAACTTCGAAAGTCTGGCTTGTGATTTGCACAAGGACAAAAATGCAATCTCATACATCTTTGGATGAGCATGAAAAGACTTTATTTGGCCAGGAGAATTGCCAAAAAAAAAGAGAGTTGCTGTTAATTGATCATGTTAAGTTTGTAAGAAGACTTATGTATAGATCTTGTCACAGAGTTTGTTTTCAAGGATCTCCAAAATTAAGCAAGGATTATCCCAGGATTACAGCAAATGTAATCTTTATCTCAAAATCACGTAAGTCTAGATTTAACACTGAATTACATAACTGGCAACATGCAGTAAACATCTAGATCTCGCCTGAGCGTGTCTGGAATGATCTTCAATGGCAATTTAAAATCACATTTTTCTCTCAGGAGTTTCTACCAGAAGTAGACACTCTTAAATCTAATGGTTAAAGCACTCACCTGGGAGGGAATAGGGAATAAAGAGTCTTTTTCCCAGGTTAATTTTATCTTCAACACTCAACAGAATTAGATAAGCAGTATTGTCAGTTAGATGGTCCAACCACTACAGGACAGTTCTGATTTATTTGGTCTCCTTTCAGATCCATGTGTTTTTCATTCTTCATTGTGCTGTGTCTTACCTTCAGAAGGAAGGGCAGCTTATAGCTGGAGATGTGTGTGTCAGACCCCTCAAACCTCAGCAAAATCAGGCTCTTTATGGAGTCTGATCCACAAAACCTGTGTGCGAAAACCCAGGACATGTTTTTTCTATTCCACAGGCTTATGTTTCAACCACGAGATTAACTGCTGACTTCCAGTTTCTGAGATGCACAATTTCTATCATGCAGATGATCTTCTTGCTTATGGGTATCAGCTTCACCTTCTTTCCTAAAAAAAATATAAGCCAGGGGCATGCTCTCAGCATTTTTTTAAAGGATTTAGATATTTTGCAGCATTGAAACCTTCAAACTCTTGTTGGAAGGTCAAAAATGTGAACTCTCATCTTCTCTAATGAACATCAGCTCATACAGTTGGTTACATGCAGGTCAGAAAGACTTTTTCTTTTCCATGCATAGCTGCTCATCAGTGGGAGTGAGGATGTAATATGGCACTCATGGATTTAGGCAGAAATTTAAAACCTCAGTGTTATGGGTTTAGCCAGGTGGGCCTAAATTTAGGCTTTAAAGTTCAGATTAGGCCTAGAATTGTCAGCTGACTTGAGCTGGGCTGGGCTAGCTAACAGCTGACTTCTTCTAGCCAATAATATTGTATTCCATACCATACTACATCATCTCAAAAGAAGTAAAATCCAGAGTGTGGGAGGGGCTGGGGCAGTTGCTTCATAGCTGTTGTCCCAGCAGGACACACCGTGCTGTCCCAGGAGGGACGGGGAAGCCCAAGCCCACAGCACCGGCTCACCATCATGTTATCTTAGGGAAGTAAAATGTTTGTTCTTAGTTCTTCTCTTTGCTTAAGTCTGTCTTTGGAGAATTGACTTCTTTAGAATGATTTGTAGTTAAAATGGTAAAATCTGTGCTTACTGGGGAGTGGGAAGTTATATATAACTTGTGTAAGTGTGTGTTATATTGTAGTTTTCTTTCAATTTTCTCTTTTCTGTATAAATACATGTAGTTAGTTTCAGCATAAACCTGGGTTGGAGTTTTCTTCCCTCTCCCTCATCTTCCCTTTTTGCTCTGTCTTGGACAGTTGACGTTTTGCCAGCTCAACCCAAGACAGTCAGTCATGTTGATGCCTTTGATCGCGTACCCCTGTGAACAGAGACACACTGCAGACAAGTTAATGGACAAAGATATAGGGTTTTTATTAGAAGAAGCTTCCACGATCAAACCCAAGGGGGTCTGACCCCTAGGTCAGGAAGTCTCAGGGTTTTTATACCCTCCATGGACATCCAATCATAAGCTCTCATTTCTCCCAAATGCCCACCCAAAAGTTCTGCCAATCTACCCCCTTTGTCATGGGGGGGCAGATGGGCCTTCTCGGGCCTTCTCGGTGTTTGTCTTCTGTTATCTTGCAGGTGGCTGCTGGAATATAGCTTGGCCTTGACTAAGCCTACAGTTTGTGGGAAAGAGGCTTTCATATTCAGACTTAAAAATCAGGGTAACTGAACAGAGTCTATATGATTCTAAAACCTTCTAAAATTACATTAAATCACACTTTTAGGCATCAATGTCCAGCATCATTTCCATTTGTTTTATACTCAGAAGCTCAAACTGACAATATTCAGGCTAGTGCCACCATTACAGAGTAAGTAATAATCTCAGCAATGCAGGTTGAGGTGATTTAATCAAACAGTATCAATTAAGATATGTAATTAATGCAAGTCATACCATTTTATCTCAAGTGGTACTCTTATAGGAACGAACACAATTTTAATTTGCTTTCTGTATTGCTGAGACTCTTGCAGTCATGTAGTCCAAAGCAAGTGCAACTTTCCTGCTTGGACTATTTACATAAAGTAATAGCTATTCTGTCACTACCTCATTTTTTTAAGTTTACAGAGCCTAACAATCCTTTCCCAGTACCCATTTCATGTGTAGAAATAAAGCTCTCCTCCTAGAACATTATTGCCAGCTTCTAATAGCCACATTTAATCTTTGTTTAACAAGTAGTATTCCAGAAAAATTTACAAGTACTTGCCAGAAAACATTGCAGGATCTTGTTACATTATTAGAGTTTTATATTGATTAAACACACGCTCTGTAAAAGGTGCAATAAACCAGCTGTCACTATGAAATGGAGCTCACAAGGTAAGCTACATCCTTTTGAAATTCTTATTTTATTTAAGAGCAGCTGATTTCCCTTTCATTTATTTGTTTTACTCTCTTTCTGCGAGCTTGGTACAACATTTTAACCGAGGCGTGTGCTGTAGTGTTGTAGTAACTCTGCTGCTGCAGGACACTAAGGGGAATTGTGCTTAGCCAGAATTACAGCCTGGGAAACAAGTCTTGGTCCTCTTCATGGAGTCTGGTATAAACATCACTGGATTAAATATTAAACCACAGCACAGTAGTTTAGATTATGCTAAACTTTGCAAATGGCCTGATCAGGAAAATGGACTATTTATGTCACCCAGTGTCACAATTTGATTTCTTTCTAATGTCATTGTATTTAATGATGGACATTAAAGCTGTGCACTCCTCAGCAAAGTGTGTTATTATCCTAGCAAAAGAATGAAGTAAAGCAAACAGCATAAACAGTTAACATACACATCCATTCCATCAAGTTAAAGAGATGACAATAAAGAAATTAATTGTCTTTTAAGGACACAAATGACGTACTCTGTGCACATTAAGCAGCTCAGCTATTCAATTAAAAGTGCTATCAATAAATAAATTATTTCCCTACATTAGATAAACAACACTTGCATTATAGGAATTAAGAACCTTCATATGAGCCAAAGGAGAAATAACTTTAACCCAGACTACAGCAGCCAGGAGTGTGTTTCAGTGGCAAAGGCAGTGACATGACAGAAACCTCTCTCCCCATGGGATCTCTATCCTGGGAGTTGCCAGGGGCCATCCCAGATGAAATCAGATGCAGAGCAGGTGCCTTGCCAAGGGAGAGTGGGCAGAGGGTGCAGGGGCTCCAGGGCTCTGCCCACTCCATGGCACAAGGCAGAGCACAGAGGGATTGCAGGAGTTCCCCAGCCCCAGCATTTCCTCACTTCGTGTCTGGGCAAAGACAGAATATGTTCTTGCCTAATTAAACCTAATCAGTGCCTAATCTGGCACTTCAACATCTCCCATTAATTCCATGATTCCTTTTCTAATTCTTTTTTTAAAGCCCAGGTCACAGAGCTCGATTTCCTCTGTGTAAAGAGCCATACAGTGAAATCCATACAGATTGGCGAAACTGGGCAAACATTTACAGAATTTTCAAAGCTGAAATCAACTCTGTGAAGAAAAAGAGGCTATAGCTCATTTATTGCACTTTAGTGGTGCAGCCACATTTTCTAAAATAGTTGTTTCTTTTCCCTTAACACTGATGATCCCCCTGTAAAATCAGCTGTGGAAGCAAAACTGGACTAGTTCTCAATGTTGTTTTCCTTTCATGTTTAGAAAATACCCCAAGCTTCTAAAATTGCCAGTAGTGGAAACAAACAAACAAACAAACAAATTTAAAACAACAACAACAACAAATCCCACAGGCTAACAAAAAACCCCAACAAACACAAAGGATCCAAACAATTCTTGCAACAGAATACCATGCTCCTTCATTACAAATAAAGCGAAACAAAAATAAAGTTTTATTTATCCAGCATGTTCTTTTCTCCCTTTTAAAATGTAACTGCACATTCTTGCCTTATGCAAAAGAGCATGGCACATGTATTTACATCCCTTCTCCTACAAGATGGGCTATTGTACATATCTTTTTTTATAGAAAGTTTAATTGGGCATAAACTGGAGTTAAAACAGAACTGCTCAGCATCCTACTCTGTCTATATTTTTGAGATCCAAGTGTGCTTTTTAAAAAAAATATAGCCTGCAACAGTTTCTTGTCATTAAGTTGTTTTTCCAAGCCCAAGAACAAAGAATGACGAATTTTAAATCTGTATCTTTTCATTCCAGTGAGCATTTGTGGCAGCTTTTTCATGCACCCTGAGACTGCACGTCAATAAATGGCTGGGGCAGACTTGATGAGTGTTTGCCTTCCCCTTCATCTGCTCCTCATGGAGCTGCCCCCCTTGATCAGAAGTCGCTCAGAGGAGAGCACTGCCTTATTACACCTTTTGTTTCTTCATTAACTCCACCCAAGTGACCCCTGGAGTGTTGTAAAAGCTTAGCATCTATTTCCTAATTGAATCAAAGGGAAAGCAGACAGCACACTGCATGCAAAAACTCAGGCAGGTCTTTGATCCTTCCAAAACAAAGCGAATTTCAGCACTCCAGGATTTAGCTCTGTGTTAAGACTAAAAGTACAAATTTGATTATCCACTCCATGGCTGATGGGAGCAAGCAGTTCCAAATCAATGCTATTGGAAAAGGCTACAATAAATGGACTATTCCTTCCAAGACTTTTCCCTCTTGTATTCAGTAGTTGCAAGAAGCTTCATATCATAGAGGTTTTGTTCTAATTTTTTAAAGAGAAAAAGCCTAAATTGTCAACACCACCCCACCCCTTAATGATTAGAAAAGTCATTTGGATCTTATGATTTCATGTTTCTTTGAAGATCTGCTCTAACACAAATCTTCTGTTCATTCAGAAATCTGAGGGGCATTTAACTGCTCTACTGAAAGAATCTGTTTCAAAGAAATCAAAACATACATAAAAGAATACACATAAATCGCTCTTTTAATAAATAAATCACACTGACAAGTGCTTATAATCAACTGAGCTTAGGAACTGTGGTTATTTCAGGATCACACTCCGATGGCTGGGGGATAGAAGCTGGTCAAAGAAAATATCCTGTTCAGCTTCTCTTGAGATAGTGATCTTACAAAGACCTAAATGAAAGCAGATTTTGGCCTGTAGCACACACTGGCACACAGACATAACTGCATAGGATGAGCTGTTAGAATAGAGGATGAAAAATCTATTTGCTTAACTGAACTGGAATTGAGAGAGTGTGCATAAAGTAGCTATTTATAGATTATATTTACTTTTCCAGTAGTTTGGTGGCATTTTTAATTTACAGAAGCTATAACATAAAGTGTAAATATAAATAAGAGCAATATTGTCATCATAAGAGGCATACTTGGCCTTTAGATCACTAACACATTCTCTTATGTCTCTGCAGAGAATGAAGCATTTCTTTTCCAGCTATTTGTTTTGAATTCTTAATCCTCAGTATGCTCAGCAGAAAGAGCAAGAGAAAAAGACAGAAAGGGCCTGGAAGGTCATAGTTAATCCAAATATTTTTAAGTATTAAGAATTAATGTAATACTGATCCTAATTTTTGGCTAAATAATGTAACTTTTATTACAACTGCCATTCCTTTTGTGTGACATATGCATCAAGGAGAAAACATGAATATGACTTTTGCAGCCTTTTATTTACACTTTTCTGAATTATAACAATTTTAACTTTGAGGTACTAGTGATGTAATAAAATGGCTCTCACAGAATAACCTTGTTTTTTATAAGGAAACCACATTTTCCAAACTGTTACAGGACTTCTGCTACCGTGATACTTTCAGTAGTTGTATATAATATGTTCTCATGTACTGTGGAAAATAAGTACAAGAAACATCAAAGTAAAATCTAAAAAAATCACACTGTGGGTCAATATTCTGCAAATTGGAGATTTAATGCCTATTTCTAACATGCAGATTGGGCATCACTGAAGTAGAATTTTTTATGAGATCCAGGCATACCATGCAGAAAAGATTTGTTGTGTGCAAATTCAGTAACATCAACCAGTCAAAACCCTTGATGATACAAAAAGCTTGGTTGGTGTGTTTTTTCAGACAACACACATGAGAAGAAGAACAAGCAGAGTCTATCCTAGCTGGCAAAAAAATGCAGCTTGCAACTGGCAAAAGAAACCTGCAGGATAAGCAGGACCTGTGCAGCCCTTCTGAGGTACATGTAGCTATCTGCTACCAGGAGGAAGATAATTCATCATGACAAAAAACAAACAGCCATTTTAAACTTGCTTGGCAATGAGGATGTTCTTATTTGCATAATGATGGTGATTGGAATATGATGAGAATTTGCCTGAGCGAGACTCAAGCTCGAACACATTCAGATGTGATACAGTCTGTACAATTTTCTCAAGGATTGCAATTTAATACTATTTATCTAATGAAAGAAAAATAAATATTGGCTGTAACATCCCATTATGCTTGAGAGCCAGTTTTAAATTACACTTGAATAAAGTAACTGAGTGTGGGATGTTTGCATTTCCTCAGGGAACGGTAACACTTCCCAAAATGGTGAAAAATATCATCCCTTTCCAAGTAGCCTCTATCTCAATAGCAGAACTGCAGAGATAACACTAACAAAGTGGAGCCAACTGCACTTTCAGCTCTGAGTATCAGCCAGAGCAGCAAGGAACCAAAGAGCATTGCAGCAACATAAAACAATATCAAAAAATCCTCAAGCCAGACTTTCTCAGGATGCTGGATGCAAGAAATAAAAGAATGTCAAGGTTTTCAAACTCATATTGCAATGGGAATCCCAGACATGGATAAACTGGTGATAAATTTGTAGTCACTTTGCAGTAGACATGTAAGTCCACCAATTTTGACTCCTGGTAATTTCAGATGTCAGAGGTTATTTTAGAAAGGTTGCAGTTTTCTAACTGCACAGCCATTTATTTGTCTTGCCCAACCTTAAACGGCACAAGGCTGGATTCTGTGCTGCAGATGCTGTGGATAATTAACCAGCAAACCTATCCACGTGAGAGAGATTATTTTATTTGTGTCTTCAAAGGAATATGAAAAAATATGCCTAAGCTTAGTTCAAAGCCATTTCTGCTCCTATTGAAGTCTATAGGATTCTTTGCTGCTGAAGTTAACCTAAAATGACTTAATTGTTCTAATTATATCTTGAACAAGACTGTCAAAAGCTCTGCTCTTTTAAAAAAAAAAAGTGTTCTTGAGAAAGAATTGAAGTATCTGAAATTAGAATCTTGAGGAGCTAATAAAGCATCTCTAAACCAGGAAAGGATGCAAACTGATATTTTTATTGCAACTCTAATAATAGGGGGAAAATTTTAAAGTTAGAAAAATTCACTAAGTAGATTTTTTTAGGGTATGGTGGGTTTTGTTTTTTTTTTTTTCATGATGTCTTGCTCTTCTCCATCTGAGCTTCATGAATTTCCACTATAATCTTCCACTGTGAATCCACCAGACCATAGAAGCACTTAGAGCTCTGATTAAAATCCCCAAAATTATAATAGAAAGTTATCCCCTATTTCAACATGCATTGACGGAGCTGCCACGCTGCCACACTTTTTAAAGAGCAAATTTGTCATTTAATTTGGCCTGTCTTTGAAATTGTATGTTGGAATTCACTTCCAGTTTGTAAAAGAATGAGTATGATGGATCATGCTGATTTTCTGAGTCTTCATGATGGAAGAAAAGGTAAGCCAAGTCAGGCTTTTTGTATTTCCCTAAACATAATACTGCCAAACACAGAAGGAACAAAGTCATGCATGCCAGAAGGTTTCAGAGATTGAAATCAAATGCTTCAAGCCATTACCTTCAATAACAATCAGTTTTTTCCTAAAATTTCACAGCTATGGTGAAAGGGCAAAAAATTGCTGATCACATGTTTTGTCTCACGTATCTCTTTTCACCGAGAGAAGAGTTATGATGACAAGCCAAGAGATGTTTGTAGAAGACACCCCATCCAAGCAGTGGTGCTTTAGATCAAGCTTGCTAATTAATTCGGTTGTCAGAGAAGCTGTCGAGCCATCCAGGATTCACTGAACTCCTACATGTGGCAGCAACAAGACTGTTAACAAGACACCTTGTGCTGTCCCAGATGTTCCTGCTCGAGTTCCATGGTTGGGCAGAAGGAGCTCTGTCCTTGTTAACAGCAATGAGCTGAAACCCTGAGCACAGTCTGCAGAGGAGCTGCTGTCTCTCTGCTGAGCCAGATGGGAACAGTTTAGACCAAACAGACCTGAGTGTGCACAGGCTGGTAAATAATGTGATCAAAGCACATTGGATACTGGGTCTTGCTTGATGATTTGAAACTTTTTTCTACCAGGGTTTAGTGTTTTTCATCTAACTGCAATGTATCAATCTTGGAAGAGAAAACTGCAGGTCTGTCTAACAGAACTGAAACAATAATCAAGTATTCAGCTATTTCAGTTTTCCCACATAATATTTTTAAGTTTTTTAAGCAAACAATCATTTTCTCCTTCGCTAGTTAATTAAATTTCCAAATCTACCCAGGCCCACTATGTATCCAGTGAAGGAACTTCTTAGTCTCTGCTTTTTCTGATTTCTGCACATGTGCTGTGTCAAAACATTTATTAATCATCTCAAATGAATTGCTCTGCATGTAGGAAGGCTTGGGATCGAACAAGTAGGACATGACCACTAAGTGGTTTCTTCCCAAATGAGGAAAACCGAGCACTGCTTTTTGGAGAAATAACATTTGACATGGTGAGTTTCAAGCTTATTCATGTGGTTATTTGGGTGTTCTTTGGTCACCAATTAATGATGATTTCCAAGTTGATTTGTAGGCTGGAAAAGTACATATTTAATATCACTGCAAAAAGGATAAAATAATGTCTTCTGATAAGCTGTTATCTTCATGGGAGTTTCTTAAGTATTTGTCACTAGTCTTGCTTAAAGCAATAGAGAGGATAGATTTTACTTAAGAGTGAAATTACAAATGAGCCTTATCTGAGACTGATATAAGTTCCACACCACCATTCAGGGACAGAAGAAGGTTGTGCAGCCAAAGAGAAGGTGTAATGCAAGGAGGCAAAGAGGAAGGTTTGTGCATGTTTATACATAAAGATCATACACCCTGGTAGAGTCAGGTGGTAAAATCATTAGGATGCAATAGGAAAACTAACTTTTGCATAATTACTAGGATTTATTAGATTTGAAACATGAAATGTGTTCTTTTTAGTTTAAGACAGCATCACGACAATGAAAATTTCATTGTAGTCCACACGGATTTGCACTGGAGCCAAATGATATTCTGGCCATTGAACCAGAAATTCAGAGTTCATTCTCATATTTTTAAAAATTACACCATACTGCCCACCATATGATAGCAAAAGCAGCTGGCTGATAATGCTGCTTCAAGGCATTCATTTGATCAAGCACTCCATCAGAGCGGCAAGCGGGCTTAATGGTGTTCACAGACACAGAGCTGGAATATGATTGGAAACAAAACATGGATTTGAAAAGCAATTTGCTAAAATAAAGCCATCTTCTGAACTAAAATTTACTGCTCTTGACTGCATCTTACAGCTTTGTATCAAGCTATTTCTTCCTACATGGTATGCAATCTACAATTCTTTTCCTGAGCAGGAAAAAAAGTTGCTTTCCAGGTAAATGCTGTAATTCCCATAGGTATGTTCTTACTGTTCATATCTCTTATTTTTGGAGGTCCAATATAGATAATTTCCCCTCGTTACACCTAGGGAAGTTCCACTGTGCTTCTGGTTCCACTGGAATGGCAGAAAAGCTCCAACAGGACACAGGGAGACTTGAGGTACCAACTGGAAGTTCTACAAACATCAAAACTCTTTTTCTAAACACAGATGTATTAGCAAAGCAGAGAAAACGTGTTTTATTTGTTTCCCAAACTGGCACAAAATGTTTTTATAAGGAATATTGGCATCCCTACTGGCAATGGGATACAGACAATACTTTCCTATGTCACATAAAAGCAAAGAGTTTGCAGTTTCATATTAAAAAGCAGCCCTGCTTTCATAATTATGGTCAGAGTAGACTCGCTGCTGGAGGGTTGGCTTTACTGCCACACCCTGGAGCTGGAGTGACATTGTAAAACAGTATCAACCTGGGTTTAAATTTTATTTAGAATATTTTACAAAAATATTTGCTTGCTTTCCAAACAGGAAATAATGGCTCAACTTCTTAAATATTTTGATGTTTCAAATTGTAAGACATTGAGAGTGGTGAGGGAATGATCCCAGCAGCATTTCTACATAATGAAGCAAAGAGTAACAGTTTGACTCTGTTGGGTTATAATTCACCGAAGCAGCTACAGATATAAAAATACCAGGCATTTTGTGGTAGCTTTTGCTTTCCTCACACTGGTTTATTTTTGCTCTGGGAATGCAGTATATTTGTGGTAATTTATCTGCTAATGAATAAAGTGATATATAAAAGGTCTAACTGCATATTAATGAAGAATGAGGGGGTGTGAGTTATGATGCCTTTATTCAGTGCAGAGAGAAGCATTTTCTCATCAACTGTTGATACTTAGTTCTTGGACTGGTCTCTATATCAAAATTCCCTCAAGTTGAGTAGAAGTCAAGGAAACTACGGAAGCAACAGGTCTAAACTTAAACTGAACTGACTTCTTGTTGACTAAGATCTGACCAGAAATGCATAAACCTTTTAAGCTGGAGTTGCTGATAGGAATTTACTGTTTCTTTGTTCAACTTTTCAATCTGTGCTGCTGGGCAGTTAAAAAGAAATTATTTCCTCTGTAATATTGGTCTGAAAGTATTCACTAAAAGAATAATTTGAACTATTGCTCAGGCAATGTCTTTGAGTACTGTTTGCATTCATATAGCATCTAGAGTCAGTGCTAATCAGTTCCACTGCCAGATAATACTATATGGCTTAATGTCCATTTCTTTTATTTTATATGATACATCAAGTACTCAAAGCAGATTTTTGCTCATCCTGCAGAAATGGATTTGGGGATCACATTTGAGGACAACAGCCAAAATCACACCTTTGGATAGAGCTGGAGTGCGTTACCACAATGAATAAATAGTTCTGCATATGCTGGGGAGCCCTTCTTGGGGGTAAGTGGAAAGCCCAGGTCTCATGATTTTATTATTACAGTTGAATTAAGCAGAACTGATTCAGTCGTGTCTCATACGCAGAGACAGGATGACAACTTGAGCATTTTGCTGTTGAGCTAGAGGGGTTTGTTCACATGGCACTATTTTAAGGTAGCTCATCCATTATACAAGGAAAAAAATTAATTTTTTATTCATACTAAGTCATTTTTAGAGCCTGGTTGAGGTTCTGGTATTGCAGGATCTGTTAAGGTGAATTGATGGCATGACTTGTACTCCTACCCCAAACCATATCCGAGCATCCTTTCCGAAACACTTCCCTGGTTCAAAGAACTGGTGCGTTTGTTGTCAATCACTCTGCACTAATTGACCAGAAATCCAACACAGATGTTGGTACACACAGTGAACTCCTGCTAAACTCTACCAGCCAGCCCTGCTTCCCTCTCAGGATTGAAACCTGCTCTGCAGCAAACATATGGCTTCAGATTAGTGCCGTGGGGACACTGAGTACGTGGCTTCAGACACTCCCTGCACTAAATAAAGGGAAGGCTCTGGCAGCTCGAGGGTCCTGGAGGTTTAAGAAAGCCTATGGGGAAACTGTTTTATTTGGAAAAGTCATATGCTAATCCTTTGCTTTAAAGAGTTCTAGATTAGTCTGGGGAGATGGTTGATGGTTAGGAAAATAAAAAATAAAGCAGACAAAAACATTCTTCTTCTTGTTATTTTCCCAAATAATTCAACATGTGGATAAAGACTTTCTTGACATCTTTTATCACTTAATTTCAAGGCTTTTGCTGTATATTAAAATTACAAAGATAAAAGAAGTTGGTTAATATATCTGCCTTCTCCAAGGGAAGACATGTAAGTCATTCATGACAGATGTTTGGCCAAAATTTTCTTGTGGTCCTAATGCTGGGCACTTTGGATATGCCATATGGCCTCCCAGGTCTATTAATTCCAGGGCATTATCTAATGTCATGTTAGTAACCAGAAAAAGATATTTTAGACTCTTTGCTGAAATTTGCTCCCATTTTCTCTTTTTCCCTTCACTTTGGGCATGAAGAGATCACCTTCTTTGTCTCTGCAGCAGCAAAAGAGGCGTGACCTTGTGTGTTCACTTGTTTGTAAGGGCTGCTCTTGATTCCAGACTCTTCACTGAACATTTTAGCCTTATTTTTCATTGCTACAGGTCACTTCTCAATATATAAATCTGCTTTCTCTCTTATTGACTGCCTTGCCCAAGACTTGACTAATCTTTTGAGCATGACACTCACACACTTATTTCCTGGGTCCCATTGCTTCTCAGCCAAGTCTCACATTTATGCACTGCACCAGTTTTTACTGCCTCTCTTTTACAACCCCAGGAGCAGAGAACTCTCTAGTTCTGATTTTGATACAATTCCTATTTCAGTTACAGGTATTCAAAATGTTTTATTGAAAAAATGGCAATATTAAGCCCTAAGAGATGCAGAAAATATGAGTTTTCCTAATTAAAGTTTATAGAAATAGAATCCTCTGTCAACTTCTACTCACTGGGCAACCACATAGAAAAAAAATGAAAAAAATGGGAACCTAATTTGTAATTGAATTGAACATGTCCTTCAAAAAGGCAATGACAAGTTGAGTGAACTGTTGACTGAAATGAAATTCTTTATGGGGAAAAAACAAGAAGGAAATAAAAATGTGATGGTGAAGATAGCTTGGAAAAGATATGTTTCTTCACTAAAAGTTCATCTGCCAGAAACCACCTAGGAAGTGATTTGTCACCTGTAAATGTTATTTGAAGAAAGATATACAGTAAGAATTTTATCTGCAATTGGCATTGATATAAATAGTATTTTCTAACCTGTAACATGCCAAGACATCTGATACTATAGTTCTAAGTGTTTAATTGATATTTGCTGAAAGTATGCTACGTTGAAGGGAGAGATGGAACCTCTTGTTTTTTTATTTTTTTGGAGAAATTGGTCAAGCTCTAAGAAGTTTATAGCTCCATTGTAAGCAGGACTATCAATTTGTAAATCAACACAGGCTTCATTAACTGTATGGAACAATTCAAACCAGTACAGCAGAAACCTTGTTCAAAGTTAGAATTAGTATCTGAAAAAACTCTCCACAGGAAAAAAAAAGGTCACCTTTTCCACCTACCTTTCTGTATTATCTTCCACCAGCTTCACATGTGTAAGATGTTCAGTAAAATTAAAGGCACTGGTAGATCAACAAGGAGTAGTACATTTTTATTGAAGAGTTAGTGAAGTCATTTGCTACTGGAACAACGATTTTGTAAATCCAACCTGATATTACTTCCCTGTTGGAGTTTCTAAAGAAGAAAGGGCAGATGATTTGAGAGTAACTTTGCTACCTGAATTAAGCTTTCTGAATAATCTTTCAAAAGCAATTTGTCTGTCTTACAGACGAGTGTGAGCTCAAGGTTCTGCATAAAGAACCTGTGTACAGTCAGACTTCAGCTCACGCACTTCCAGTGCAATTCATTCCAGATAGGTTTGGGGATGTCCTTCACTGAATCCTACAGATCAGCTCAGGCTGAAATCAGTGAGGACCAAAGGGTTGTTTAGACTACTGCATCTATCAAACTTTGTGATACAGCTTTTCATCATAATCATCTTTGTAGTTAAGTGCATTTATATTTGTGTTTCACTTGTATTATTTGAAATGAGAACACAGCATATGGAGGAACTGGGAACATTTCTGTTCCATCCAGCTATGAAAGTGGACCATAATTCACTGTTCTGCTTAGGTCTGTTCTGCCCAGTTGCTTGGCCTGTTGTTGCTTTATATCCCAATCAAGTCCCAAGAAGGTATGATGGGCACTTGCCACAAACACAATGTACATCATGGAATCTGTTCAGGGAAGTCTGCAGTGAGGTGGAACAGAAGCAGAGCTAATTCAGAAGCAGTCCCAGCAGCCATAAGAATGAGAAAGGGGCATCATAACCAGTTTCTCACTTGTGTGACTTCATGCCAAGCGAAGACTTCAGGGAACAACTTTGATGAGGAATAAATACATGCTGGTTTTGCAAGGTCTATTCAGCTCAGATGAATTATTTTGTCTTTGAAATATAAAAGTTCTTCACTGCAAAGTTATTAGGCAACTTCTCTGAAGGACCAGCTCCTTCATCTCCACACACACACACACACATACACACACAAAAGTAATTGAAATACAGTTTTCAGGGAACACTAAAGTTTTAATAGTAGCCACTGTGAGCCACTAATCTAAATCAAAACACCACCCTGCTGTCAAGCTGATAATGGTAGGAAGCCTTATGGGATATTTCAATGGTTATTTTTTTTTGTCAGGCAAATGCTTCAGGTAACAAAACAGCAACAACAGTTAAGGATTGAATGCTTTTCATTTGATTTAACATGAAAAGGCACTTCAACTAAAATGCTGAAGAAAGTAGATGACTCCCCCTTCATAATGGCAAAATAACAAAAGCCTGGGAAGGATGCTGGTGAAAGGGCACACTGGGGCTGGTTTAACTGTCATCAGAATAAATTCTGTATTATTTTGCATTTGCATGCCTTGGACAAATTACAACATAAACTACATCAAAAATGGGAACTCAAAAAAAAAAAAGTCTTGAATTGCACAGCCTTTACTTCCATTACTTTCAAACCTACATCCATGCATGTATGCTGAGAACAAAAATCTCAGTTCAATTCAATAAAAGTGAACTGAAGGAATAGGTTTGTGTAAGAAGTATATGAACAATTAGTCCTTCCCTTTTTCAGTGTTATTTTCTCTACTTTAAAATACAAATCATGGGCATCATCACAAATACCTTCATTATTCCCTATGCATACTGCAATATGCAATATTTTTTCTCTTGAAGAATCTACTCTTTTATTATGCCAAAGACATACCAAAAATAATAAAAGTAACATTACTAAAACAAAGGCCACATTACTAAATTTGCTATCTCATTAGAAAGAAAAAGAAAGAGATTAAATTTTTCAGGAAATGATGCTTCTTTGCCCAATCCAAATGCAAAACTCTAGTGAGATTTACGGAGGCTGAACTTCAGTGTTACAGAAAACCATGGATTAGCAACACAAAGGAGGCATGGATTTTTTATATTGTTACATATCCCTTCATAAATTAAGTCTTGATACATTCCCTTTAATAAATCCCATCATTTTAACTATCCTTTTAAAGGAAAAGAATGAAAAAGCAGCCTACTCCTATGAAATTTATATTCATAGGAAAAAGTAATATATTAGGCTTCAACTTTCATTTCGTGTCTATCCTCTGGGACAGAAGCAATTGTGAAAATATTTACTCATATGAATATTCCTGCTAAATTTAATGCCTAAAATTAACTCAGATGTTTTCAACGTGAGGGTTTTCATTGGCATGTAAATGTATGCAAGTAAACCAAGATGCACTTTGTTCATGTCTTAAGCAACAGCCCTTTGCATGGAAATAGGCTTGAGCATCAACCAGAAAATGAAAGGGCTGAGGGGGGGAAGCAGCAAATGGAATGTAATGATGAACCCAGGAGATTTTCTAAAGCCAATGAACTGAAATACTTTCAGACAAACTGACTAAAATCTTAACTGCGTATTCAATTATGGATAACTAAGAATATGTAGCAAACACTTAGGAGTTTCAGTGGGTTTGAAGCTATTACCTTTAATTATGTCTCAGAAGTCTATTCCAGCCCAGTGACTTTCTGGAGGAAAAAAAAAAGATTCAAACCTATCCCCCAAAACAAAAGCAGAGTCAACTATCCACATACCGTGGAGGATTTTTCCTTATCAAATCTGTGTGCTTGGATTTTTTGCAAGAAAAGAATATCAGTAAAATTGCTCATTTTAATAGTTAAACAGTTCAGTTTAGGGATGTGTAAAAATGTCTACTACTCTCTGAGAAGTCAAATTCTGATCTTTTGCTTTATTATGTGAGGTCTACCTCAGTCAAGAGTTACACTGCTAAAAAGTATCATGCTGAGAGAAAACCAATTTTCCACGTTTTGGTAAAGGAGATGAGATAAATCTAATTTCTTCCGTTACAGGAATACATCATGTATTTCTAGGGATCAGCATAACTGTGCCTGAACAGAGGAAGTGATCAATCTTTCAGAAAATGAGGGTAGTGACAGAATGAGGCATAACAGTTTTAAACTGACAGTAGGATTAGATATTATGAAAAAATTCTTCCCTGTGAGGGTGGGCAGGCCCTGGCACAGGTTGCCCAGAGAAGCTGTGGCTGCCCCATCCCTGGGAGTGTCCAAGGCCAGGTTGGACAGGGTTTGGAGCAACCTAGGATAGGGGAAGGTGTCCCTGCCTATGGCAGAGGGTGGGATGAGATGGGCTTTAAGGTCCCTTCCAACCCAAACCACTCTATGACTCTATGATAGATGATAAACCTTTAGTTGAAGTCCTGACTATCTGAGTTCTGAAAATACACAGATGTATTCAAAACAGTTCATTTGTATGTGCTATCAATTGTGAGATACACTATCCGGCTTTCAACAAAGATTTTTCAGTGTTTTGGAACAAGAATATCATGGGAGCAAGGAGAAGTCAAACTATAAACAGCCAAGACTATTGTTCATTTCATTCCCCATTTTTGTTTAAATCCAGGTTCCCAAGAGCTATTTTATGGACTAGAAAGGTACATAAGCCCTGCTCATTCTGCACCCCATTCAGGGATATTATCATGATATTTACTGATACCCAAGCACAGTTAAACATGGTTAATTGAATTTTTCTTGATTAAGTTTTAGGTTGAATAAATGCAGTTGAACGTTCATTAAATTCAGTCTCTTCAGTTTATAGAATCATAGAATCATAGAATCGATTGGGTTGGAAAAGACCTCCGAGTTCGTCAAGTCCAACCCTTGGACTTATGCAGTGGAAGAGAGAAAACCTATTTTCATGTCTTGCAGCTTCAGTTGTGAACCAGTTATCATGGCTTTGTCTCGTATTGCAAAAAGACAATGAACAAAAAGCCACTGCTGCTTTAATACAGAACCCTGAGCTACTGCACTGGGCCACGAGATTTATGCTCCTGTTATCAACTCCACTGAACAGCATCTTGACAGCTGCCCTAGACCACGCAGCACTATTTGTCATCTGTGGTCTTTAAATGCCATAGCAGCCAGAAAAAGTTGGGCCTTAAGCATTTTGCTTTTCATTAAAAAGAATATTTAAAACTTTGTTGGCATTACCGGAGCCATGAATCCAGTGTCAGGACACCTTTTCCCTGTCACAGTCCTTTCTATGGTGGGAGGAAAGTGCAGGATGGTGTCAAAACAGTGTGAAACTTCAAAGCTGTTTCCTTTTCTTCAATAAACGTGTAGCTGCTACTCTGTGAAATGACTTAACAGACAACTTTTAAAGATATATCTTGCTACAGCACATGCAAGTACAACAGAAATAAAAAGCTCCAGCAGCCCTATCTGTTTGTTTTCGGACTGCTGGTGTTGCAGACAGTTTTTATGTATTATGCATCAGCAAGGTCTGGACTTAAAAAGTTATGGCCTTCTCAATTTAAACCTGATTTGCAATCATGCTATTTAGTCATGTAGTGTATGGAAGTGGTAAGTAAAACATTCCCCACTGATTGAACTCCCTGAGAGCAATCACCTGTAGGTCAAACAAAAGTCCTCAACCTACAGGGCGTTGACCCTCTGATTCTAGAGTTACAATGCTAATTAATTCCTATTTCTGCTTAATAAGTTTTTTCCAGCTGATAACTGTACTTAGTTAGTGTGGTGCTTGGCAGCACTGCAAATGAGCAAATTAAGCACAGTGTTTCTTTTTAAGTAATTGCCATTTAATCCTGATTTTAAAAGAAGCAGTAGCTGTGGTGGTTGGAAAGCACCTTTAATTTCATTAATGCAAAGTTATCTTTTGGGGAAATAAATCATCCAGAACATGAAAGAGAGTAGGTTTAGATTAGATATTATGAAGGAATATTTTCCTGTGAGGTTGGTGAGGTAAAGGAACAGGTTGTCCAGAGCTCTGGCTCCCCATCTTCAAGGCTGGGCTCCTGGATGGGGCTTGGAGCAACCTGCTCGAGTGGAAGGTGCCCCAGCCCATGGCTGGGGGTGGAATAAGATGATCTTTGATTCCTGCAACCCAACCAATTCTGTAATTCTGTGATGATTTGTGCATTTCACAGATTTTTATACCTCTACATGGTAGTAAGTAAAGGACTAGTAAGCTAACAAAACTAAAATCTGTCTATACTGAAATTGAGATAAGACTTGCTGTTGATATCCTAGGACTTAAGATTTCATCAGGAGGGTTTTTGGAAGTGGTTTGTTGTGCATAAAAGCAGCCAAACTGTCTTGTCTGGTAAAATGTGCATCTGCAGTCAATGAAAGGCAGAAAATACCAAAGCTAGGAAATGCTTTCCTTATGTCACTGTTAAGGTGGCTGATCCAACATCCAGAAGATATCTAATAAAATCTTCAATGGTTTCTTATTCCTTCTGTTTTGGAAGAACTCCGCTATATCAATATGCAATTTTCCCTCAGTCCCTAATATATGGAAATGTCAATAATGCCTTGTTCTCTAAAACACATCAAATACTTTGATATTGCATTCAGATTCCTGAAAGTGTGTTTGAGCTGATAAACAACAGCTGTAGAACAGATTGTGTTGAAGCTGAACAAATGGTGATTTTTTTATTATTGACCAAAGGGTTTAAGAAATATGCCTGGCTTCTGAGACTTCAGGTTCTGTCAATGAAGTTTTGAAAACTGATTATCAGAGTGAATCTTGGGTTTAAAGCTTGTTTAGAGAAAGAACAGGTCTGATCCCAACCAATAAGGAACCTGTTCTTTAACTGACCTCTGTGTCCTGAAGTATTTTGCTGTTTTAGGGTAGGACAAATATCTCTGCTTGTTCTTCCCTGTGCTTAGTCCTGTGAGATGTGCATAGAGTAGGATTAACATTATCTTTAAAAGGAAAATGAACTACTCTTATCTTGTCTTCTCTGCACCTCTAAGACAGTGGTAAGAGGCTGTAGGTGAGCTTAGAGATCTAATTTCCCCTAAATAAATAATGAAATCTGATATTTTAAGCTTATTCTAACTTTTGTGGGTTTTAGCTTCAAGTCTGAGAACATGAGTTTTGTTTTTCCTAGGGATGTCCTCTAAGAATAATGCTTTTTTGTGTTTGAAGAAATATTTCTTGACATATAAAGGACTCAGAGGGGGAAAAATACAGGAACAGTAAATGTTTTGTGTTTCATGTCCTAAAATAGCTTTGCACTTTCTTTCAGATACTTGCTACGAGTTAGGAAGTCTCAGCTTTCACAGCAGTGTATTTCAGCATGAATAAATAATTCCAGTAATCAGGATAGGAGCAGTCCATGAGTTTGGTGTGGGAATGGGATGTTTCCTTTCCAGCACACTGGCTTGAATAACTAGTAGTAGGGGAACACTGAAATTAGTATGTACAGTCTTCGTTGTGGTTCGTTTGGGCATAGATGGAAACGGTGCTGAAGCTGCTCTGTGATAACAGACCAGTGCAAGGCACTGAGAGTTTCCTGCCTGAGTTGGAATTGAGGTTCAAGGCTGAGCAGTTGAGCTGTAAAACATGGGCAGTGATATCCTCTTGTATAACACAAATACACAAAATGAATAAAGATTTCTTCTTTTTTTAATTTAGTACCATCTAAGGAACTTTTTAAAGGAAATTTAAGTCTTGGTTGTCAAGAAACAAGTTTTTGTAAGTCCCAGCTTGCAAACAGGCAGTTACAGATGAAAACAAATAGTTTGCATATTAATTAATATAGAATCATAATTAAATATCCACGTTAATGACAAATACCCACATGCAACACTTCATTACCAGGAAATAGTTTTTACTATTGACTGTGTCCTACACAGCAGGATCTGTAAAACTTGTACTTCATCGTTCTTCTTTGGGTGTACATGTACTTTTAATTTTTAATAAACTGCCTTCAGGTAAAAAGTTAGGTCTTCTCACAGTAGCACTAAAGGCTTTGTAGAAACCAGAACTGTACAATTTGTAGGCAAATGTTCCCATTATATTGGATTTATGTGGGTGTAAGTAGTTACACTAAAGTGCAAACCACTGGTAAATCAAAAGCTTAAGTTTCTCTTAGTATTTAATGCCGAGGGCTTAGTGGACTTAGGAAAAAGTTACTCTATGGACTTCCTTTTGAAGAACCTCTGTCTAATTTCTGCTTGCAGGCTCCTTCTACAAAGACCCAATATTTGAGATATCAGAGCCAAGAATCGTGTGTTCTTTTTAAGGTAGTTTTGAGGGTCCTCTAAAAATGAGGATCTTGGCAATAAAATGCCTGTGACCTGCAGGTGACAGTTTAGCAAAGGTGATCAGTTGTAACCTTGCTTTTCTCTGCATTTCCTTCTTCCAAAGTCCATGTGTCAGAAGTACCAAGAGGAATAGCTGGAGCCTCCCTATGGTGTGGGAGGTGAGAGCTGTGATGGCTCTTTGTGGGTTCTCAGCAACAGCTGGAATTCAAAGAAACACATTGGATATAGATCTTGGTGTGCTACACATAGTCTATAAAATCTGCTTTTATACCTTCCTTCAGCTTACTGTGGTGTCTGGGCTGTAGGTACGAAATTAAATTGTGATGTTGCAATTTATTTCTGTTTATATTTTGTAAATACTTAGCTCAGCTGCTTTTAAATACCCTGAGTACATTCTCATGAACATGCTAGAAAACTGTATTTGGTACTAATGCACAAGCTCAAATATGACTTAATGGTAAACAAATTAATTTTTAAAACCTAAAATAATTGCCTAAGTCACTTCTGTTTATTAATGCATTTATTTGGCTTTCTGATTAAAATGTCACATGAACTTTAATGTCTAATTGCCTTTTATTTTAGCACACATTATTCTGTGTGGTAGAGTTTTCAATTATACAGATGTACTCTTGTATTAATTTGGATATCTCACTTCAGCAATTAAAAGAAAGCTCCTTTTTTGTTTTCCTTAATAGCCCTTCTGAGCCTGCCTTTATTTCTGATGCAATTATTCTGGGTTTTGACATGACCAGGTCTGATTTTCCATTCCAGCCAATACAAGATTGCCTGATTCTACATTCAGAGCTTAAAAAAGATATTTCATGTGAGAGCTGCCTTAAGTGCTGCTTTGTCACTGAACAGGAGGAGACCCAACTGCGTTATCACTGGTACCTCAGACCAGCCTCATGTGATTCACACAGACTGATTTTGCTGTATCTGCAGCTGTATATTCATGACTCAGAATGGCATTAAAATGAGGCTGAGGAGGAGCAGGCAGGCAGGACCTCCACAAGCACATTCCCACACTTATTGCTGGGAGGTGCCAGCTGTAAATATTCTTGACTGTGGGGCTTCCTCTCTGCTTGTGGCAGTCTTTTAGCCCTGGTTTGAGGTGCCTCTGACATTTAATCCCAAGTGTTTCACATTGTTCTACAAGGAATATTAACAAATGGTGGTAGCTATTTACTAAATAAAATCCTTTCTTTCATAGAACCACTTCTGGAAATATAAGAGAAGTGAAATAAAAATGTTTTCAACCTGCTGTGGAAAGCTAAGAGTTGATCTTACCAACATTCTCTTTACGTATTTATTTAACAGCTTTTGGAGATGGTTCTGTGCTTTTCGCCTGCTTAAATAGGACAGGAAAGAAACCAGAATTTGAATTGCCAACTTTTTGCCTAAAACCAACATAGAACATCTACTATTTCTGACCTTCAGCCTAAGAAAGTCTTTTGGGAGAGAGAATAAAACAAAAATCTGGGTTCTATCATGTCGCTCATCACTTTTTCTCCTTGTAAAAATATTCTTAATGGTGTTTTCAGAAATAACTTCTTAATGATGAACAATATTTCAGAAATTCCAAGAAATATTTACTTATTCTACAAAACCAGCTGGGTGGTTGAGTAAACAAATTCAATTCTTTTCAGTGTTCTTGTTTTCTAATAAATATCTGATTTGTTTTCTATTCATGCTAAAAGCTTGAACACTTGCATTATTAAGAAAGAACTGTGCATGCAACATTTGTCCCTTTAGAAGCACCCTAAATCATCGCTAAAAATGAAGTTGCTTTGCACTTGATCAGTTTATATAGTGATGGATTGTAGCAAATTCCTGCTCTCACTAAAATCTCCAATGTCAAAGTCCATCAGTATAGGAGACAAAGCCCTTGGCCTCAGACATGTTATTTTAGACCCCCAAGAAAAAAAAATCTGAAGTAGATATTTGCTCAGTCTCAAAAAAATCTAGAAGGTTGAAATGGTTTCGTTGAAATTTGCTGAAAAAAAATAAAGTTATTATGGAAGGACTTAGAGTACCATGCTGATGTTTAGTACACAAATTCCTGGAACAAAGGAAAAGTGAGAGCACTGCTGCCTGGTGAATCTTCAGACTAATAATAGGATATTGCCTTAGTCCACCCTGATTGTTGATGTTCATGCCATTACAAGGTCTTAAAAGAGCTTTGTAGGTAGGTGGACAAAACATTATCAGCAAAAAGCTCTCGTGCACCAAATGACTGAATTGCAGATGTTAAGAGTGACTTTCCAGTTCTGTTCTGTATGAGTTATGTCTTTCCCCTTCACTGCTCCACAGAGGAAATGAGTCTGCTTTCTGTTAAGAGGAAAAGGAGCTGCTTCAGCCCATGGCCAGGCCAGGGTGCCAGCTGTTCCCCAGGTGTATTCCTCCCATCTGAAACACCAGTGTGTGCTGCTGCCACTGACCCTCCCTTTCTATGGGATTCTCTGTAGGATCTCTAGTTGGAGGGGAGGGTTGCATTTTCCCCTCTGAAGCTGAAATGGGGTTTTGTCTGATCATTCCATATGTTGCATATTCTGGACCATCCCCATCACAGATGTTCCTCTCCCTGCATTAAAACTGGGTCTCAGCTCATTCGGCTTCAGCACTTGACTTTAAAAGGCAAACAAATCAAATCCTTTTCTTGAGGGTATAATGCATCATTTTCCCCTCTTTGACTGTATATTATCTTCTTTTATAGCTGATCACATCATCAAAATCTAACTTCCTGCATCTGCGTTAGCTAATTAGTTCCTTGGCTTTAAACCTCCTCCTATCAAAAATACACATTTTTCGAACTAGTCAGTATTTTTATTTATTTTATACAAAGTGTTCCCAGCATGTTTAATGAGAAGAGGAAGAGTGATGGTTTCTCTAAATTGGACACACTACAGAAGAGTGAAAAGACTATAGGATGCAAAAGCAAATAAAGCAGTGGCTTGAGCAGGGGGGAGGAAAAGGAGCTGTGGGTCACACTTTCTCTGCCCAAAATACAGTCATATGTTACAGGCTGGTGTTTGCAGCAGCCTTATAAACATTGTTGTACTGGTGCCTGAATAACTCCTTTTGAATGACTGTAGTCTTGGTCATGAAGAAACCTCACTGATAAAAACTCGTAAGAACTTTCCTATGAAAAAGTGTTGGCAAGATGGGCAAAATGAAAGCAACCACCCCGGAGGGGAAATACATCTAAAGAAGATTAAGCACTTTAACAATACCAAGCAGAGTTTTCCATGCTTGTACTCTCATCCACAGCATTATTCACACAATATTTTTAGGTAAATAGTGTGGTATTACACCTAGGTTTAGAAGACTTTGTTTAATTCACCAAACAGAACCTCCTGGCGTTGTTTAGTCTACATAACTTGAGTACTTTATTTGTTTTACTACCTTCAATAGCAAATATTCTGTCCCCTAAGCACATATAAATGCACAACTTCACTGAGATTTTCCTGTCTGAAAATCAACATCAGTTGTAATTTTAATCACACATACTGTAAAATCATATCTAATTACTGGATCTTAATAAAAAGCAAAACATTATCTCTCTTAGCTAGTGGATCTCAAAGAAGTACCTTTGCTTTTTGTTTGTGACATTTCTGAGCATGTAACTATGTCACAATAGAATAATTTTTCTCTTAACACCTGCCTATAAAACAACATGCACAAAATTATTTTATGGAGTGGCAAAGACCAGGCAGAACCTGATGTTTGTATTCTGCTTTCCTTTTCTGTTTGAGCGATTCATACTTGTTGTTCAGCTGTAGAATTGCTTTCTTTCTAGGATTTCTGTTAAAAGTTGCTTGTTTTGGATGTGGGTATAGATCCTAATCCTCCAATGCCCTGGTATCAGAAGGTTCTTACTGTTCTCAAGCCAGACAAATTAAATTTCCATGTTTACTCCTTGCTTTGTTGCACTTCCATGGAAGCACTGCAGTCATTGTAACTATGGTTGTTCTGGATGTGGCTCTGAACTCGCAGCTCATGGCAGAAGAAAAAAGATCAGAAGAGGTCAAGGAGAAACAAGTGTAAGGATTTGGGTTTTCAAAGCCATAGTGGAGTTAGGCTTTCTGGAAGTTAATGGGACTTGGCAGATGGCCCCAATTCAAAAACTTTATATAAAGTGCCAGTGGCCTGTGTAATCCAAGACTGCCACTGGTTGAGCTGCAGCTGTGCTGGAGTCATGGATAACAGTATGGAAAAAAGGAATCCAGGGTAAACAAGGCATTAAGGAGCAAGACCTGCAACTCCTCTCAGGCCTCTTTTGTGACCTTGGGGACAATGAGAATCAGCACTGGCAGAGTTATAGCCACCAAGAAGAGAGATGGTACCTTCTGCCGGGTTTCGCTGGGGCCATGTAGCTCCTCCTTAGAGCTACCTGAGCATATCCTAATCCAAACTGATGGAAAACGCCACATCTGAGACCAAGGGGGTCCTGTGTCCTCCTCACTGGCAGGCAGAAGGCAGGAGCTCAAAGGAAAGGAGTGAATGGAGCCAAGTATTAGCTCAGGGCAACCCCCTCCTGGGCCACCTCACCCAACCAGCTGCCTCTGAGCAGGTGTGAGGCTCTGGATGTGGAAGGCCAGGCCATGGTTGATGAGGGTCATCTACAGCAGAGGTGCTGGGGTCACAAAAGCCTAAACCCCCATATCACAACTACCTGCACAGGGGGGAAAGGTGGGTTCCCATTGTAGGCAATTCCTTTTTAAGGGGAACAGAGGGTCCAGTGTGCTGGAGGATGAGGCTTTCAGGTTGGAAGTCCAGGATTATCCACAGCCCACGAGTGTGTTTGCAGCTGGTTTACATGTGTTTTCTGTTTACATCCAGGGCCCCCAGGCATGCAAACCCTTAGATTTTTCTGGGATCAAGGGCATATGATGGTAAGAACTGCTTGTGCTGGGTAGGATCCCAACGGGGTCGTGAGGCATGAGCCTAACTTTTAGTCACAGCCCTGGTCTGCTCAACCATCCCATTGGCTCTTCTATGGAAAGATTATCTTGGATTCAGTTTGGCAGGAAGTGCTCCATAACAGGCATGCTCCAGCAGCCTACCAAGATGACACTGCTCAGGTTTCTGCCT
Organism: Sakesphorus luctuosus; assembly: GCA_013396695.1. NCBI lineage: Eukaryota > Metazoa > Chordata > Aves > Passeriformes > Thamnophilidae > Sakesphorus > Sakesphorus luctuosus. Next base: position 336,249 of record VWZD01004033.1, read on the forward strand.
CAAAATGCAGCCTTTCTGAAATAACACAGCTGAAAGATAAATGAATGGGCACTAATTTAGTGAGATTAAATGGACAGACCTTTGGACAACTGTCACAGCTTCTGCAATGCCTCATATCTGGACAAGGAAGAATTGCTAAGTTCAGAAATGCCAGAATCATTAATCAGTCCTATGATGTTGAAGTGATGTGATATAATGTTCACAGCTTGTAGAATACAGGAATTTGTTTTGCCTGGATCTGCCAATCTATTTTATGTTTTGGTTCAGCCTCGTTGTAAAATTCAGAGAATTAAAATAACTGAATTCATCGATCTATGAATATGGTTTCTGAGATACCACATAAAACAATGCAACAGGAATGGATATATCTGGTTGGAGTAGTTTTTATGCAAATTGCATAGATAATTTATCCTTTGGCATTAGCTGAGCTGAGTGTATATCTCTGCCACAGAAGTCTGAAGCTGCCATAAGTTATGGGGCCCAACCTGCTGCCTATGGAAAGCAATTAGAGATTGGAGGACTCCCAGCTGACTTTGTGGAAGGATGTGTTCTTGTTCCTAAAAAATGGCAAATGCTCCCATAGCTTTGTTAGTGTTGGATCACATTAAATATTGGTGAATAAATCTGAGACCAATCCTGTGTTGCACATAGTGACAGATGTCCATCCACTAAGGAGTCAAAATTAGAAGAGGGCTCCTGGGTCACTATTAAGAAATATAGTAGGGAAAGGCCTAGACAAATTAGATATTTCTGTGGATAAGAAGAATATCCAGAGATGTCACTTTTAAGCCAATCTTAATCTTTTAAACAAGCAGAAGATTGATTTGGACAATAAAGAAGAGACCCCACAAAGGTGTCTGTTGCTTATATTCCCTCTGAAATTTGCTCACAGGCCACTGGCAGAGATCTCTGGATTGTGACAATACATAAACCACACATCTAATTCATTTTCTCAGTTTGCTGCATTCTTCTCTGACAAAGCAAAAGGACTTGAATTTTACAGATTTTTCCACCTAAAAAATAAAATGTACTTATGATACAAGATATGAAATGAGATTTCTCACTAAGGCATTCACGGGAAAGTAATGATGTGATAGGATACTATCACAGCCAAAGGTATTAGCACCAGGAGAAGGCATTGCTTAAATTCCAGCCCTTTATCTGCATGAGAATTCACCTGTGTTTAACCTTCCTCTGTCCCGAATGTTTTAGCTGAGCACAACTGATCACCATTCACATGTAAGAAAATTGATAAACACTTAGATCAGGATGAGCTGTGATGTGCAGATATATCAGGATTTGGGGCGAAGCAAAGTTCTTTGCGCCAAACCAGCATCCTGTCCCGGTTAGGGAGGGCTGATGGAAAGGCTGGGAGAGGCGGAGGGTGACACCTAGTGGCACCTCGGCACAGGTGGCATCTGGATTTTCCTAGGGAAGTGCTGGCAGGGCTGCATGGCAAACTTTCTTTTTGAAACTGCAGTTTCTTTCAGTCTCCATTCCTCGCTTGCAGAGGCTTTGTGGTGCCCAGTTTCACACTAATTCTCAACCTCCCGGTTTCTTTGTAACTTAACAACGTGTAGTCTAACTTCTCTGCAAAAGAAAATACTTTCATTTTCACATCAGTTTGACATCTTAATGTGTGTGGTTATCTAACTTGAATGCAGAAGAAAAGCCATTAAGTGGTTATTAAATTGTTTCATGCAGATTCAGAATGGGGCTATATAGAAGGCATTAAAAGCTTTCAGCCCTGACCAACTGTTGGATCATTGTATTCCAAGACACCAAGGCAAAATCTTGAAATCCAGATAAGAATATTAAGAATGTCCATTGTCCAAAAACAACAGTGGCAATATATAGATTTAGTATTTTGTCAACCAATAGTGCTAACACTTGAAAAGCAACCGGACAGTCGCATGCAGGAAACGATGGCCAAGAACTGTTCAGTTCAGCCACATTTACTGGCTTGGAAGGGCCTGGAGTCAGAAAATTTTGGAAGCTGCTGATGACTTCTGAGAAGAATCACCATCACTTTGCCTTTGCTGTGGCTGTGACAGAGTGCTGGGCTGCTGTACCTTTGGTGTGACCTAATGAATCTTGCTTTAGGGCTAAGGGAACAATATTTTTGTTTTCTGTGTTGTAGCATCCTTAATTAAGTCTCTTAACTATCTTCTCCTGTTTTGTTACTTTTAGTGACCTGATTTGATTCGAATCACATTTTAGAGATACACTTTGTAGCTCTATCTAATGAATAAAAATCTAAAAATTGCCCCAGTATAGAGAAATGGAAAAGATTTTGTTACATTCTAAATGCCACATAAATCCATGTTTCCTGGCATGCATGGGCTGCTGATTTCAGAATTGTGTCTGATGTGATTAACCATTTTCTTCGTCTGTATTCTATCACTGGTGTTATGTCTGTTTAATTTCCTTCTTTGGAAAGAGATCAATGGAAAAAGGAAATACAGAGAATGTCAAGATGCCCCCTTTAGCATTTAATGCTGTTGTGTGCAGAATCTTAGCTAGCTAAAGCTGAAAAAAATACTTGCTTCTCTCAAGATTAAATACTGCAACATTTTAGACCCATTTCAGCCACCTCAGCCTCTACCTCTGTTTTCATCATATCATTTTGCCACCATTTCAGATCTGTTGCTGCACTATCAGAAGGGATGTCAGCCACCTGTATTCCTTGGTGTTTAAGACCTTAATCTGCTCTGTTATGCACTGTTCCAGAGCAGTGACACATCATCTTACAGCAGTCCTGTGTTTGCCAGCTTTTAGAAGTATTTGCTGTGTTGTCTTCAAGCAAAGTGAGTCATGATTTCTGTTGGTATGGTTACATATGGTTACTTTAGTTTTTCCAACTTGGATCCCAGCTGCAACTAAACTGCATTTTCATTTGGAACTGGTTTTAGTGAATAATATAGACATGGAAATCCAAAACACTCTGTGAAGTTCCATCGTTGGAATGGGATGGTCTTAAAATTTTGTGGTTCAAGATTTTTATTCTACATGTTTATTTTTTATTGAACTGTATCTTTACCTCTTTGTTGCTTAATACTATTTCAGTTTTGCTGTAATATTGAAACTAAATTGTCTACCAAGTAAGAGCTACAATTTCATTACACAATTATAGATACAGACTGTGATGAGATATGAGAGGTCCCTCTCTAAATGAAAAAAAGTTGGTGTTATATACTTCTTTTTCCCTATGGAGTCCAGTACAAGTCCGTATCCAGAGATCAGTGAATAGTCTGAGACCCTTATGGGAATCCAAAAAGGAAACCAGTTTCTAGAGCCCAGATAACTAAATACATGGAATAACCTGATGCTGAAATAAAAAAGTGTATTCTGACAATGACAGTGAAACGGGGCAGTGAGAGAAGTACGTAGAGTGTAGACACTCCTGGGGTTAAAGAGCCAGATCATATTTTTGGACTAATTAAGGCTAAATACAGCTCTATAACATCAATGATCAAAGGAATCACCATCAATTCTTTTTGTTGCAGGCTGTGTTCTGTCGCAGGCTGTGTTTTGCTGGAGCCGCTGCAGTACATCCATCAGGCCACGGGGCAGAGCCACACACAACGATTACAGGCAGAGTTTGTGCTCTGGGAGCTCTCCGGGGGTTTTGGCACTAAGGAGCAAAGTACACTCGGGAATGGCTTTTTACTGCCTGGAATCACGTGGAGTAATGTCTGTATGTAGTGGAGAGATCTTCTTCTTTTGTAGTTTAAAAGTGAAAATGTGAAGAAGGGACATGCCTGAATGGCGTTTGGTCCCCAAATCTGGAATAGAGGAAGAACTCTGAGTCTGATCTTGATTGCTGTGCAACATTTGACAGGATATGCAGCACTTATTTGTCAAGGCAGTTCTGAATTAATTGCTATAGAATATGAAATGTCATATAAACATAATGTTCTTTTCCCTGCAGTCAGTTTAATGCACATGTAGCTTTCCAGAGCAAGATTTCTATGTATTTTGACAACCTCTTGTGGTGAGGGGGTGCCCTGAGAACATTCTTATGGAGAAGGTGAGTGGCCTGATTTTTCATGGAAGGAAGCTGTGCACCTGTAACTTATTTGTGGCTGCACCCACAGTGTGATAAACATGATAACTGAGAATCAATCCTCTGTTACTCTGAAAAGGATGGCATGGGTCCTGTCAACAAATATGTGGTTGAATGACCTGCAGTAGTTCAGATGCTGTAGTGCTGCAGTTATTATTTCTTTTTATTTCAGTAGAGGAAGAAGTTTAACAAGAGTTCTGTTTTATAACTGCATGTACTGACTCCAGATTAGGTCAAACTTATATGCAACAGGAACTATAATTTTTTTCATCATGTGCCCACGTCTAGTTTTGGATGTTCCTCAGGATTTTTAAGTTGGAACAAACCAACAGATATATTGAATATACTCTCCAGCATAAGCTTTTGGTACTGAACCAGCATTAATCTGCCCAGTGTCTGGCACACTGCAAGGGCAGCCCACAGGTTTGGCAGCTGTGGCCACTTTAGAGCACTGGTAGAGCAGTGCTGAAGAAACAGCTCAATTCCACTCTCAAGCAAATTGTGAGGAGCTGTGAGTTTTGCACATTTTGGTGCAATGTGCTGTGCTTACTGTAGCTTCTTCAGAGCAGTTTTTGGGATGGCAGAAAGGTTTCTCTGTTATGTTGGAGTCGTTGAGGAAACAATACCGCATTATGTTAAGGCAAGGGGAAAATGGTGATCCTGGCTTCTAAATTGCAACTTATGTAGAGATTCTCTGACTGAAAGAATGGATGCAGTTTTGCTCATTACATCGGTGGTGTATGAGGAGACTAACATAGCTCAGAGACCATCAAATACACGAAAGACTGGCAAAGAGAAAGGGATTAGGCTCTTCTTTTTATCCCCTACAGCAGGATGAGCAGCAACAGACGTGGGTTGCAGCACAAGGCATCCAAGGCAGACATTGAGAAACACTTTCTGATGGAAATAGAATGGAGCACTGGATTAGATTTCCTGTGGTGAAACTGCAGTGTCTCCAGTGTTAAAGGGCTTTAAGTGCAGGTAGATAAACATTTGTCTGTCTGGAGTGACCTAATAGAGCCGATCTTGCAGCAGAGCCAAGAGCCTCGATGACCCCTGTGGTTTCTTCCACCCATAATGTTTTATGGAGGGTTTGGTGCTCAGGTTCCAGATGGGCTTCACCTGATTAAGTGGAAATGACCTTTCCTTTCTACTTTGGTGTTCAGTTCCTTAAGAGTTTGTTTGTGCAATCACTTACGTATGCAAAGCAAGAAGTTCAAGGGCTTTTGTGGTTTCTCATCCCTCTTGCTTTCCAAGCATTTGCTTGCCTTAAACTTGGTGGACTTTGCCCACATCCTTTCCTTGCTTTCCCCTCCCCAGCTCCTGTTAGTGCTAAGGCTTTTCATTCACTCTATCTGGCACTCACTAGTCCCTTTTATCAAAGGACTTTCACACCTGAGGCCTCCAGTCACATACTTGCAGTAAAATAACAGCTTAAAAGCAAATCCTTTTAAATCCTGAGGCCAAACACCATAACAAACATATCTTCTCAAGGGATCAGTTTCCAAATGTGCTTTTGAACATGAGTCCCAGCAGGCATTTGGCTTTAAGTGTGTGATAGGACTTTATTTATTTATTTATTGTAGGGCCACCCCCCCTTTATTGTTACCATCCCAAGATGTGCTATTTAAACCTGTACCTCTGGTGAATTGTCCCATTGAAGTGCAGATGAGCAGAGTGGTGCTGGGTGGTGAAACATTGCAGGACAAAACGACATATCAAAATAAAATCTTATGAGAAAGTGCCTCTTACAGAGCAAATGTGCATCTCGGGTTGCGGGAGGGAGGGAGGGAGGGAGAAGGGAAATCGTGGTTTTAAATCAACATTTCTTTGAAAACCTGCTGTATATGGGGCAAGGCACTCAGGCTGGGGAGATTTTCAAAATGGGAGTGATCTTTGTGAAATATTGTGCAAGATGTGCCGCAAACTAAAGGTGCACTACAGGTTTCATACAATGAGGTTACACCTGAGATATTTATAAATAGTAGTGCCTGGATTCTGCAAGACAGTTGGCAAACTGATACCTGCAAAACACACTACCTGCCTTAGGAGACAGCATAGTTCATTGCGTGTAAAATTATTACTTGGACTTGCAGATTACTATTAGCACTCTCAAGGGCCTGTTCAGACATGCAGTTTTGCAGTTGGCAATTAGGTGATGACTTCTGTATTTTTAGTGGGTATTATGGCTGTGGACGTTCAGCCCTGTGTGAGCTCAATGGGTTGTTTATATAATATCACGCTTGTTTCACTCCGTGCTGAGTATTGCCAAAGTGTAAAACAAGATCAACCCCACACACAGGAGCACAGTTCCCGGAGGACAGGGCTACTTACTAGATAGGGCTTGATTTTAATCTGCCTCTTGTCAGCTCTATCTGCTGACAGCTCATATTCAGGTGACTACCTACTATAATACCACCACTCACATTCCCTTCCTTGCACAGGTTGTTATTCTTGTTTGAGGGAAGATATCGAGTAATCATAATGCAAAGTCTTCAATTAAAAATGGTGCACAGCATCTTTTTTTGGATCCTTTTAATACTTTGTAAATCAGAGCCGCTCCAGAACTTTAGTATCTGCTTACATTCTTCTATTCTAGTAAATCTATCTTTTCATTCCTTCTTTTTCTCTCTCACTTTTAAAAGAGGGTTTGTTTTTTCATGCTGTGGGACTTAAAGTACTAAGCAATCTCAGTTCTGCCCCTTTCCCTGAAAATTCCTTTATTCTCATTTTACTGAGAAGAGAAAGGGGGATTGTCAGTAGAGACAAAAGTTAAAAAACCCAGTTCTGTAATTCCGTGTAAATCTATCCCTCCAAATACCACTTTTCCATTTGCCTTAAACACCCTTTGACACTTTCCAGACTCCTGACACAATTTTGTTACTCTGTGTCCTGTTCCCCAGCTTGATGGAGGTGTCAGGTGAAAATCTGGGACTTATCTTCAGGACACTGGAACCCTTAAGATTCGTTTCTAATTCAGCTCTTATTCACACATGCAAATACCCAGCTCTGCTTATCTGATGCTTTAAATTCAAGCTAGTTAGTCTGTTGAAGAGAGAAGTTGAAGCTTTGATTTCAACTGATGCTTGATGTAATTGGCTCTCAGCAATTCAAGTTACCCAGCTTATAAAATGTTAATTTAGCTTCTCCTTGCAGACCAATGCTTTTCAGTTTATTCTCACCCAAGATACAATAGTCGGAAATGTATTATTTCAAGAAAGTAACTCACGTTGCCTGTTACAGTGAATAAAAGGGCAGTAATGCACCAAGACCCTGAACTGAACAACAGCAGGCAGTTCTAAAGCTAAACATGACTTGTGGTAAAATGACTTAAAAGTACAAAGCCCTACAGAGGGATTATGAACTTCTTTTAACAAAAGAAAGAAAACAAAAGCAAATGCTTGAAGCTGAATATGTGACAAATAATATGATGAGCCAGAATTCTGTCTAAATTTTTGCCATGTTGTAGGTTACCTAAAGGAAGCATGTAAATAATAATAATAAAAAGTACAGAAGTGATTATTTATTCCAAGTCTTTTGCACCAAAAGAGGATGACTATAGTTCAATCCTTTCTTCTTAAAAATCAGAACCCCAAGGGCAATCTAATGTAGCCTAAAGCAACAGATTCATAATTATATTAAAAGCCATATTCTCCATTTGAGCTTAGTACCCCCCGGCAATGTGGTAATCCTCCCTGATTCTGAAAGTTACATATAAGTCAGTAGATATGAAAACTAATATAAATTGAATCTGTAACAGAATAGAACAGATTGTGCCTAAGTTAAAAGCACATCCTTTGGGCATAATCAGCAGAGGGGATATCTGTGGGATATTGAAATGGAAATGAGTTGTAACACATGAAGTCTATTGTGGTCATTAATTTGTTTGATAGAATTTAGATATATGTGTTAGTTTACATCCTTTGCCCCCTGTTTCACCCCCTTAATCTAGTCTGCATTTGGTAAAAATGACAGTGACTGCAGTTTTAGGTAGTCCCATATTCATTACAATCCACAATGGATGCCTTCCCCCTAAGAATACAGGTCTAGATATAAATGAAAGCCTTTGACCTCTTCTACACTGTAATTCAGATCACAGTCTCAGTACAGGTTGTGTCCAGATCTTGCTTTGTACTATCCTAATAAACACAACCAACTGTGTCATGGGAAATCTGCTCCTTCGCTGTCTTGTGTCAAAGATGTCATAAACACATGGGATTTCTACTCTTTTGGTCTATTCATTTTTATTCTTTTGGTCTTGTCAGGCAGCATGAGCATGTCCCCAGAGGAGATATCTTCCCAGTGCCTCTTTCAAGTAGAACAGTTCCATTATTCCCTTTCTGCAGATTAAGATTTTTTTTTTTTGAAGCTGTAACTAAGAAGGGTAAATTTAGAGACAAGTTAAATGCCTGACTCGCTGTACCCAGCGGAAGGATAAAGCCTTCTATCTGCTACTGTCTATCTTCCTCTGAAAAACAGAAATCCTCAAAAAGACTGTGAAAATGTAAATAAATAAAATCACTGTGCACATCGTACAATCAGCTGAAAAGGGGTTACATTTTCAAAGCTTTGTGTTTCCAAAACTGCCAAAACCCCCTTTGGATTCTTGTAGAGGAAGATGCTCTAGAAAAGTACGTATACTTTTCAGGTCTTAAAACATTCCTGATATTATCCATCTTGCTACATATTTGCAGGTGAATTCTGTACCATATAGATATTCCTCTGCTCATTCCAGTGGCCACCTGTAAATTTAAGATGTTTGACAAGCTTACAGCTTGCCAGTAAAAACAGTGTTAATGTAAATTATCCACAAACATGCATTTTACCAGGAGAAGTGATGGGATAGACAAGCATGAGCACAGGTACTTGAACATTCTTTATCTTTGTCCCCATTTTCTTTGTATTCCCAGTCTTCCAACTGTCTGTGCATAGAAAAGCTGTAAGATTCAAGATTATTGTTCCAATAAGTAGGATTTTTCAAAATGCCTGCGATGTTTTTGGGGGGAGACACAGGAACGTGTGTCAGACGTGTTCACACTGTTTTCAGCTTCCAAAAAGCACCTGGGGTGAGTCACCTCAGGGGAGTTCCACCCTCTGTTCCCTTCCACTGAACGAATAAAGCTGAGGATGTTGAATACATATTGCTGTTTATTCTGGTGTAAAGGTGGCCACAGAGGGGCAGTGTGAGCAGCCTGACATTCTCCAGAGCTGAAGAATATCTCCCGTGGTCGATATCAAAACATTAATGATTTTTACAAGATTAATTAAAAAAAATAAGTATAAAAAGATGTGTCTAATATTTTTCCTTCCTTAAATTTCTTGCTATCCACAGGAGCTAAACAGATCTCAGAGAATTCCATTTAACAACACTCAGGCATTCAAATGCCATTGCAGTTAGGGATAGAAATGCCAAACTGACTTCCATGAAGTAAAAATGTACAGTATAAATTAAAAAATGAAAGCTCCATCTCCTACCAGTGAATTTGCAAATACTCTACTCTCATGTGGGGTGTTAGGGACATGATTTCAGATAAAGTTGGTGTAAATTAGTTATCTAATAATCCAACCAAACATGCCCTTGATCCATATTTTGTGTAGATAAAGTAGTTCACAGATTAGGAGCTCACCTTATCTTTTTAGAAACTAATAGCATGATGCTTTTAAGAAGGTAACTTCTTATCATGCTTAGGTGGCTTTCTCATGCCTGTATTGCCCCTTCTGCCCCAAACTACTGAGTTTAATGTCATTGTATTTATAATGCTGCTCCCTGCCCTTATCCCACATTCCTTTTCCTGCTGTCCTTTCTTTGATGTAGCATATGCCAAATGTTCATTCAGTGATGATTATTTTACATCAAGGCTCATTTCCCATTGGCCTTGTTAAAAAAGATAGCAGGGGAATACTTTTTTTGTCGGTTCCACCACAAGAGCAGTTGCAAAGAAGCAGAAAGAAACAGGTTCTGCAAATCATGGTACTTTTTTGTTCACCTGTGCTTATCAAGGGGTTTAAGGAGAAAGGTAGAAAGACAAATAGTAAAGAGAAGTTTATCGGTGAGTTTTAGTTGAAGTTGGGGGTTTTTTAACAAAATGGACTAAGTTAATTAGTGGAAATGTCAGCAGTCATTCACAAGAGCCAAGAAACTTTGTATAGTTTGACTTTATTAGACAGATTTTTGAAGTTTCTTTCAGGAACTTTCACCTCTTTCTTTGCTAGTGTTTTCTTTGCTAGACACCGACTAACCTTTTTTCTTTTAAATTGTCTAGCTGATTATCATAATTAGGTTAAACCTGTTTTAGCAGCTTTGTTGTCAGAACTGATGAAAGGACCTTGAGCCCATGTATTTTCTAGTCAGCAGATCCAATAGCAGATACTGCTCCCTGTGTTCAGTGCTGGTTCGTGGTGATTACAGTTTGGGCAGAATCGTGAACAAGTCAACACAGACCTGCCTGTGACAAAGCAATGATACATGACTGCCTAGTTAGAAGCATCCATTTAGCTTATCATTTTTAGTATTGCACATTTTAATGCTTGTTTATATGTTAATATTATAAATTATATCGTCCCTTCTCTTGTTTGCCCTGCCTTTCAGCCAGAAAACCTTGCAGGGCAGGGTAGTCAGCCAGCACAGCCCGAGTTTGGAACCAGGGAGAGTCCAAACTGCCCCCAACCCTCGAGGGGAAAGGGCATGCAGGGATCCAGGGAACTGGATGCTGCGTTGGTGTTAGGATCAAAAAAATGCCAAGCAATAGAGAACATAAGGAGGAGAGCTGGAGTTACTGTGGTTGGTGCATATGAAACCCTTTTAATAAGAATATCCTCCCACATCCCTTCAGCAACTGTGCCTCGCTGAGTACTAATGATATGTAATAACAATTTCAGCCAGGCACAAACAAGTGTTCTCTCCTTATAAAACAGAAGTAATGCCTTTCCTATATTTAGGAATTGTATCCTGTTATACCAAACAGGGAGCAATCATCCTGCTTACCCATAGAAAGAAAATTTTCCATTTAAATTATAAATCCTTTAGAAACCTAGGAACAATTGAAAACAGGAAATCATGCCAGACTTAGTAGTACAATGTATCAGAACCTCAATTATGGTTCTGATTTGCAAAGCTGTATTGAAGTTGCTGAGCTGTATCTAGTTACCACTGATAAGAGTGTTTTTAGAAAATGGTCATGGATTAAATCCAGCCTCCATGGCACTGGCTCAATGATTAGTGTCAATTTACAGAGTTGACATTAATTGCAGCTCCTCAGGTAGGGCTCAGGAGACAGTGCTGATTAGACACCTTGGAATATATGGGGTTTGTTTAAAGTACAGGTTTCAGAATTCAATTTGATACAACATCAACCAAAAGAGAAATCAAATGATTAAAAAACCCAACAACCCACAAACCACACCGCAATAGTATGTGAGGGATAGAGAAGAAACTACAGAAGGACAGTGCACAGCGAGCCTGCAGGAAAGGAAGATCACTTCCCTCTGGCTGCTGAATGGCATTAGGGTGTCACAATGCCTGTGGTGAGCTGCACAGAGCCAGGCAAGGGAGCAAGAAGCTTTGCCACCTTTTGATTTCTCCATTTGTTATATATCATCCATTTGTGTTAGTCCTGGGATGCTTTGATTGGAATCAGAAGCTGCCTTGTGAATAGTGTAGGTACATGTTTAGCTTTTCTTCATACATCCAGCAGTATCTACATTCCTCCAGAAATCCTCTAATTCAGAGAAATCTTACAGTGACATCTAGACTTAGTAGAAAACACTTCACATCCTTTGAGTTTTTTACCTTCAGTATCTAAAATAAATCTAATTTTAAAAACCTACATTTCTTTTCAGACACAGTTTCTTTGTACAAAACCTCTGTATGTGGAAAGCAAGGGTTAGGCTTATTGCACCCACTTCACACCTGTTTGATTTACTGAGCATTCCTTAGTGCTTTAGAGAGCCAAATAAAGGGCTAAATTATTGCAGCTCCATTGTGGAAGGGCAAGAGACACACCAAAAAAAAATACCTGTGAAGAGAATCAGGACAACTAAATTCCTGACCTCAGCTTTACTACGTTCTTGACATTTTGCTCTTCTTCAAGTACATCATCCTTGTTGTATTTCTTATTCTCTCTATGGATGCCAGAAGGATTTATGCAGTGTAAGTAGTCCTTGATTTAAATTTCCAAGAACAACAACAGAGAAGCAGAAAATAAGCCAAGGGAGTAACATTGCTTGATTGGCTGGACTTTAAATCCACTTTATGCTGGAGCATAGAATAAATGAAAAGTAAGAATACCCTGAGATAGAGAATTCTACTGCTTTGTCAGAGGGAAAGGGTATTTATAGAGTCATATAGGAAGCTGATATTGCTGTAATTTTGTGGTGAAATATAGGATTTCTGATTTAATTATTATCAGTCCTCATGGATAACTATGGAAAAGCAAAGATGAAAATGAAGCTCAAAGCTTTTAATTCGTTCTGTTTTCAAGTCAGACAGGTGACAGTCACATTTTAGCACCGATGAAGCTGCTCTTTCTCCCTTCTTTGTCCCAGTATTTACAACATTTTGTTGCCTGATGTCTCTTTATTAAAGATAATTTAAAAAGTCCTGATATTATCACATATGGGAAAGCTATACAGCAGCACAGACAGCATACTAGGAAATATTTTCACATCATTTTGGCTTTAGTTGGGATACAACCATTTTGCAGGTTTTCTCTGGAAAGCCAGACAAGAGCCCAGCAGGAAATTTAGGGCTTAGTTGCTCTGCTCTTGGGGTAACAGTTCTGCTTTTCTCTAGATCCATGTTAACGGGACTAGTGTAGATCTAAATATTTCCCTCTACGAATCAGGATAAAAATTTGAAATCTTAAACTTCTTCAGAATGGTAATTGAAATCTGGAGAAGAAATTGTCCACATGACTTCAATTCCCACTTAAGGGCTATAGGTACATCCATGCAGGCCTCCATGAAATCAGTGCAGGTTCCTTGGAGCATTATTTGGCTCTTTGGAGTACAATGCCACTGTATTTGGACGTGATTGAAAGTCCACACATGAAGGTGACAACTTCAATCCAGATCAAACTGATTTTGCCAATGTGGTGATGACCCTGAACAGATTTCTGTGTGTAATGCAAAATAACCCTGCCAGCTTGGGAGAGTCTTTTTGCTGCTGCTCTTCCAGAAACAAGGACTCAATGTCTACTGGTACCATGAAAACCTTCTGCAGGTTTCATCCTTCCCACATGCTAGACAGCTCTGAGGCACAGGCTGTGACAAACAGGCACAGAAAAGGTTCTGAACTGCCTCTTCCTGCTCCAGTGTCAGATGTGGGCTGCAGGAGTCTCTCAGAAGTCCAGCCAGAGCCTACAGGAGGTTATAAACAGTGGCTGGATGGAGGGAGCTTCTAGAATGTTTGCTGAGTTGGCAGCTCCAATTTTGCACCTGGACTGTAGCTTAACTGGAACCACTTCTTTTTCCCAAGCTAAATGTTTTTGATTCCAAAATATATTTATTCCAAACCATAACTTATAAGACACATTTTTCTGACATGCCTGAAAACTGTCACTTCTGTATTTTTTATCACACCCCAAAACATAAGCCAGTGGAAACAGCCTGTTTTTCCCTTTACCATTTCCCTGAGTGTCAGATGAGTTCTGAGAAGGAAATACAATTGGTAGGACATTCCTGTGATCAGTTGCTGGAGGATCTCTGAAAAGCTTTCCTCTTCTTTGGAGGGCACATTCCTTTATTTATACCAACTGTATTTGTGCACCCAACTGCCCAGTGACCAGAAATAAAGGAAACTCATGTCTCAGTGTATCCAAATTCTGGCATTATTATGAGTCCCAGTACAAAATGAACCATAGTCAGTCTCCGTTCTGAAACAGTTCCTGTTTTACTGTAGATCCTCAATTAACCCATTGCTTAAGGAGATCAGCTCTTATTACATGCCTGAAGTTCCTACCCCAGAAATGTATGGCTTCTGTATTGTTTCATGTTTACTAATATATGTGGGAAATATTCAAGGCTGAGGTTCAAAGCCTCTGTGTTCAATGAGATTGAGCATCCAGATCTCCTAGTCTGCTTTGAAAAGTATTTTCAATGTTGTTGTAACACACCCCAGAAGATCCTGCCTTCCTCATTGCTTTAAGCAAGCAGCTTATTGCAATAGCAATAAGTCAGATTAGATAAACAATGATATGGTTCTTTATGCTCTAAAAATTGCATAACGTGTAATAAACACTCACTGTCTTGAGCTGTCAGGAGATGCTCATTTGTGATATTTGTCAGAAGCCCATACATTGCTATTTCCATTCTGTTGTGATCTGACAACCAGACGGTGCTCAAAGCACAGCCCTGAGCAAGAGCTGCACGAACTGCACCCCACTCCCTCAGATGGCCCCAGGAGTCAAACACATCCCACTGAGTCACAACTCCCTCCCTGCTTTGCTTCTGCTCTTGGGACAGGGCAATTTTCCTGCTGGTCCGTGCTAGTGGCACATTAGGACACCTAACACACAAATGCTGGCTGACCTGCACTGGCCATTGAGAAACAGGGGAACGTATCAGTGGAGGAAAAATAAAATGAATACAAAAGGCAAGAGGTTCTTTTCTACCCTCCTCCCAGCTGACTTACTCTGTCCCTACAGTTCTAAGGTAGGGTCCAATCTCTTTGTCTTGAGGTAATCTGGGTTTTGAGGGATTTATGTATATAGAGAAATAAACTCTTTATTCCTTTTCCGTGTCATTTTCCATCCATGAATCTCTTAGTAGAACTAATATCCCTTGGATGACTCCCATTGATGGATAGCAGTTTAAAGAATAGAGGGATACATGGAATGAGCTTTATTCAACTAACAGGAATCTTGTGTACCTGTGGCATTTAATAGGTGCAGGTCTGTAGTCATGAAAACATATATTATGTGAAACCTAAACTTGGATCAGCAATAGGAGGTGTAAAATCTCAGCTTATGCATTGGGTGTTTTTAATTGGCATAGTTCTATACCAACAGGCATTTACCAAGATTATTGCAAAGTTGCCCATTTTGAGAAGAGCCTCAAATTTCAGTTAACTTCAGGTCATAATAGGTCTTCAGTTCAGTACAGTCCTGGGCTTGTATTGATATTTTCATAATGACTAATCAAAACAACATCAGAGTAAAATGCTTCCTATTTTACTTCCTAGTAGATTTACCTGGAAAATTACTCAAGGTTAAAGTCCTAGTTATAAAAGCAGTAACTTGAGTTATTCTTGTTGCCCTTCCCCCATTCCTCCTTCTTCAGGGGCAAGAGTCTTCCAGCTGCCTGATATTGTGTAAAAAGCCAGGGTCATGCAGATGTCACTTCTTTGCTGTGTTCCTCAGCTTCTCTGCACGCTCCTTGAGGTTGCCAGGGTTTGGCATTTGGATCTTACCGATGTGCTAATTACAGAGGAATTTGAGTCTCTCCAGCGGGCAGCTTTCTGACGGACCTCATTGTTGCAGCTGTGATATGTAATTGTTGTAAGGTTTACCTCAGAAAATCCATAGAAAGTCCATCTCTGTCTGTATGCTAGATGGAATAACCTTATTTTAAAAAAAGCTACTCATGGACAATGGAAAACTCCCCACTGGAAAATGATGTAATCCTGAAAGTTAGGCTTTCACATTAATTACTTATCTAAGTCTGAAATACCGTACAGATTCTAATGGGTGAGATCAAAACTGAGCCCCATGCCCACCTTGCATAGTTTTAAAAAGGAATGGAAGTATTTTCTTGGCTTTGTTTCCATTCTCTAAAATATGTTGGGCTTTTGAAAACTCTGTGCATGGATTTATGGATTATGCTGGAAACTGCATTTGCAGAACTGAGAACTTAATCAAACCAACCATTTACTAGTGCAGTTTATGGGATTGCTTCCTTCTCTTCTCTTGGGTTCTCCATCTCCTCCATGCTCTTGTGAAATGAGCTGTGTGGAGTAACCCTTCAGATCTTGTGTGCACCTGAACACAGCACCACAAAGCCTCTTCTCCTCCTTCTCACGTGGCTGCAGTGACCTCAACACCAAGTGACAGTGCATATACACACCTTGGGAGCCTGTGACTCTGTCCTTTCCGCAATGGAAAAGCTCAGTAAAGCTTAGAAAAAGCAGGGCTTAGTGATTCTCAACAAATCTGAACCACAAGTTGTTTCTTTCTAAATTCAGCAGAGTGGGCAGCGCAAATCCCTTCCCAGTTCACACCCCATGTGGGGTGTTCCGTGTGAGCTTCACTCTGCATTAGCTGTCATATTTCAGGAGATTAGCTATGAAAAAGTTATGATCACTCTAAAGAGCATGTTTTTTGTCATTATATGGTAACATGTGCTTTCTGCTTAACAGTCAATTTTTACATGTTTCTCTTGTTTTAAAGTGAAAGTACAAGAAGGACTATACACAGCCCATGAGGCTTTTGTTTTTCACTAACAGGCTTCAGCTCCATAAAGCCTTCTACATGTGCTTCATTTGACTGGCAAGAGTCACCTCTTGGTTTCAAGGTAATCACCACCATCAGTACAATTCAACACATGTCAGATGCACAAATCTAAAACATTCTTCTAACTTGTTTATTGACTATATGAGAGACTGGAGCTTTGCAGTAGAGATTTTTAAGAGAAATGCAGAAATTAGGTTCCAATCTTTGCAAAACCTCCTGTTAAATTCCAACTAATCTATTCTCCACCATGTCTAAACAGCAGCTGCAGGAGTTTCAGGATCAGACTCCTGTCAGCAGGAAATGTTGCTGTCCCACAGACACTGTTAGCAGGAGACTGTTCATGAATCTACATGTTAGGAAATTAAATTTTCTTGGCAAGCAAGGTAGCCCAGGGGTTAAAAACATCAGAACATCTGCATGCTGATGTCCTTCAAGTTTTAGCATGCTATCTTCAGGATTATGCCACAGATTAAAGAGGTTTATTTTACCATCAAAGTTCTATAACTAGAATGTCTTGGAAGAGGAAACATGATCTGTTTTGCTGACTGCTCTAGGGGGTTTCTTCGTCTTTTCAGGAGTTTGAAAACCAATGTTCTTTGACGTTCACTTTAAATTGACACTTGGTATCCAGTAAATCAAAATAAAAATATAGATTTGATCTGTGGAAATTGAGATTAGTTTAATGTTTACTACTCTAATGCAAATTAGCTTTCTCTTCCTGTCAGTTTTAGAGGCATTACTTAGGTGTGTGTTGACATCCTACAAACTAGAATAAGAGTTTGGCTAACAAGACGCTGTTTGTTTAATGCCTGTCAGTTCATACATACAGCAAATCTTCTATGCATTATTAGTTTAATTTGCCTTCTCTTTCACATGTGAAACTACAAGATTTATATATTTATGACAAAGCTTTTCCCTGTAGTGAGAAAAATAGTGTGTTGACGTACCTGATCCATCTTTCTTTAGTTAATGACTTCATAACTTTTTTAATTTTCAGCAGTGCCATAAGCCAAATTTTAAGTCTGATGTGAAATATATATATGGATTTTTAATACACTTAGGTATCTAAATTGTGAATTGAGAAAGTGTCAGAAATTTCCACATGAGTGGAGTACCTGGAGTATCATAACCACTCATTGCCCTCAAAAAGGACAGTAAATTTTATTTAACTTGCAGACCCCTCTGAAGTGAGACTTTCTGTATGTTCTGGCAGTGCATAACAATGCAGTAATACAACAGGTCCCAAAGATGCAGTGGGCACTGTGCTATTATAAGATAGCTGGTATTTTAGAAAGATGTTTTTCATATATTTGCACTACAGTTAAAATGATGAAAATAATGGTAAGAGAAGAATTCCTTGAGGGTAAACAAGTAAAACAGGATTTGCCTTGTTAATGAGGAGTTAAAAAAAAGCAACCCCGGCAACTCAAACCAAAGGCAAAACCACAGAAAACACGGAAGAAAAAAAACCAAAACCAAAAAACAACCAAAAACCTTGGGGAGAAAAAAAAAAAACAAGAAAAGAAATAAGAAAATATTGTGGGCCAAAAACTTCACCATCTTGTTCTGCTATGAAAAATTATGCTTGGAAATACATTTGTTTAAGACCAATCATATAAATATCCCATTTGTGATACACAGAGATATGCAAGTTTGCACACGACATTTTGACATATCACTATTTTCTGTGCTGGCACCATAAAGACCATTTGCTGATCCAGATCTTAGACTATTTTAGAAAATGTGCAATTAAAAAGGGTGTGTGATGAGGGGAGGAGGAGAATTGCTGGAGTGGAATCACTCTTATTCAGGTCGCTAACCTAGTTTTGAAAGGTGGAGTAATTTACTGCTGTACCACGGCCATCAGCTCATTAATGAAACTGGGAGCGAGAACTATAAAGACTTCAAAAAAGATAACTTGGTAGAGTTCCTTCCCTGTTACCACAAACTGAGAAGGAACAACTCTTTACAGTGTAGGAAGAGTAAATGTGCAGCCTTGAGAATCCTGTGATATGTATGAGATCCATCAGTACCACATCCCAGTAAGGGCTGCTGGAAACACACAGGATTGGCATTATCTGGTTTGGACTATAAACACTGTAATATGAAGTTACTGCTGTAAGTTGTGCCCCTGCACACAGACCACAGTCCCATTTTAATATCACTGTCTTGTCCTGAAAATTGCCTGTACTGTTATAAAGCACAATAAGAAAGGTTTACTATGATGAAATAATTTTGCCTTTGGTACCAGATGCATTCTGGTAAG
The DNA here is from genome assembly GCA_013396695.1 of Sakesphorus luctuosus. Taxonomy (NCBI): domain Eukaryota; kingdom Metazoa; phylum Chordata; class Aves; order Passeriformes; family Thamnophilidae; genus Sakesphorus; species Sakesphorus luctuosus. The sequence goes on from VWZD01004033.1 coordinate 355,027, forward strand.
CAGAGGGCTCTGTGAAACTGGTGTAAGTAGTTTCTAGCTTATGAGCTGAACTTTTGGTTGCTGCAGTGTTGAAGTCAGTGGAGTTGTGATAGTTTGCACCAGGTGAGGGTTTGGGTTTGGACATTAGTAAGAGACAGAGAAGTGACTGCTGGTATTTTCGAGCTGCAAGAAGACCCCCTGCTTACCTAAGGAGCCTGTTTTATTGTAAAAGTCAGAGAGGAAAGTTGTCAAGTCGTATTGGAAACTGACAGCAGGAAATCTTTTGTTGTAGAGGAATGCAGTGAACAGAAAAGAACTCATTGGTTGATATGGATAAACTACTGCCTAAGTGGAAAATTAATAATAATATAATAACCCGTGGTGTAATGGAGAGCACTCCGGTCTCTGAATCCCAAGGTCGCGAGTTCGAGTCTCAGTAAGGACCGTCCCAGGCAGTTCAAGCCTCCCTGCCATCCCATCCTGTCAGATCTCGGATGCTCAGCAGGGTCAGCCCCAGTTAGTATCGCGTGCTGTAGGTAGTCCCAAGGACTTCACTGTCACTGTCCAAGCTCGCTTGGCCGTGGCAAATGAACCTCAGGACTTAAACGGTGGGGCCAGTTCTGACCACGCTGTGCCTCACCTAAAAAATCCACTGCACAGGCTGGAAGGGCACACCCATGGGGGAGTGCCCTGCCCAAATCTTCGTTCGCGAAGGTTGGCCATTATTAATTAAAGTGGAAAATTATGTGCCAGTCTGTTAGTGAAAATGGTAAATGAAGAGACACTGAGGAAAACTGAAAAGTAAATAGACAGAAACACCTGGTAACTGCATGGACCTACTGGTTTGGGAGAATAACCCCACCTAAAACCAGTTGCTGTCACTTTGTATTTCATTCATCAAACACAAGTTCTGCTGATAAAATTCTATACAGAACAAGCTAACACCAGAAAGACACACAAAATGATGTAAGATCTCTTCCCCTGATTTATTTTTAACTTCAGCCAAAGGCAGAGGTTGGATTCTGTGTGCTGCTGTCAGATGGGTGGGTGTGAACTCCCTCCAGGCAGGTGGAGTGACACTGGTAGAGGCTGTGAGTACAAACAGGGTGTCTCCATCCAGCAGGGCCATGGATGCAACCGAGAGGCAGGTGGGGGCATGCAGGGTGCTCTCCCTGCTGAGCCAAGCAAAACCAGCACCCTGGGGACACCCAGGAGGGAGGGAACCTGCAACACAGCAAGGACACACTGAATTCATCAATGCACAACATTCCACCAACAGAGTAAGAGTAAATTAAAGTGTGGACACTCAGGGTTATGGGAAAGTGTATGTTCATCTGTAGCTCAACCCAGCACCATATTCTTCAGGAAAGGCGCCAGCATTTTACTTTCATACACTCACATTGTTGCAAGGATTAGAGAGAGCTGAAGATTAAAGTACAATCCCTAAATAACACTGATTTTCAATGATAAAATAGAATTGTTTGCACTACAAAATTGATAGCATGGAACAGTGGGAGTTATCAGAGGGGTAATGGGACAGCTACAAGAGCAGCTCATGCCAAATGGCGTTAATGGACAGATTCCAATGTGGAGCAGCTACTGTTAATTCTCTATTATTTCATTGAAAGTATTTTAGTACCTTTTAGCTTCTTGCACTTTCCTTTCACTGTGCCTTAAGGACAATGAAGGCATACAAATTTTTCCTGTGTTTGCAGAAAAACAAAATCCACGGTCAGAGGGATGCTAATTTTTTATATTTTCTCTGTGTGTTCTGGTAGGCTTCATTTTCTAAAATACAGCTTTCCAGGCATTGTTTTCTTTAAACCCTCAGTTGTGGATGGGCAATTTTGGAGGTTATCTTCTTTCCTTTTCTTTCTATCCTCTAAGTGGGACTTGCTTTGCTGTGGGCAGTGCAATAACTCAGCTCTGCTCTACTTGTCGTGTCCCATTTGCTGCCACCCAAATCAAAAGCGAGTGGTTTGGCACATCTCTGAGACAGCTTTTTTTAAAAAACAACCTTCCAAGGACATAACTAGACACAGTGCTATTCCCAGGAACCAGGCTGCGTTTCTAAGCCCATTTGCTTTACTTTATGTGCTGCTTCCTGTTCTTTTCACATTCTCCTCTCTTTTGTCTTTTAAGCCTGAACTGCAGAGATTCTCAGGGCCAGATTAGAACTTTCCTTCCAGGTGAGATCAAAGAGGGTCTGTTAGAGGCCTGGTTGTCTTTTTCAGTTTAAAAAAAAAAAAAGGTAAAAAAAAGCAAACTTTCCAACATTTGCTAGAGCCAGCACAGAGGTATGTATGTTGTAGTATGTTAGAGGATTTAAGGTAACTTTCTGAAGCTGTTTCCAACATCCTTCCCTGCTCCTGATAGTTTATTTTAAAGGACCTAAATACTGAATCTCAATTTGTGGATTATGACAATATGACAATATTATATCCACAATATGACAGTATTATGACAATTATGAATCAATGAGGTAGGCTCTTGAATTCCTCATTTCCTGCTGCTGTGTTCCTGTTAAGATACTGAAGTGTATGAGCAAACCCAGTTTTGATTCAATATAAAATAGGCACTGCAATGTAACTTCTATAAACTGTTTATTGATTATGAAAATTCCACTGTTAAATTCAGAGTAATGTCTCTGGATTCCATACTGTTATCCAGGGGAAAACACTGCTTTCCTCAAGGTGTTTTCCCATTTTCCCCTTTCCATCCCTTTATAGTTAAAAATTTAAAGATTTTCAGTGCCAGTGTCAGCTCTTTCAGGAGTAGATAATGGATGTAGGATATGCTCATTATCAAAACCTCCACACAAAATTGATACATTTCTCCTATTTAGTATTTCTCACCTTTTCCCACCGCCACTTTCCTTTTTTCTTTCCCCTTTCCTCTCAGCATTCTGGATTTGTATGATTTATTGTGGTTCTGTATGGGATAATTTCCTCCTCAGCAAGCAGCTCTGCCCCACTGTTGCCCAAATGTCACACCCCAATGTGACTGAGTTAGTGGTTTCTAGTCCTGACTGGAGTAATCAGAACCATGCAGTTGTTTGTGCTGAAACAGGTCTGTGGCAGTAAAAACACAGATTATGACAACTGTGCCAGTAGTTAAAAGGAGGGGAAAATATGGTCACTGCATATGGAGATGATTGCAGAGTCTGGAGATTGTTTTTGGACAGGAAAGAGGAACGAGAGATGGCAAAACTCTGACCTTATTATCAATGTGAGAACTTAGCAGGAGAGAAGGCATGGAGACCGAGTTGAGAGTTAAGGCAACCTTCAGGAGAGAGACTGGAGAAGCAAAGGAAAAAATGAAGAAAGAGATGTAATTTTGCCTTCACCTACGTGGAGCTTCGAACAAGTATTTGATTTTAGTGCAGACGAAAATGCAATTGAATGAAAGGACTGGAGAAGGTGGGAAAAGACACAGTCAGAACAGCAGGAGCTTAAGAAAGCAAGAAAGTCTCCAGGTGGTTTGAGTTGAGGAGGGCAGAGGAGGTGGCTGAGGTGCTATATTTATTCCTTCCCTGTCATTAGAGGTCATATGTCTGTGTGTAATGTAATTGCTCTTCAAGATTTTTCAAGCCATTGTCCTTGGCTAGTGGCATTTGTACAACTTCCACATAAGATCACTAATAAAACCAAGTTCCTGCTGGACTTCATAAAATCTCAGGAATGTCTCCTTTGGAAGGGTCAAAACTCTGCTGGAAAAAGACAGGATAGGAGTTTGGTTTAGGCTTTTTTTTGTTTTGCTGTTACTCTTTAGGAGTGCAGCAGCATGAAGGGTGTTAGTTTGGTGACTGATATTCCTTTTTTTCTGATAATTTGGTAATTTGTATTTGCTTGGTTGTCCACTTCCAGAAGGGTAGAGCACAGATAGGGCCAGAAAAAGTGACAGAAATTCTAGGGAAATTCTTCTAATTCTGGAGAAAATTGTTCCAGCAGCCGAGGTGGTAGGAACTGTGGGGTGTGTTGTGGCACCCAAGAATACTCTACAAAACCCCTTTTTGTTGTGCTAGAGACTTTGTCCAGGGTGACAGATCACAGCCATATCGAGAGACAGTCGATACAGCAGATCATGGCAGCTGTGATACACTCTGGATAATGCTGGTTTTCCACTCTGTTACCAAAATGTTTATGACAAAACTGCAAATTACAGCTGCAAGGCTTGCTAATGCACATGATGCTTTGGAGGAAAATGTACTGTGTGAATTCCCTGCCCCAATTTATATTCCCTCCTTTCCCCTTTGGGTACAGACTCCTGCAATTCTTCACTTGAGATTTCTTTAGCACATTGTACCTCAGACTGCATAAGAAAGTTACTTCAAAGTTTTCTTTTGTGCACTGCACTAGATTTGTTTGTTTGTTTGTTCTGCAGCCAAATGCAAAACCTTCTCCAGCTGAGGCAGGTTCAGCTGAGGCTCATCCTTCTGAACCTGCTGCTGAGCCTCTGAAATTCTGCCCTTCTGTACATGGGGATAAGAGATGAGAGAGTGGGAGATATTGTTGTATACTGGGTTTGCTTGGCATCTGACAAAAATAGGATATTATCTTATTCAATATTGAGTTACTTAATCAGTGTGTCCTGTCAGTCTCAAATGGCAAAGGATTCTGCTGTGCATGGTGTGAGCACTCTCAGCTGCAGCACATGCCTCCAAGCTTCCCTCTGGAATACCCGTGGTAACCACCTAAATACATTTCTGGGTAATCTGCTGGTGAGTTAGGCAGGAATCACCATTGTATAAATTCTGGGAGAGAATGTAGAAAAGCCAGTTTCACTTGTCTTCTGGATGAAACTGGTGGGATATAACTGAATTTTGCTCTCTTTCTGAATTTCTCTGAATAAGGGTAGGAAGATTTATCAAACGTGTACCTGAGAATTTGGATTCATAACTTTTTAGACATACCTCTAGAACTTTTGCCTCAATATTAGTTTGTGGAATTGCTTTTACCATCTTAGGCAGTACTCCTCACATTGGGTCTCCATATGGCTGGTTGTTATGATGGTTCACAAAGAAGACATCCCTGGGGAGCCTGAGATTTCTTAGCCGGTGGTACCAAAACAGCCACAAGAAAACAACTCTTACCTGTATGTCCTGCTGACACATTTGCCTTTCTGCGAACATCATCACTCAAGCCCAGAAAGACATTTCAGCACAGTTTCCCTGAGTTTGGGGTGCTGCCTGGGGCTAGTCATGTTGTCACATCACCTTCTGCAGCCAATAGCAAACATGGGAGTAGTGAAGCCCCTACTGCTGTTCCCCTTTGCTCTCCTAGACCATGAGACCAAGTACTCAGTTTGCAGCTGGGCTGACTAGAAAGTAGTATTGGGCATAAGACCAGGCTGAAACAAGTTGTTTGTGATGTCCTGCAACAAAAATGTGTTACTGCAGCATCTCTTTTTAATGAAATGAAAATTTGCATTTATGCAAAATGTTAGATGTTATAGGCAGAATAAAAGAAATCTGTAAGAGAGTGTAAGTAAAGGCACTTATCAAAAGAAGCTCAGTATGAAAGGAACTGTAATTTCAGTTGCCATTGATACTCGTTACGAAACTGGTGATAAACTCATCTGTTCAGGAAATAAATGTCAATGTACTTTTGTAATTTAAATGAGAACTTGTAATATGGAAAATACGCTTCCTGTTCAGGTCCTTGAAGGTTTGCTTTGAAATGGGAGTCCCCTGTGATGTCTATTTCATTTTCTTTTATTGTTAAAGTGTTGTGTCACTGATGACATTTCTGCTGAATGCTGCCCAATTATAACATTGAACATCTGCACAGGGACATTATATCTTCCCAGGGGGATTATGGGAAACAAGCACATTGGTAAACAAAGGAGTAACTGAAATTATTAGTAGGAAATTTAGTCACTTTGTTGGCTGCCAAAGGTTGAGCCTTACTAACAAAATATTTTTGCCTTTTATGGCTAGATCAAACATTAAGGAAAAGAAAGCTTTTATAATAAATACAAGGAAAAAGTTGTGGTTTGCACTGTACTTTTAAAAATAATTTTAATGGGTGAGTGGGTGTTGGGGGGGCAGTTTGCTTTGATTCAAAATATGTGTTTGCGATGTCCTTACTACCACCATTTAGGGCAACAGTTAATTTATTCTTTCTGTGCAGTAAACAAAAATCTACTAAAATGCCCAGGATCACATAAAATAATATATGGATGTCAATGTCATGTATTCAAGTCTAAAGTTAAACCATATTATCTTGGTGCCAAGGTTCTGGATTTTTAACAATTCAGTTGATGTTTTAATTCCAATTATGGTTTTTGTGGTCAGACACTGAAATGATTATGCACAAAATTCCCATCCAAGTCGGTGGGAATCTCATGTGTTCAAGTTTTGCAGGCTCAGGGGCATAACCACATGCAGGCTATTTCCAGTACAGCTTTTACCAGAATCCTTTACATTCAGACCTTTGCAAGGGAGAAAATGAGGAAACAGGTGGAGCCTCTGTGTCTCCCACTGCTCTTTGTCCTTGGGGTAAGGCTATGGAGAGAAGACAAGCATATAATCGAGCCAGCCTGTGCTGCAGGGGCCTTGGAATGCTCTGAAAGACTTCTGCTGTCCTGGCAGGGTTTTGTCTGTCTGGCAGTGGCTGTCTGTCTGTGCTCAGCCCACCTCTGCTCCTTCACTGTTTTGGCACTCGAGCTTCAGACGCCTCCCACAACCTTCCTTCTGCTCTGCCACTTTCCTCTGCTTTCCTTTGTCTTTCCTTCCAGTTTATTCCCTTTAAATTGGCTGCTCCAAAAAAATGTGAAAATCTAACGTGCTATCTGCTGCATCACAGCGATAAACACTGAAAGGACAGATGGATTTTCCTAATCCATGTGTTGTGTCTATCTTTAGACTATCAGATTGGAAGAACAGGAGCTGCTGACCACTGCTTAGGGATCAACGAAGTTGCTTGGTCACTGGGGTTGCCTTGATAAACTCAAATCATACTTACCTATGGTAAAAGCCTAATATTTTCAAGAATTAATGTCTCCGTTTCTGTTTTTATTTTATATTCATATGTTGGATTAAAGAGTGTCTTGCCCTGACCCTGGCAGTATTTTGAATTTTTTAATTAATCTGATTAATTTCTTTGAATATCAGCTGAAATGATCTGCAACAATTGCCCAAAATGCTACCATTTAAACTGTTACTGTAATGTTTACGATTGCTGCTGTGGAAGGTTGTTCCTTAATTCTTATCTGTTAATTTTTATGAGGGATGAGCCATTGAAATGGGTGGGAGGGATTCTGTCACACAGGAAGTATTCTATTTTTTACTTAATGGATAAATATCAAATGTCTCTTTAATTTTGATTTATCAGAACAACATATCTGTCTGCAGTTCCACCCTCCCTTCCTGCCCCAAAATGAATAGTCTGGCTGTTGAAATGAGAGAAAGTATGTTTCTATGTCTTGAAAATACAACTAAAAATACCTGCTTGACCTGTGGGTTTTAAGACAGCTTGCAGTTGTGGTTAACACGAGCCCCCCTGCTGAGATCAAAGTCTGGCCCCATCCTGCTTGAAACACCGCTGTCAGTACCTTGTTGTTAGGCAAAAAGTAAGAGAGTGTTCCCCTCTGCTGTGGAAAAGCAATGTTTATTTGATCTTGGCCCTCTTCTGAATAATTTTGCTAAATCTAATTGCTCTTGATGTTTTACCCAGTACATCACGGGCTTTTTTCAGAAGTAGCTCTTTATGCAGCGGGTGAAGCTTCAGAATACAGTAAGGACCACTTCAAATATCTCTCATCAAGGCAAAGAACTCTAGATAGATTACTGCAGATCAATCTGTATAAACCCTGCATAAACACTGAAGCTCTTTTAAGTTAAAATATACTTTACAAAACCCTTATGTTATGAAAGGTGAAACACTCTGCAACTATTAAAAGAGTTACCATGTGAAAAGAGGTAGAGAGGGCTGTTTAATTCGCTGGTTCCCGTCAATTTATGATGAAACAAAACATATTATTAAATCCTTTCCAGTACATTTATTTCCATACATTAAGATTTTATGTTACCACAATGTGAACTTCCTGCATGTCAAATGCCAACCCTGTTTCCAACAGGAGTGATGCTGTGGCTGCCATGTGTTGCTTGAGTGAAATCAAGAAACTTGACTTTTACTGGCAGTCACTGTGAAGGGCTTTGCAGTGGACTGTGACATTTGGTTGCTGCTCACACTTCTGCTGGCATGCAAATGATTTACAAACTTTGCTGCACATCTGTAAGAAGTGTCCCAGTGAACCCACAACTGGGAATGACAGCTGTCTATTGTTCAAGTAGGAATCTCCTCTGAAAACAGAAAATGCACATGAACTTCACTGATGAGTATCACTCTGTATGATCAGACATCAGGGGATAAGCAAGGGTGATGTGCGGTGCCTGCCTTAACTGTGAGACTGGAGTGTTTGGGAAAGGTGGATCCTCTTCCAAAGTTCATTGCCTGTTTGATAGATGACATAATCTCTGTATTTTATGTCATACATTTATTTGAAAGCTCTCCTTCATGCCACTTAAGACACCGTGGTAGTATCACTCCCATGAATCAATGTCTGAGTGCAGGAGGGTTCTTTAGGCAGATTCAGAACACAGAGAGGTGGGTGACTGATTGTGTCCCTTGGGCAGGAGGACACCAGCTGCTCAAACACCATTTGTTTCCTCCTTTCCACTACTGTTGCTGCAACCAAAGAAGCTGCTAAGTTAGATGGATATGGAGGAGTTGATACTGTTTGAGGAGGACAGTGATCAGGAGATAATCTCTGCAGCATCAGTAGCAGTTGGCAGCCCCATCTTTTAGCAGCTACAGGAGCAAACCACTAAGTAAGAACTTTTGGTTCCAAGTTACACACTCTCCCTCCTTGAGACAGAAATGGGCTCATCCCCTTCTTTTATTTTTGTTTCTCTGTAAGGTATTAGATGGAAGAAAGGTATTAGATGGAAGTGGGCTGCTTTGAGGTCAACTTCAGTTATCTCACCAGTGAAAAGCCATTTGAAACACATTTGGCCCTTGAGCCTTCTTGCTTAACTTTTCCAAAACTCCACTTCCCACCCCAGCTTTAATTATCTCCCCACTTTCTTTCATTTTACTTCACAGAGCTGCCTCTTATGGCCCTCTTCCCCAACCCCCAGCTGGTTAGTTACCTGGTGAACCTTCCCAGCTCTCCTACTCTCCTGAAGATACTTCTACTGTAATTGTGGGTTGCTTCATTAATACCAGGACATTCTTTATCTCTGGACCACAGATTTCTGTTTCGCTTGCTTAGTCAGATCTGCTTGGCTGGCAGATCAGGCTCTGTGTCTGCTGTTCCTGTGCCTGGGGAGAGTGGCTTACATGTGAATGGACTCCTAGTCTAGAGGGGAGTGAGTTCTGAGCCTGGGCTTTGTGCTGTGTTCAGAGGTCACAGCAGAAGTCATCTATTGCTGCTTTGTGACCTATGGGGAAAAGAAACCTCTCCCCTGCACTAAGCCTGTCTACTTAATGAATAAAGGAATTCAGATCAATAAAAGAAAACAGCATCAGATCTAGAAGAATTCCCAAGGACCAGAGGCTTCATCTCCCCATCCTTGTACAGTAACTTGCTTCTGTGCTGTTCAAGAAGGGCCTTTTCACTGGTGTTGGACCAGGTTCTTGCCTGGCTTTTTTCCCAAGGCTAATTTATCTTGGAAGATTTGGATTCCTCCATTCCTTCCATAATGGCTGGTGAAAAAAAGTCTGATCTCAGCCACGAGCCAGAGCAGGAGCTTCTTAGGCTGAAGTTCACTCTCCCTCTCCACTGTTCAGTGCACAAGCTCTGGACTTCCCCTCTCTACAGGACTGAATTTTTTTTTTTTTGAGGCAATGAATTGATCCCTCCTGGTACACTCCTGTGACTTTGCCCTTCCCATTTGATTTATTGGGAGTTTTATAAAGACAGAGCTCCTCTAGCCATAATCCTTGGCATTTATTTCAACATTAAATAGAATTTGTGACTTAACATCATGACTCTGACACATTAAACCAAAGTGTAGTGGGGGAAAAAAACCTTTATTTTATAAGTGTTATGATGAGTTCCTTTATTTCATATTTTTTCAAAGCTCCTCCCAATAAAACTTTTTAGTTTAAAGACTAAATTCAAAACATTTATTAATAATGTAAAGGGCTGCCTGTCACTCAAAAGCTATAAAGAAATTCTGAAATCAAAGTGAAATAATTTCTTCATCAAAGCAAAAAACAAACTCAACTATAACTTTGGTTCAAGCCTTGGTGGTGCTTTGCTGTGTTTGTAAATCCACTTCATAAATCCATGGCTGAGTCAGTCCTCAACACACAAATTTGCAGCCTGTCTCAGCTGCTCACCACCAACCTGTAGTAAATTTTAACCTTTCTGGATTCTACTCCTAGTTATGTTACTGATTTGTGTGTAATTTTCAAGAAATCAATTATGTCCACATTTTTTAAAAAGCCCTCAAATTCTGGTGCTTCAAAATATGAGTGATCTGGGGAGAAACATCTTCACTCACTGAAAACCTGTGGCTTCCTCAGGGTTCTTTGCTGGTTTTGACAATGATATTTCAAAAAACATATTTGATCCATATGTCACATGGATGTCCTGGCCAAAAAGCGGTAAAATCCGTCTAATTCAGTGTTTATGAAGTTGTTTGAGAGCCTTTGAGCAAGGGCAGAGCATCAGTCAGCCTCGTTAGCACTGCTGACCAACTGCCCTCCCCGGGGAGTCATCAGGGGACTCACTGCGAGGGCTTATGAGGATCACATTGCAAGAAAACAACGTTAAGGCAACCTCAAAAAAAAAAAAAGGTGGCCGACAAAATGTTTTCCCTGGGTGGAAATGAGCATCGAATTACATTTCACTGCTATTTGTTTGCTTTGGAATGGGGGCTAGGGATTTTCACCTTGTCCTTAGGGCAGCAATTTGCTCACCTTACACTTTCTCGTTCTGAAAACATTTGTTCAGATTACTGTGTTTTCATTTGATTTGTTCTGTTGTTTATGTAGAGGTTGCTTTTATGTAAAATCCAATAGAACTATTGACACATTTTGTTCTTCTCTATCGATTATATCAAACTGGCTGGGACATATGGTAGAAAATTGGTTTTCTTAGTTGCTTTAGGCCCCTAAACCCCTATCCAAAGTTAGGTAAGTCACTAGACACACCAAGAACATTAAATACATCTCTAATGTGATGGCAGAACATCCAAACAGAGTCTTTGGAGGTGGATCTACATGTATCTCACAGAGCTGAGTGTTGGGGCACTGGTCAAAGCTCTTCTGCTGGTCTGATATTGATAGTGATTCCCTTTTGGACCACTGTCTTCTGAGGCATTAAGAGTCTGGAAATTTCACTAAACACAGAAAAAAACAAAGATACCCTTAAATAAAAGTGTTTATATGTATTTGAAGACCAATTTCCAAACAATTAAATGCAATATATGACAGTACGTTGAAAAAGTTTCCTTTTCAGAGGGATTATTGAATTATAAGGTTCATTTTTTTCTTGTTGACAAGATGTTTCTGCAGTGACATCTTCTTTGTTGTCATCAGGATGAGTTGTGTCCTTCCTCCCTTCCATACACCACAAAACGAACTGGATGGAGTCTGCTTTAAATTCGTACTCTTTTGCTGTGGGTTTCAAATATTTCTTGCCCAAGTAGAAATGCTTGGTCTCAGATGATGTCATGGGAGTTTCAGAAGATTACTTTAAATAGTTTTGTTCTCAGGAACTTAATGGGAAGATGGAAGGAAGGAAGGAAGGAAGGAAGGAAGGAAGGAAGGAAGGAAGGAAGGAAGGAAGGAAGGAAGGATCCCCAAATGAACTAAATGCTCCAAACCTGCAAACATAGCATTTTACAATATTGCAGATATAGTCAGAACTTGAGATTTGGATTCTCCTAACTTTTCTTCCAGCATATCCTTACTATAGAAAAGTTTTGGACATATTCTCAATCTGCTGCATAAACTAGGTAGTGGAGAGGAATCTCCTGGCAGCCTTTCAGTCACACAGCCACTTCAGTCTGAAGTCATGAAAATATAGAACCAAGATTTTTATGCTGACAACCACATTCAAGAAAGTACTCAAGATTTTGAAGTATGTTTTTCTATTTATTTGTATTTGCACATTAAGCCAAAAATATTAACTTGGAGTTTATTATGCAGTAACTAAATTAAAATGATGTGACACTTTTCACGCAGTTCTGTTGCAGATAATGACATAAATTTTCTTTAAGAACTGCTGTAAACATCTCTTCTTTTGGTCCAGCAACAGCTAAACTCCTAGGTAGCACTTTGCAAAGACATTTCTTAATTTGTGGCTCTCTTTGTGACCTGGATCACTGAAACTTTATCTGTAAGAACAGTGGAAATCATCAAAATGAATTTCCAGCACCAGGCTTCCTGTTTACATTGTTCGGGGGTAGTTAAGAATTGTTAACATGTACTTGCTGTTCATGGTTAATGATACAATTGAGCCATCGCTGTGCAGTTCGCAGCCATTTAAAACTGTCGTAAAATAACCCAAATAATAGGATGATCAAAGCAATGGAGCCGGCTCTGCATGGTACTGTGACTGCAGCATTTGCAACCATTACTGTGGAGGGCTATAAATATATTCAGAATAGTACAAAAGAATATTCAGGTTACAAAAACTATAGTTCAGACCAGGATAGAATAATGAAATAAATATTCAGCTATGCTCGAGGCCCTTGAATGTTCCCGTAAACATCTTTGGAAGCCTACTATGATATGCCTAATTCCCAGTAAACAGATACCCAGCAATTTTTTTGAGAATCAGGATTCATTAAAGCATCACAAATCAAGCATACAAAAAGGGAGATACAAAGAATGATTAGAAGCCTTTTGTTGTGGTTTTTTTTGGTTGTTTTTTTTTTTTTTTGGTGGCGCTTTTTTTCTCCTTCCAGTTGGATACTTAAAACAGGTGATTCCAGATTTCTTTGTGAGAGCTGTGATACATATGCTGTGCTGAGTCTGGATGATTTCAGAAAGTGTTTTACTTTCCATGGAAAGCTTTTAGTTGTCATTGCATCCAGTGTTGCATAAGTCAATGATAAATCAAACTAATATATTATAAAAACTAAGCGTTAGAAGGTTTTATGGTTTAAAAGGAATCACAACAAAGCACAAGTGCTGACTTTTTATCACCTCTCCTTTGAGACCCAGTTTATTTCATCACTGATGTGAAGCATGTAGTACAAAACAAGATGACCTGGTTTCATCCTTGCTATAATTCCACTAAAGCAAAAAGCCTTATGCCAGGAATGAATTTGTCCCTATGTAAAAAAGGTCTTCACTCCTCCCAAGAGGAAACTGAAACTGGGTTCTGTCTGTTTTCATCAACTCTCTTTATCTCGCATCAAGGGGAGCTGATTGAACACAAGGAATTCCTAATATGAGTCACTTGTCATTCAAGCTCTTCTGGTTGAGGATACAGCGATTCCAGCTTTGTTTGGCAAAGTGAAAATTACCTTGTTTAGCAAGCCCAGCAACTGAGGGGAAAGTTGGCAACTGACCCACATGGGCTCAGTTTCTGTTTGTGACAAATTATCCTGAAGTGATTTGGAGATGCGAATAAAAATAAATCTTAATTATGGTGTTTTCCTCTAAATATAGTTGATGTATGGATATGAATCTTCCATGTTTCATTCTGGAAGTGCTCCAAACTTGACTGCAATAGCATACCGGGAATGAAAGAAATGCTAGCATGGCTTTTAGATTTTAGTGATCATTTAGCTGGAGGGATTTTTGATTGGCATGTACTCCAGAATGCTATTCACTGCATAGATCTCTCACCAGTTAAATTACAGTTATTTTCTAGACATTAAAGTGATGGGTGCTCTAAGGCTTCCTTACTAGCTTACATACATATATACATACATATATATATATTTTTTTAATAGGTATTTCACATTACAGGAGCATTTGCTTCCCACGATAAGTGGAGTTCTTGTAGCTGTCTTTGGACCTTATCCCAAGGGTTCTTTGAATGTAACTTACAGGTAGACTTTCAGTGTCATTTCTAGCTGTCAGTAGTGGAAATATTCAGTAGAGGCAGAGAATGGCCTTTTTATAAAATGATAATATAAGAGAAGCAAGAGCTAGAAAATATTTAACATGGTTGCAGTCATTTTCCTTGTCGTTTTCCCATCATTTTCATTTCTTGGTAGAGCGAGATCTCTCCCAAAATCTTCTGAGATAAGCTGCCACTGCTGTTTGCTAGAATCAGCCTGAAAGGGACCTTGCTTAGTTAGTGGGCAAGAAGAACTATCAAAATGTTTAGTACTGTGATGTATTTCAAGCTGAGTTCGGGAATTTAGTGGGGAAGTAAGTTATAGAAATCAACTCGTGGTGATAAACCCTGTAACTCTGTAACAGATCTGAATATTTTGTATGTTTTCCCTGAGAACAGCCTTTGAAAGAGCAGACGTGAGGGTCGTTACCTTAAAGCCACTGCAGAAGTCCGGGCAGTCACAAAAGCTTTCTCACATAGTCAAACTGCCTTGGGAGAACCTAATTTGCTGTTGAGGTATAATACCAAACAAATGCTTTTCATTAAGGAGCTGCATGAAACAGTATCAGTCTAACAAGAGGACTAGGCCTTTGAAATGTAAACAAAGTGGCTCCTCAAGGTAACATCCATTGCCTTTAATTGAATCTGCCTTGAAAACTGCAGTTTCCTTGGCAGAAGAAAACAAACTTTTACTGGCACGTTGCTTTGCCCCTCCAGCTCTTACCTCGCCAAATTTGGTATCAGGGGATGTTGTAAGAAAATGAATACTTTTTTCTACGTGTTGTAAAACCTTATGCTGCTATCACAGCGTTTGAGTTTGGCTGAAAGGAGACAAGGAGTTAATAGGAGGGTCTGACCTGCAGCAGCCCCTTGTTAGAACACTGACTGTGAGCCCTGCGCTGCCACCTGCTCAGTGGCACTCTTGGACCTTGCACAACAGGCACCAGGAGCCAAGGCCAAACTTCTGGCACACTTAACTTTGGAAAATTATGATTTTAGAGCCCATGCACGTACCTCCAGTACAGCCCTGAGGTTATTCTAGTAAGGAAGACATGGCAGGACTGACGGGATTTTTCTGCTCTGTGACAGTCTGAGGCCTGGCTATCAAACAGGTATTTAATCCCTCACATAGGACCCTAGACTTAGGAGGATTTTTTCTGTACAATCACAGTCATACAGAGGTAAAAATAACCAAGCCCAAGTACCTGTACAAAATTATTTTACAGCATTCTGTCAGTACCTTATGACACAGAAGTACAGACACTAAAAGAAAGGATGAATTCAATATTATTCTGAACTCATGGTGTCCCACATTGTTGTGCATATTTTGTGGGCAGTGTGTTTCCTTGCTTCTGTGACATGCAGAAACCAAGTCAGCTTCTAAAAACATGTAAATTGTCTCACTGACTGCATTAACTTGTGCCTCAGCAAAACTGTTGTCTTTGTAATATGACCACCACAATGCACGGACAGCTGCTGACAGGTCACACATATCTGGATCTCCTTGGAAATACACTTTTTGGGTGCTTATGGCACAGTGCTGCCTATGGAAAACCACAGCTAAACACACTGTTATAGGGTCATAAGAGACTAACCATTTCTGTAAACTGGAATGTAATGGATGATCCATAAAAGCAGACAGAAGTAAGAACAAACACTCAAGCTCAACCAACTGAACAAGTGAAAAGAGGTCCATGGGCTGCCATTCAGGTAGAATAAAGTATCCAGCACAGGAACTAGAATATTTTAACTTCAAATAAAATAAATACTACAGGATAAAATTCAATTAGTGTGTTTATATTTTTAATTTTGTATATAAATATAACTAATGGTGCAAAGGTAATAATGTTGCTCTTTGCAGATGACTTTAGTTCCCTATTTCTTACCATCCCACTTACATCACAGTTGCCTTCTAGATATTCTCTCTGATCTCTTCGTTTGGGTGTCATGACGTACAGCAGAATCATGAAATGAAAAGCTCAGAATCTGGGGGGAAGGACAACAAATAGATCTCTTATAGACATTAATAGCTTATGTTTAGAAATCACCAGACTCAGCTCTTAAATTCTATACCCAGGAACTGTTGTGCATTAACTGCTTGTAATTTGAACTTGGATGTAAAGAGTCTGTAGGTTTGCACAGTGCAGTTGTCTGCTCCACTTTGGGTATTAGAGACTCACCACACAGGAACAGAACTTCAGACCTGCCAGAGAAGGTCACTGATTATGGCACTTCTTAATATTAAGAACATCAGAATATTGTATTATCCATCATTGTGGATATTACAATATTTGGATAATACAATATGGTACTATCCATATCATTTTTGCTATAAAGATTTTTTGACACATATATGGATTTATTTAGAGCATTCTCTGTTAACTGATGCAAAGCCCTGTTAAGTCAAGATGGATTTAAAGGGGCCATTGTTAAGGAGTTAATTACTGCACTTCTCTGCTCTGTACAACAGTGCGGGCTGGGACTCTTCACCCCTTTCCTTCCCAGGTTCTTCTGGCTTCTAATTTTTGGCCTTTTAAAGCTTTGATTATTCTATTGTACTTTTTCAGCATCATAATCTAAGTTTCAGTGAAAATACAAACATCTGGCTTGGCAGACATGTCCCTTCACTAATGCAGTCATCAAAGAAACAAAGTTTTGCAGAAGGAATTAGAAACAACTGGAAGTAAAAGATCCCATAATGTTTATATTAATTTGTCTTAGAAAAGAAAGTCTGCTAAATATACAAGTCATGAAATGCAAAACTTTACACACTAGAAAAGCAGCTAGAGCGTATAAAAGACATTACATAAGAGATTTAGCATCTCATAGCAAAATGTCATTTATGGTTGGGATGTACTATGCAAAATGTGAAAACAGCTCATCATTTGAGAGTGTGTTTTCCTAGACATGGTGAAGAAATACTCAGCTAAGTGGAAGTGGCCCAGTATTAGTAAATGCTTTCACTACATATCCTAGTAAATGTGTTTGTCAGTCCTGCAGTTTTAATGAGCAGCAGCACTCTAAAAAACTTCTTTTCTTCTATTTGTCCTGAAAACTGTTATTTTCTATGGTCTGGGGGGGCGATAAAAGCTTGTTTACCTTTTATACAATAATAACTAAAGTAAGATATGATCCTCCAAAGTGCATTAAATAAGATTTAAACCTGCAATGAGGATATTTCAGGAATGTAATTTCTGAGTTTAGTCTCAGTGACTGGAATTTCTTTTGTGGGGATTCTTATTCATTGTGCAGTAACTGCAGCTCCAACCCTTAGTGAAGAATGTGTTTTGACTAATTTTAGTTTTATGGGTGTCAGTTAAGAATACCATGTGTCTTGATGTCAGGAGCTGCTTCATTGTAATTTGTGGCCTTGTGGCTAGCAGCTTGTCAAACCAGGGGTGGTTTTCTCTGTTTGAACTGTGTCTAATGTTTATTGGAGATTTTACACCTGGACCATGAAAGCTCCCGAACAAACATGGCTCTGATTTCAAGTGCAACATCCTCAGAATTCCTGTTTGATTCTTAGGCTCCTGTGTAAGCAATAGAAGGGCACATGCCAAACCTGACAATGAATTCCAAATGCAAACTATCTAGAACTAAACCCAAATCCCCATATTTGTAATGGGAAGGGATTTTCCCAGCATTTTCTTTCTGCTCACTGACATGGTTTACATCCTATTATGTGTGTGAATGTGCTTTCCCTTTCCTTTAAGTATGCAAAGTCTTGGTACTAATTTTCTCCTTTTTGGTAGACTCATCCTAAACCCAAGGGCTGCCCCTGAACACAATGAGAAAAGAGTTTAGGGGATGTGATTTATGGTTGAAACTTAAACTGAAGTGAAGAAAAATGCTTGTATGCCTTAGAGTTGTATGCAAAGGGACTTCCTTGGCCCACTGCCTCTGTCCTGATGGGCATCTTTGGTTGGGAATTTAAACAGTCCACAGAAAACAGAAGATTCTTAAAGAAAGAGATGAAATTACTGACAATTCACAGCACAATGGGAAGTACCACCCCAGCATCTCTGGGAGAGGAAAAGCAGACAGAACCTGCACTGTGATGTCTATGAGGGTAAACTGAACTGCTGCAGGTCCACATCTCTCCTACATGAGCAGCTCAGATTATCTCTGGTGAAGAAGTATTTGCATCATTTGTGTTTCCTTCTCATGCTTGCAGTGCATGTTGAAGGCCTGTTAACTGCCCAGGAAGGCAACATGGGGCAGGTTATCCTGCAGATGTGTCGGCTCAGCAATTCACAGGCCAATATCAGGCACTGGTATTGCCACAGCCAAAAGGATAATCCCACAGGAAAGACTCCTAACAGAGCAACCCCAGTGTACTTTCACGCACTGGGTGAATTTTGGTGTAGCATTCCTAGAAGTGCTCTGTGGAACTCCAGTTCTGAACCAGAATACCTCCATGGTACGCTCTGAGTGTGCAGAGGGGGAAGGGGGAGAGGATCAAAGGAGATGATGATCAAGGATCTTATTTCCCTGCCTTATCTAGTTCTTGTTGCTACATAAATAATGCAAATATAAGTGCAGTCACAAGGATCCCAGTCTTCCCTCAGCTATGAATATATTCTAATAGATTTAGTCAATTATAACAAAGATACAAAAATGACAAAAGTCTTTATTTATTGCAGCAGAGCCTCTACAACAATTAAACAATCCCAGTAAAGCCAAATGCTTCTTTGAAAAGTTTATTATATGAATGTTAAGCTTTGTACCATTCTGGGACCTGAATTAAAACCATCCGTTGGGCAGTAGCATTGCTGGATAGAAGCAGGAAGGTGGGCAGCTTGGGAAAAAAAAAAGAACAAAGTCATAGTTCCAGTGGCTTTAATTTGTTAAAGATCTTGTTAGGGCTATAAAACTTTACCAGGTACTGTAGTTTAAGGAGGGAGGTCTAGTCTGGTCATTCATGCCAAGCTGCTGTTTCAATTCCTAGCCTTGAGGTTTATAGGCTGTTATGTATTGAGCTAGTCCTGAACCATGAGTTTATTGAATATTTTGAGAGTTTGAGGTTGTCTTTCCTCTCCTTTCTGCCTTGGGTTATTAGTGACTACTTGAACCTGAAACAGGTCCATTAAATCTGTAGCAGCATTTTGTGTATTCTTCTGGAAGAGAGAAAAGGTTTTATTTTCTTTTTCTACAATGCAATAATTCAAAAGAACAAAGCACTCAGGAAGCATAGCATTTTTTCCTTCTTCTAAGCACCATCTCCTTCTAATAACATGCTTAATATCTCTAGCATTCATCAAAGGATTATTTAAAAGAAATAGAGCCTGTAGGTGTGATACTAATTACATATGTGAAGATGGATGTTATGCCAGGGCTAAGTGTCTGGCTTACTGGTGATGAATGTGAGAGGGTAAGGCAAAGCCAAGGCCACACCAGGAAAACTTCTCTTTTGCATCTCAACTTGCTCTTTGGCAGCTACACTCCCAGAGTTCACAAACAGACATTTGTCATACTCTGAAAGGGACATATATAGGGTCTGAATTATAGGTAGTTCAAGGAAATGAGGAGACCATCATTTCAGCAGGCTTTGGATAAAGCCCAGAAGCACAAAGCACTGCAGGGACAGGCAGAACACTGAGGCAAATGTGATCCTTCTAATTCATAAAAAGGACTGGGGCAGAAAAGCAGGCCTACAGGGCCACATCCCTAGCAGTTTACCTTTTTCTGGATAAATTTCCCCACTAAATGCCTTGAAAAGAGCATTCTCCCATGAGCAATGACCACAAGTGTCAATGGTCTGACTTAGTTCTGCCTGGTGAAGCAAGTCTGCGTTTTGGGTTGCATGGATAAGGAGACTTGCAGTGAGGATGCAAAACAGAGCAAATGCATTTAGCCAGAATGAGTATCCTTTGGTTTCAGGCATGGAAGATCTTGCAAATGTTTCTCACTCCTGAAGAAAAAGAAAACCTTTTTGACTTTTCCAGGAACTCTTACAAGTTTCTTGAAATCAATTCACAGGAAATTAGAGCAAATAGAAAGAAAAATCCCAGAAAATTGATTAAAAAACCCAAATAACTTCAGTTCATATCCAGCCTTTGGAGGGCAGTGAATGGATGAGTTTTCCTAAATTCATGCCTTCTGAAACTACACTGGCTTCAGAGAATCTACAGAAAAAGTGAGTTTGAGCCATTGTTTAGTACATCTTGCACTGGCATCTTAAGCTGCCACTCTGGTTCCCTTATCACCTGCATGTAAAGAATCTGACAGTCTGTATTTTAAAGTATTATTAATAGGATTTCTAAATTACACTTGTGCTTGAATGAACTAAATGCTTTCACATGACAAATTGATATGAATGGTTTTAATAAACAGAAAATGAGAAGTAGGTTCATCTGTCCCTGGGGGCTTAGCTGGCTCCATTCATTCGTTTTATTAAATCTTGTCTGTATGGCACTGTTGTTTGCATTGATTGATTACTTGCCTTAGCCCATAAACTTGGGTTTCTCCTGTGCTCCCATTTCATATGGCAATGAGATCCCAGGCTCAAAGAATTATCTCCACTAATAAGGAAGATTATACTCCATGTACCAAAACTTTCCTTGGCTACAGTAAACTCAAGGGAGACTGGACAGCAACAGATGAGTCAGAACTGTTACAGCTTAGACTATATTTTGTCAGTATAAAATGCTTCTAGCTAGTTCATTTGGCAAGAGATTAGAAGCTAAACAAAATTAAGTCGACTCTTTTTTTCTTTCCCTCTTAAAAAAAAAAAAATACCACCCAACCCAAACACTGTAATATAATAGTAATGAAATCAAACTGAACTATAGAAACAAGAGCAAGAATTCCTCTTCTCTTTCCCCTGTCACAGATAACCAGCACTACATAATAGCAGGGTTTTGTTTGGAATAAATGCTACAAAGTTTATGACCTATGTCAGCAAGTTTTCAGCATAAGAGTGACGGAGGGATTGTCTCTCCTGTGCTTTACCTTTGACAGAGCAGTTTTATAAACACTTGTTCTGGAATTGGAGGAAAGATTCTGCTGGAATACCTGGGATGAGTAGAAATGGGGAGACTGGTAAATATTATTTCACTGTTTTGATATGGCAAAGCAAAATTGAAAGTAAGTTACCAATCTGATGATAAAACTATATTTACTCCAATAACATAAACTACCATCTAATTGAATTTCAAGCTGAATTTTTAATAAAGCTAAAGCCAAGGACGGTGAAAACATTAAAAGCAAATTCTTGAGAACAAAATTAAGAGTTGCTGGAGTAACTTCCCGCTTATGTCATGGACTTTGAATCACTGCTGACTTTTTAATATATTCTCTTTTAGAAACAGAATATAAGAGGGACTCCGTTTCTTATGGTGAAATTCTCCACTGTGCATCACTTTGGCATTACTTAAAAAGCAGAAGTGATGCCCAACCTTGTTCAGGCCCTTGCAGAAAGATGATCTGAATTTAGAGTAGATGAGTTATGCCCGAACTCAAGTAGACTATTTTAGATAATAAATTGCATGACTTGGATTCTCCTGTCCCTTCAGGATAGGTGCACATCTGTGTCACTGCAATATAGGATGAACTACCCTGCCCAGCTGAAGGACCTGATGCTGATTACAAAGGAGGAAGATACACTGTAATGACCTCATATTGTCTAAATATTGATCAGAATAACGCCCTGTGGCCGATGGTAAATTTTTCTACAGTTCATCAAAGATAACCATCCATCCTAAACCAGATGTGAAAGATAGAAACTCTAATTTCTGTACAAAAGAACTCCTCTGTAGCCTGTAAGGGGAGCTGAATGCTCTCATTTTTTGTGTCTGTCACTCACCTTTGAGGTGTGGTCTCACTGTAGGCTCCAAAGTTGTATTTGAACATGACCTGTCCAGCTACAGAAACCTGATTCCATGTAAGTCAGCAGAAGTTTTGATGTTGATTTCCATGACAGCACCTTTGGCCTTTTTTGTCTGAAAGGCATCCCAGTTTCTCAGAAGGCTCCAACTCATGGAAGCTTACAGTACTTAGCTAAACACTTCCCTTGGGTCTGCTCCTCTATTATCCTTGGACAAAGAAAACATCAAATGCTATAAAATCAGAATTATAGTATATTACACTTGTACCATACTCATTAAATATGAGTACATTTAATGAAGCAAGAGGCAAAAAAATTGCTATCAAGCAGACTGAAAATAAGTAGCTTGAAATCATAATAGGAATGTGTACTTTGATATTTGAGTGGTAGTTTGCCAACCAGTGCAGTGGAATGATATAATGGAAAGGATGACAACATGGAGATTGTTGTGACAATGTCTGATTGTTATTTGTGTGTAATTTAAGGAGTAACCTAATCTTCTGTGCTAACACACATCAAAGAAACAAGAAATCGGTATTGCCAAAGAGAGGGCAGTTTTATAATTTCCAGACTGTCCTTCTTATAGTACAACTCTCGTGCAAGCTATCATTAATTTTGTGTATAAATACATCCTCAATGCAGCTCCTTTGCCTTCTCTTCATGACTTTTCTCCACTAACCTTCTTGATATCCATTAGTTTCGTATTCTTTATCTATGTATCACCTATAGTTGAAGGATGTCATGTGACACAACTGCACTAAACCTATGTAAAGAAATGTAGACCAGTTAATACACGGTAAGATAAATGAGACTGTAGTTTAAGAGTTATGTCTGTGCAAGATAAGGCAGTGACCAACTATTTTCAAAACACTGTCCTGCCCTTTTTAAATTATATTTACCAGTTTAAAGCTGCAAACCACTTTAATAAGCACGACATAATCAATCCCAGAACTAGCAAGAACTTACAAGTATCTACAAGTAGTTCAACCTTACCAAAAGACCCTGTAGGCATTTCAGTGCCTGATACATGTGCACATAGGTATTCATTTATAAAACACACATGTTTGTACATATGTTATGTGCATCTACATTATAGTGTTTAGGTAAACAGCTAATTCAGTTAGCCTTTTTACTATTGATGTTATAAATAAATCTGTGTCCAAGAACAGGCTTTCCACGGATAAAGGCTGAGCAATTTGCTTACAGAGTTAAAAAAGAACTTACCAAACTGAAGAGGACTAGCCTTGGTTTTAAAAGATGTATTGTATGAATGTCTGCAGTAATGTGTATGTACATAGACACTGAAAAATACTGCTGTCTTACAAACACACAAAAATAAGAGCACACAAGTGTACATAATATATATATGTACACATTGCTTTATGCATTCATGCTCACAGGCCACCATTTGAGAACGTGATGATTCCAGAAGCAATTCTAACTTCTTGTTACACCTTGTTTTGGTGTGAAAACCCTGTCAATAGTGTTAGGGTTGATTTTGAAGACGACTCCATTTCCTGACGGTGTTCCCAGCAGGACCCCAGGACCAGCTGCGGGAGCGAAGCGGGTGGGACGTGCCCAGCCCAGGCACAGCCACAGAGCAGAGGGAGGGCAGGGACGGGGGAAGTCAGGAGTGCTACTGCAGACAGAGGATCCTCAAACCACAGCCTTGGAGATACACACAGATGCTTTAAAGTACAGCCTTTCTTTTGCATATAATAAGGGAATTCTGACAGCGTATTGGCACACCCACCAGGAACAAAGCTTAGACAGGCACTGTCAGCTGCCCCAAGGCATTACATAAGAATAAAAGATTGAAAGGTGTGCTATGGGGATGATTCATATACCTGAGGCTTAGACCAGGTGCTCTGCAATTAACTGCATTAACCTGCAGCTGGAGTGAGTTCAGAGCGAAGGTTAGCTATTCTCAGTTCAATTGGTTCAAAATCTGTACTGGGGATTATATTCAGTTATTTATACGGCTGGGTTGTTGGTTTTTTTTTTTTGCTGTTGTTTTTTGGCTTCTTTTTCTGTCTGGTTCTGCTGAGAGGTTAAAAAAAAAGTGCTGTCTGTATGCTGAGTTCTAATAATATTTAATGCAGCAATTCTTCTAAAGTTAGAGGGAGGAACCACAAAATGGCATTTCAAGTTAGGATGACATTTATTTGGAATATCCACTGACTTGGGGTAGGTGGAGAGAGAGAGATGGCTTTGAAAAGCAGAATGCTTACAGGGATAACCCTTTTTCAGTTTTACAGAACATGGCAGGGCTTAAAAAATGTGCCTGCCTTAGCACATGGACAGACTACATGATCTCTTTTGAAATCTGCACAGGATCTTTTTACCCGCTGGGTTTAATTTCAGAATCCAGTACAGTCATTAAAGA
The DNA here is from genome assembly GCA_013396695.1 of Sakesphorus luctuosus. NCBI lineage: Eukaryota > Metazoa > Chordata > Aves > Passeriformes > Thamnophilidae > Sakesphorus > Sakesphorus luctuosus. The sequence continues at coordinate 379,248 of VWZD01004033.1, forward strand.
AAATAAAATTATGTTTGTTCTTTCATCTGGAGCACAGAGCAGTATCAATTTTTCATTCCCTCCTCCTTTGCATTCCCCCTTCAAAAAAAAAAAAAAAAAAGATGTATAGATGGAGGAATTCACCCTATAGCTCCCCTAAAATTTCTGATCTTCCACAGCTGCTTTGAATTGATTCTGTATACATGGTTGCCTAATGTGTGCAGCATGTAACACTGTTTCTGGGCTCTTGAACATGAGCTTGCCAAAACTCAAATATTATGTATACTGAACTTGCAATCAATCTAGAAAGGTCTGTCTCTGTCTTCCCAATTGTCTGAATTTTCTGATCACTCTCTTGTGGAGTAATGGAATATTCCAACACTGCAGTGTCTCAGCACTTCCCATTCACTAACATGGAGCAGGATATTCTTCATTTAAAGACAGGAGAAACAACGTTAGACAATGGGTGGAGTACACAGAGATGCTTTCCAGCAATGCTATCTCGTTATACTTAAACCTCGCCGTTGTCTTCCCTATGCAGATACAAGTATTCCCCCCACTGTGTTTCAATCCTTTCCAAATAACAATAATTCAACAGGAAAAAAAAATCTGAACATCTGAGAGTGGTGTAAATGCAACTCTTCCTCACCATATTCCACACTGGTGTAACTCCACTGTACAGGAAAGTTTTATGTGTCTTTCTCTGTACCACGCTGGCAGTCTGTGGGCTTGAGCCAGGTCGATCTCAGTTGAGTGCTTTAACCTTCCCATCAAATTCCTGCTTTGGCATGGGAAATACAGCCTTGTCAGGTTATGTATGAGGAGGATAAAAGAAGAGACTGGATTTTGTAACATTAGGATTGATTGTGGTTTAGGTTGTGAGTGAATGTGGGGCTCAAATAGCCAATAGAAACCCTGGCCCAAAACACAGCCTGACCAGGTCTCTCTCATCCTGCAGCCCAACAGCCCAAATCAGAGATTCTGCCAAGCAGCTATGGCTAGGGTTTAATGTCATCAGATGAGGGCAAGAATGTACTAGAAACACAACAGGACTTTTGGACAGGATGAACTTCTATGCTCATTTTGTTAAATCTGTCATGCCTGCCTTAACTACTGGATCAGTCTCTCCTGTGCTTCTTGCATGCAAGATACACAAAGCATCTCTTTTTTGTGATCTGGAAATAATAAATGGCATTCCAAACAATGGTATTTAAAGGTCTCACTTTTCATGCTTCCTTCACAGAACATGGGATTGCCATCACACTCTTAAAATTCAAATGCCAGATGGAGAATATCCAAGAGCAACTTATAGCAGTGATTAAACCCATATCACACATTTCTGACACCTAAGAACGTAAAATGGATAAGCAGATCAGGCCAAAAGTCCATCTAACACGGTATCAGGTCTCTGCCAGTGCCCTCTAGCAGATGCCCAGTGTAAGAATGGGTAAAGCATAAAGCTATGGTGGAACTGGTACTTCCTCAGTATATCAGAATATGCATTGGTGGAGTAACATATGCCTGTGGGGAATGTCATGTGCATATGGGAATCTTGGAATTACTAGATTTTAGCTCAGATCTGAAGTGGGTCAAGGATTGTTAAAGGTTAAAATTCTTATTATTAAATCATGCAAATAAAAGTTATCTTAAGACAACAGTGTAAGTTAGAATGAGTTAGAAGACATGAGTGCTCACACAGAGAGGTCTGGAATTTTAGCTTAAATCCCAAACTAGCAAATCATCTTAAACCCGTTGGTAGAATCTGATGATCTTAGAGGTCTTTTCCAACCTTAACAATTCAATGATCCTAATAGATTACTAATGCAAGATAGTTTTCCCTGCATGACAGCTTAGAGTTGCTGATAAAACTCTAAAATTGTTCTTTTTGTCTTGCATGGGACAAACATACAGGCTTTATGAAGTGGGGCACTGTAAAAGTATAAACTAGTCTTCTGAAGTGAAAAAGACCATAGAAATAATACCAAAATACTGAATTTGGAAGATATGGGATTAAAAGAACTGACTGATCTATTGCATCCCAACTCTCTGCTGCTGAACAGTTGATGAAAGACAATGCCATCTTCTTATGGAATAGGGATATTGCAAAAAGCATGTAAGAGAATTAAAGACTGCAGCTGTCACCCATTTTCAGTGAGGGAGATTTTTCAAGTTTTGTAGGTCAAATTTTCTTTTTTTAAATTATTATATCAAGTCTGAGAAGTGCAGAAGTCTGAAAATGTGCTGATTCACAGACTCTTTTGTTTGTTTCTCAATAACTGCATCATCTTCATGATTTCTTGAATCTGGTCAGTTACGGAAAGACCAAAAGGATATGTAATCTTATTTACTGCCTTCAAAAGGACATGAGTGGTAGACAGAGAACAACACTTTGTGGCACCTTTGAGGCGCTACAGCTGGGAGCTGCAAGCACTGAGAGTACCTCTCAGGATCTTCCAGAAGAACAAACCCAATTTTTATAGATCTCTGCAAGCTAGATGCTTCAAATATTTGTATCAGAATTTTATTGGCAGACACTTTATGCTGCTTTACAAAACAGCATCGAATCATTTAGGTTGGAAAAGATCTTTTAAGATCAAGTCCAACTGTTCCCCCAGCAGTGCCAAGGCACCATGTCACTAAGCACACCTACACGTCTTTTAAATACCCCAGGGATGGTGACTCCTGAGCAGCCTGTTCAGTACTTGACAGCCCTTTCCATGAAGAAATTTTCCCTAATATCCAATCTAAACCTCCCCTGGTGCAATTTGAGGCCATTTCCTCTTGTCCTATGGCTTATTCCCTGGGAGAAGAGCCTAACCCTCACCTGGCTACAACCTCCTCTCAGGGAGCTGTAGTGAGTGAGAAGGTTCCTCCTGAGCCTCCTCTTCTCCAGGCTGAGCTTCCCCAGCTCCCTTGTCCTTCTCTGGACAAGCTCCAGCCCCTCAATGTCTTTCTTGTGGTGAGGGGCCCAAAACTGTGCCCAGCACAGGGGGATGGTCACTGCCCTGGTTCTGCTGGCCACAGTATTGCTGATCCAAGCCAGGATGCCATTGGCTTTCTTGCCCACCTGGGTACTCAAAAACATGAGGAGTAGAAATTCTCCTGCATCAGAGTTTATTTCTTCTTAAATCACAGAAATGAAAGGCCAGATATTATTACTTTTCTTCTTTTGCACCATCCAGGTGGCACACAAATGCTACAGGTTATACAAACTAGTGCCCAGAAGTGGCAGTTCCTGGGAGGTGGTTCATGTCCCTGCAGTGCCTGGCACTGAGTGCAGGAATAGCCATCCAGACTCCTGAGACCCAAGAGACAGTTTGCTTGGGGTTCTACTGCTCCTGCCTGTTGTTACCTGCTTTCACTTGTGTTTGTGAAGAGATACAGACTCCTACCTGAATGAGAGAGATTTTAAAAGACTGGTTTCACCTTGAAAAGTAAGACAGGAAAAGTTATGGATGGAAATAAGGGAAGAAATGACAACTAATTAATCCTCACTATCATATGCAGTTTTCACTGTGTTTATGTCTTTACAAGCCTAGATTTGGCTGCAAGATATGCAGACAGTGCATGCAAAAAGACTGATGAAAAAAGTTTATTGAATGGTGTATAAAAGAAAATCTGCATGCATTTTCTTTTTTACTGGGCCTGTCCTTGATTTTAGTGTATGAAGAACTTTGTGCTGTGACCTGTGCTCTAAAAGTATAATATCGCTGTCATATTAGAGTTTAAGTGAAAAGGATATTCTCCTACCTTTACGTCATTTTAGAATTATTTGGTTTATTTCTGACCAGGATTTTTTTTTCTGCTTTTCCTTTAGTTTTGTTTGTTGTTTTTGTTCCTAGGAGGAGAAAAATACTGTATCTTTAAATTAGGAGTAGCTGAATAATGAATCTTGGGCAGTGAAAAGGCTAATGTGCTGTGGAAGAGAAGGAGTTTAATCTAATTTAGTTGGAGGGTGTCTGTCTGTGGTGTTGTTTTCTGGACTGTGGGAATAGAGGAGGGAAGCTGCCCCAGTGAATGGTTCCTCCTGAGCCAGAAGCAGTGGGGAGTCCCTTAGATGCCACTGATCCGAAGCCAGGCCATGAAAAGGGGATTAAAGAAATGTTCTGATTTGCAATTCACACTAATGCACCCCGTCGAACCTTTGGTAATATTTCAAACCACATTTCAAGGGAAGTGCCCTTAAAATAGCCAGCTAAATTGTATTAGAGCAATACTATACAACCCACTCATCCATTTATGATTTGTTTTTGTTTTTAATTCTTTTAACTCTTGGTGGTGGTGGCTTTCTAAGGCAATTAAAACTTTCATGCCCTGTGAATATTCGCAGTTGCATGGGAATATTTCTCAGTATGCCTGCCCTATTAGGCAGACATGTTTACCTAAATTTTGGAGGAAAACTGCTACAAAGATTCTGTGGCTAGGAAAAAACAAGCCCACTTGGTTTAAAAAGGAAACATTTCTCTGCATGCCACTTAATTTTATTAATGTCTAGTGGAAATTCAGTAAGAAATACAGGCTTATAAAATTGCTAAAATAGTTATCAACTTTCTTTTTGTGTGTGTGATCTTTTTCTTTTACAGTGGTTATCTTCTGTATGACTATTTTTTTTTTAATATATGTGTTAGAATTTGTTTCTGGAATGAAACACGTAGCAGATGTAAGGAGTTTAAAAGTACCTGAATAAATGCATACAAATATAGATGAGGATAGGATTATTGAATGGGAATAACATTAAACTGATCCCTATTTTTTGTGTAATAATCAGCTGGCCAGAAATATTAAACCTGAAAAACAGTTATAGCTACAGACTTCTTAAACACAGGATTGTCAGTATCAGTTCACGTTCTTTCATAACACACTATTGTTAATCATCCATAATTTAGACTATTTAACTAAAAATCTTTAATGTACTAATTAACTCTTCAACTCCCCAAGCTGATAATTTCATTTCTCTTTACTGCTGAAGTGTCGGAACATTTTATCTCAAATGGATTATTTGGGTCTTCTTTAATCCCATTTCAGAAAACCACTGTAATTTCCATTGACTCTAACATGGATAGAATAGATGCAACTTTGATTTTCACCACTACCCATATCAAAGTATTTTATTACACTGTCACTGTAATAGATTATACAGCATTAAACTTGGCCATTGCAGGGATGAGGGCTGGGGGTGTCTTTTTTTTCTTGGCTTGTTTATCCTTTGCTTCACCTACAAAATATTTAGTTATGGTTTGAATTACCACATGCCTTATTAAATATTCAAGTTTTTTAATCTTTTCCTCACAGGACAGAAGAAGAGCTGGACTTTAAGATACAGATTATTCCTCTGCACATTTTTGGGAGGTGGGGAGATGGATAGCTAGAGGGAGAAATGCATCCTTCCTGTGAGTTGGCACATTATTTGAAATCATGTTTAATTATAAAGTTTCATTAAAAATCTTTTGCTTAAAATTTTAGAAGCCTAATAAGATTTCCATTAATTTAAACATATCACTATTCCCACAACGGCCCAAATGCTTTCTTTTTCCTCTTTCATCCATGGTTAAATATGTAAATAAAATGTCTAAAGTCATTCTTCAAAGAAGACAAAAGAAAAAAGAGCTGAGGGAAAAGACAGCCATAAAATTCCTCCCAATTCTCCATAACATTTGCCAGAGGGGGGCCAACTCCTAGCCAGGGCCTAGCAGCAGGGGTGCCTGGCTGCTCCATAGAATCTCACATCTCAAATCCCACACACAGGAGAAAAAAAAATAAAATAAAATATCTTTTCAGCTGGAGCCATCAAAAGGCTCTTTTCATTTATTAGTTACAGAGGTATCTTCCAGTTGCTGATTTCTCAGCGCTCTCATTTTTCTATAATAATGTTCTATTTGTTACTTTCACTGACTCAGGCTCGTTGAATGGGTGATGCTCCGAGATAGCTCTTTAAAAATAGAGAAAGTAAAATAAATGATCTAAAGCAGGATGCACTGGCTAAAATAATGGCTAGAAAAACAAGGCTGATTTAAATTGGCACATGAAAGATCAATTAAGAGGGACCCAACTACAAAGGTTGGAGGTTTCCCCCCGCTTTTTTTCCCTCACTTTCATTTATGTTTCTTTTTTGCCTCTTAGGAGAAAAAGGTTGTTATCAGTGCTATGGAAGAAAAAGGTCATGTTTTATTTCATGTATTTTTTCTAGATTACTTTAATATCAATGGTGATAGAACATGCTGTACAAAATTACTTGTGGAAAAAAAATAAAAGCAAACTCCCAAACGATCAAGTTGAGCAGAACAAACACTGAACATGTTCATTCTACGTATTATTTAAATTCCACTTTTTATTATTATTTAAATTCTACTTTTTTAAAGTAGAATCTACTTGTTCATTGTAAAAGCTTTCCCCACACTTCCCTGCTACCCCCAACTGAGCTCTCTAGAAGAGGAATCAGGATGAATACAAATACTAAGAAAACAGGCTTAGATTAATGAAGAATGGAAATGCCCCAACACACACTCTCTCACACACACATACATACACGCAGACACACTAAAATAAATAGAGCTTTTTTTTTATTTGCACGTAACACTGCCTGCTTTTGTAACATTCCCTAAGGAATCTATAAGTGCCCAAGGAAAGGTCAGTCCCTAAGACCAGGACTTTATTAATATAATCTCCTCGATCCACTGAAGAGCCACAAGAAGGACTACTGTTTTAAAACACTGTTATGATGGCTTTTACTCCTAGGCAAAAACTAGCCCCATCTTCAGTGGTTTCAAAGACAAACATTAGCCCTGGTTTGTTGTCCTTGCTTGGATCCATTTCACCCTTATCACAATTGAGGAAGCCAACAGTTTCCTTTCTAGAGCCTGGTGGGGTATTAACTCTGACCCTGCGGGATTTGGGAGTTTCCAGGAGAATCCGTGTTCTTTTCGATAAAAAACGGGACTAATGGAGAGGAGCCCGGTTTGTGTGGGTGCACATGAATGAAGAGAAAAAGAGATTTTCCTTCTTCATTAGTATGTTCGCTAAAACTAAGCTCAAAAGGGAGGTAAGGGGGGTTGAGTAGAGCTAATCTTTGACTTCTGATCACAGTGCTCCTTTTCCGTCTCTAAAATTGCGAATTATAGTTTGGCTTGGGATTTAACTTCCTCCTTCTAGCTCTGATAGACCAATAAGCAAAATAAATCTCAAAGCTTAACTTTAAAAGTAAACACAACTCGCTTCAGATTTTTTCCCGTCTCCAAAATCTCTAAGTATCTTTTCTATAGTGGATGAAGTAACTTCCCCAAGGGTATGTCTCTAGTTAGGGATCCTTATTTAAGGAAGAGGGGGGAAAAAAAAAAGAAAAGAAAAAAAGAGAGAAAGCCAAGCTACTTTTCGAGTGATGCCATACTCTGATTAAAACCATAATCAGGTACTTTTTCAGCAATCCTGCCTGTCCTGTTCATTTAGGAATTCGAGACAAAGCACGACATTTGAAAACAGCTGAGATTCCAGGCTGAAAGCAACCATATTTTATGACCCTGGCAGCGAAGAGTTTATAGCACTCGTCATAAAATGCATCCTCCTCCCCACATCCTCCCTGCTAAAGCTTTGCCCCCCCTCCAATAAAGGCAGTCAAGGAGGCACCACCTTCAACCCTCTTATTAGGAGACACGAAGTCTGAAGCCTTCGCTCTCCCTGGCTTCCTACCTGAGCGAGGGAGGGCAGGCTGACGCCTTCTACAGAAAAGATCTTGTTAAACTTTCAAGGGAGGGCAACGGGAGGGAAAGGAGAAAGGAAGGAAAGACAGAAGGAGAGAGAAACAAATGGGGCTTTTTCTAATCTGTGCCGATCAAGGAGAACCTGTAGGGGTCCTTAAGGAGGTTTCAAGGCGTTCCGAGTGATTGGAAAGTAATCACCGTGTCAGCTTCACCTTTCTCATGCAAAGTGGATGTCGTATGCGAGGCGGATCCTGCACAGGTCTTTTTTTTTTCCTTGGTGCTCTTTTTTTTTTACTTTATTTTATCCTTGGACTCAGCCGTCCCCCAGAGCCCCAGCTGCTCCGGCCCCAGGAGTTCCTGCCAGGCGGGGGGAGCGGAGCCGGCTCAGACAACACGCACACGCCAAGCGCTGCTCGGCAAAGCGCGGCGGAGCCGACCTATTGCAAACCCAGACCAGAGGGCGGCGAGGAAGGCAGGGGGGATTTTCCAGGCCCCCCTCTTCAATGGCTTAGATATTTCCTCCTCCTCCTCCTCCTTTATTGGGCACTCGGATAAACCAATCCCCACCTCTCGGCAAGAAAGTGCGGAGCTGTGACCAGTTCTAGGGAGAGGAAGAATCCCCGGAGACACCCGCTGCACCAAAGAGCCGCCCGGGACATGTGCGAGTGGAAGCGGTGATCGCTCGGATCTGATCTGCCCGGACCCAAAACTATCCCGGCATCGCTCTGCCGGGAACGAGGAAGAGGAGGAGGAGGAAGGGTGGTGGGAAGACGGATCGCAAAAGTGGAAGCCCGGGGAAAACAAAGTTGCCGGGCTGCCCGCAGTAAGTTCCGCGCATCTGTGTGCTGGGGGGGCTCTCCCTTGCCGCGGCCGCCGGGGGAGCCGCCCGCCCTCTCCCCGCGGGGCCCGGGCGATGCTGCCCCGCAACGCCGCCCCCCGCCCCGCGCCCTCGGCCGGCTCGGGGGCGATGCTGTCCCGGACAGGGGTGCGGCGGCCTCTGCAGTGACCCCCGAGGCCGCAGCCCCGCTCTCCGGCCCTACGAGAGCCGCCGCGATGGGGCCGGCGGCGAGGAACGCCGGCAGGACCGTCCTGGTGCTCTGCTGGCTGAGCGGCTTCTGCGCCGGCATCAGCTCCATGGACATCGACCGCCCCGGGGACGGGAGGTGCCAGCCGATAGAGATCCCCATGTGCAAGGATATTGGCTACAATATGACGAGGATGCCGAACCTGATGGGGCACGAAAACCAAAGGGAAGCTGCCATCCAGCTGCACGAGTTTGCCCCCTTGGTGGAGTACGGCTGCCACAGCCATCTGAAATTTTTCCTCTGCTCCCTCTACGCCCCGATGTGCACTGAGCAGGTTTCTACCCCCATCCCAGCCTGCAGGGTGATGTGCGAGCAGGCGAGGCTGAAGTGCTCCCCTATTATGGAGCAGTTCAATTTTAAATGGCCAGACTCGTTGGACTGCAGCAAACTGCCCAACAAGAACGACCCCAATTACCTGTGCATGGAAGCCCCCAACAACGGGTCCGATGAGCCACCCAGAGGATCCAGCATGCTGCCACCCATGTTTCGTCCACAGCGGCCCAGCAGTGGCCACGACCTACAGCAGCATAAGGACAGCCTCAGCAGAACCTCCTGCGAAAATCCTGGCAAGTTCCACCATGTGGAAAAGAGCGCTTCCTGCGCGCCGCTCTGCACTCCAGGGGTTGATGTTTACTGGAGCAGGGATGACAAACAGTTCGCTGTCATTTGGATTGCCATCTGGTCCATTCTGTGCTTCTTCTCCAGTGCTTTCACTGTACTCACGTTTCTGATAGATCCTCAGCGTTTCAAGTACCCCGAGAGGCCCATTATCTTCCTCTCAATGTGCTACTGTGTCTACTCAGTGGGGTACATCATTCGCCTCTTTTCAGGTGCTGAAAGTATTGCCTGTGATAGGGACAGCGGCCAGCTCTATGTCATCCAGGAGGGACTGGAGAGCACTGGCTGCACCATTGTGTTCCTGGTTCTGTATTACTTTGGGATGGCGAGTTCCTTGTGGTGGGTTATCTTGACTTTAACTTGGTTTCTGGCAGCTGGGAAAAAGTGGGGGCATGAAGCAATCGAAGCAAACAGTAGCTACTTTCACTTGGCAGCATGGGCCATTCCAGCTGTGAAGACCATAATGATCCTAGTTATGAGAAGGGTGGCTGGAGACGAGCTGACAGGGTTGTGCTATGTTGGCAGCATGGATGTGAATGCCTTGACGGGGTTTGTACTCATTCCTTTGGCTTGTTATCTAATCATTGGCACTTCTTTTATTCTTTCTGGGTTTGTGGCCCTTTTTCATATCAGGAGGGTGATGAAAACAGGTGGAGAAAACACAGACAAGCTGGAGAAACTTATGGTCAGGATTGGTGTCTTCTCAGTCTTGTATACAGTGCCTGCAACTTGTGTGATAGCTTGCTATTTTTATGAGAGACTGAATATGGATTATTGGAAAATTGTGGCAACTCAACAGAAATGCAAGATGAACAACCAGACTAAAAATTTAGACTGCATGATGAATAACTCTATTCCAGCAGTAGAAATCTTTATGGTCAAAATTTTTATGTTATTAGTTGTGGGCATTACTAGTGGTATGTGGATCTGGACTTCCAAGACTCTTCAATCCTGGCAAAATGTTTGTAGTCGGAGATTAAAGAAGAGAAGTAGGAGAAAACCTGCAAGTGTTATTACAAGTGGTGGAATCTACAAAAAACCTCAACATCCACAGAAAACTCACCTTGCAAAATATGAATCGACGTTACAACCACCCACTTGCGTGTGACCAGGTTATAGAAAAGACTGATCTCACCTCTACAGATTTACAAATGTCCAGAGTAGAGTCAGAAATTAAAAAATGAATGGTGCTTTTTTTTTTTTTTGTCAGAACAGTTTAATATCTCAAGGCACAAAAAATGTATCATGCTGAATTCAGGACCTGGTGAAAAACTGAAGGTAAATTTACTTATGGAAAGGTTTTCAGTGAAAGTAATATTGTGAATTAAAACAGTCTGTTCTGTTACTAATTTGTAGTTAAGTATTACACCCAGCCCTCAAATTAAAAAAAAAATCACACACACAAAAAATAAAAAAACAAAACCAAACACAACAACAAACACTTACTTAACTTTTTCATGTAGCTGAGCTGGATTTCCTATAGGTTTCTCAGTAACAAGGTATAGTCAGGTTTTTGGAGCAGTGATTTGGTTTTAAAAGTGCCCAAAGAGCATTGTCTCTTCGGGGACACCAAGGTCCCGAGGAGACCTCTCCGCAGTAAGGATGCTATCCGGGAAAGCAACTTCCGTGCTAACTTTAAAATCCTTTACAACTCAGCTCAGCCTAGTGCGTTTGGAGTGCCTAAAAATAGGTTCAATCTATAATGCTCACCAATATTCTTTCACCAGAAGAGAAACTTCCTGCACCAGACACAAACTTTGTGAATAAGAATAATGTGCAATACATTTTTTTTCTTACCATGACATGAAAAGAGAAACAAGTATTTTGCTGTACATAAAGACAACAAAAGAAATCTCCTAACAAAAGAACTAAGAGGTCTAGTCCTCAGAAACCCTTTAGTGTTACATTTTGTGGCTTTTTAATGGAAATCAAGCCAATGTTATACACGTTTGGACTGATTTGTGCAAAAAAAAAAAAAGGGGGGGATCAATTCAAAGAGACCCAAAGGGCTTATTGACTCTTTCTATTGTTAAACAAATTCTCACTATGAATAGATCAAGAAGCACTAGATTCTGCAAAGGGAAGCTTTGTATAGAGTGATGCTCTTTACTGTGCTGGGGGTGCACAGTTTTGTGCTGTATATATTTGTAATATACAATTATTTTTCATGCTCCACTATTTTATTAAAATAAAATATGTTCTTTAGTTTGATAATTTTGTGTGTTCTAAACTTTCTCTGACGTGCTTTGCGGTTAATAAACTTGTTTTCTCGATTATTTGATAAAAGCACACTTTGAATATAATAGTTGTTTTTATACTTGCCTGCAAGTGTAAGCAGAGAGAACAGCAGTTAACTCGAAATTGCAAGTTGGAACTAAATAAATGGATTTTGAAGTTGCATCTTTCTGTGAGCCTCTGCAACTGAGAAAACAGAATGGGAAGAAGCTTTAGTGATGTAAAAAAGCTGCAGTGATGTAGAGTAGTACCGTGTTTACAAAGCACTGAGATTACAACAATGATCCTTGGTTAACACCCCTTGAAAATTTGCATAGGGTATGTTCAGCATGTTAAAGATAGCTGGCTCACTTCACACAGCTTGAATACAATGCAGTCTCTACCCTTCGGGGAATTTTCCCCCCCTCTTCTGACACTACTGAAAGTATCACTATTATTTGTGAAAAGACTTAGGGAAGACCGGGAAATGCGAATGCAGGATTTGAGTTGTGCTTTAGGAAAGTTACCTGATGAAATTGTAAATACGTTTTCAAGAAGTTTTGAGTGGAGCATGATTTTGTGTGAACCTCAGGTTTTCCATGCAGTTGACTAACAGACTCTGTGATCACCTGGTGAGACAGGAATAGAACCTCACTTACTCACCCAGGCTGTTCTAGAAAACCCTCTGTCAGGTATCTCATCACAGAAAGAAGAAAGGTCTTAATGGACTAGGGTAGAGAGAGAGACCCTGTGACAGTCATCTTGTGCCTGGGAACTTTAAACAAAAGGTTCTTTATTAGTGCTCTCTTTTTACAACTTATCTGTGTAGTGTGACAGATAAATTTTTGCCTTCTTTTACTCTTTGTAAATATTTCCAGCAATGACAAGGAACTTGAATGACAAAAACTATCTTGGAGGTATTATTAATAATATTTACATAAAATGCACATTTGCAAAGCAGCTTTCAATATAAAATTTATCTTTGGGGGGAAGAGAAAATATATTTTTGCTCCTTTGTGCCTGTGTGCCACAGTTTGATACACAGCTTTTAGATGCCCTGGAAGTTAATCCTGTCAGAGGACACCCTGCTGGAGCCAAAGTAGGACATTGCACTAAACAAATCCACTTCTGAAACCACCGAATTAATGCCTATGCATCTGTGTATGTTCTCGTGAAGATCAGTTGCATTAGGTCCTAAGAAATACAAAGTTTAAAGTAACTCGTGTATTGCAAATGGCTACAGGAACCCTTCAAGTGTGTGTTCTGTCACTGTGTGTGTCACCTTGCCAGGAATGTATCTGCCTCACACAGATTTAATCTCTGATGGAAAGGTTAGTGCTGGTTTTACTAGTGACAGGTTTGTTTGGAGGATGGTTTCAGGCTTCACTCTAAAATACATTAGTCACTCAAATAAACATCTTGCTATTTTTGTAGGCTATAGAAAATTATTTGCTTTCATTGTTGGGGATGAATTCTTACAGCCTGCTATGAGGATCCTGGAAGAGGGGAAAAATGAAGAAAGATGTTCAGCAGTGGCTGAATTCCTGCTGCCAGTCTGAGTTTAATCAGTTGTCAGCTGAGGCCCTTCATTGTCACCAGAACAGAACTATAAGTTCTATGAAAATGCCAAATTTGAAATCTTGGCTGAATGCATCATGGTACAAATAGGTTCTCACTAAGCTGTGAACTAAGTAGTCAGATTTTATTTCATGTTTGCAGCCACTCGGGAATTATTATTTGGGGAGGGGTTTACTTGTAAGCAGAAAAGACTCTTCAAGTATATAATGATGCTTATTTCTTTACATCAGGACTAGTACACTGTAAATGCACCAGAGTGTAATGGTTGTCTTTAAGGACGTCTCAAGAATTATTTCAGAAATTGTACTTCTTATTGTCCTATAACTCCTAACAGTCTTAGCAGTTTAATACTGATGTTGCTACTTAAGGAAATTGGAAGATCAAAACTGTTAAGGGAAAATGATATCCTTCTTTTCACAACATCTCATTAATTCAACATAACATTATTAATAATTAACAAAGAATGTTATTATTTTCTTAGAAGGCTGTGTATTAGCAAAATGATAATAATAAAACAAAAAATTAAGAGAATACCTCAAAAATACTCTTTATTAAACTTCTTTAGTTTTCACAGTAATTTTAAATTTTAGTGAAATCATGTTTGTATTTTTATTTGTGGAATTTTATAGGATTTTTCTCTAAGTACTGTCAAGGCCTATTAGGTATTTGCTTATCATCAGACTTTTAGGAAAAGTGTTTATACATGGTTACATTAACAATCCAGTCACTCCATAGGAAGCTTGTTGAGGAAGGCACATCCAGTGGAATTTATCAGATAAAAATCAGATAAAAATCCTAAAAGAAATGCATTCTATTAGTGTTTGCACACACTGGAAATGAGGAATCAGGTGGTTGCCACATGCCTGTGTACAGTGCTCTGTTCTCTCCCCTTGGAGCAGGGAGAGAACTCACAGGGTAGAAATTGTCTCAAACTGTGGTGTTGTGTCTCAGCATTCAGGTGGAGATTTGTATGTTAGGGCCAGGGAGAAGAAAGACAGAAAGCTCCTTTTTCTGGCAAGGGTAGCTTAGTAGAATACTTTGGTTTACTGAAGAGAGATGAATGAGGTAGGAGTATGAGATCAGCAGGGGGAAATGGGATTTGGGGAAAAAAACCACAAAATTCTAATTACAACAGTAAAAGTTTTGTTTCTCAGTGAAATGCTGATGCGTCTTAGAATATAATTAAGCTCAGTAGTTTCAGGGTTTGCTTTGAGATGTGACATGTTAGGACACTTTGAACGGCATCATGGTTGAGAGGATGCGAGGAGCTCAGTCAAGGAATGTTCAGATCTCTTATCAGATTTTTTCCAAAGTAACATTTCATATGTATGTTATTATACAGCCATTATTCACATATGGCTGTCATCCCGTGGCTTCAAACTATATGAGCAGCCCCGTAACAACAGTGTCTGTAACATACACCCTTCTTATTCCAACACTTAAAATCCATGGCTTCAAGGGGATAGTTCTGTAATGATGGGATATTATGTGCTCAGGTGGTCGTTTGATGACAGGTGGTCTCCAACAACAGATGGCCTCAAAGGAGCAACTTCAGTGCGTTTTAGTTTAAAACATTTACACATTTCTTAAAAAAAAATTTTGAAATGTTATCCTTGTGTAATGTTCTTAAGTATTTTAGACAGAGTAGCCAAGTTATTAACACTGACAGATGATAAATCAGGGCATCCTTTAAAAGGTGGGTGATGGTGATTATGTGGTCTTGGAGCTTGCTTTGATCAGAAGTGACAGGCCTGTAAGGTCTGTGCCACTCAATCCCCCCTGAAGGGAGATCAGCACCTGTTTGCACTTTGAGGCTCCTCTACCTCCCACTGCCTTCCAGCACTATTTCATCTTTTTTAACACACTTGATGTTGATTAGCTTTAAGCAAAGTCATTATTCATTTACAAAACACTCCTTGATGGAGCTTACTCAAAACTGTATTTCAGTAGCAGTGTTTGTGCTGTTACAGTTAGGGTTCTATCAACATCCCTGTTACAAAAGCTTGATTTTCAGTGAGCCACAAGTTAAAATCACCTTGGGTGCCAATATTAACCTGATTTTTTTCCCCCCAAACAATAGTATGTATTGCCCATGAGTGTGTTCAGCTGGAGCTTTCTGTATCTTTACATGTTTATCCAGAAGAGACACCTGATCAGGTTTGTGAAACAAACAGGTCCTGATTTGGTAGATCTGATTTTAGCTCAATAAATATTGTTCCAAATAGCTTTAGGTCTTTCTTGTGAGATGTAATGGTTATTTCTAGAAAACAGCACAAACAAGGCTTTGACTTCACCAAGTCACAGAAATGAGTCCTCATAATTATTTCATGTTGTAAATGCAGGACTTTGGTACAGACTTGCCAATGCAGATGCAAATGCCCAGTGCAGCCATCAGTATCTCATTAGTTAATTCCAGTGTGTCTGAGAACAGATGTGGTTCGTGCCTGTCTGGTTTGGGAGCCCAATTCTGCTTTTCCTGTAGTAGCAAAGTTAAAGCTTTGGGGAGTTGTACATCAAAGGCAGGACTGAGTGATCATTGTGTATATTTGTAAGGCATTGTTTAAAAAGGAATTCCTTCAGTTTGTTGTCACTAGTTTCTTCCTTCTATTCTTCAAGATCTCCTCATAGATCTGCTCCACTGAAGTCAACGGGTGTCCAGCTAATTTCAGGGTATGCTTTCAATCAAACTTCCTATCTCAGGGAAAGCATGTACTACAGGAAAAGTCATTATTTAGACTTTTTTTCTCCCCACATCAGAGCATTTTTTGAAAGCCCTGATATGACATAAATCCATGATAAGGAAAAAAATACCCGTGAATGAAAGTATTTCAATTATATTTTCAAAATGTGGTGCTATGCTAAAATGAACAAAGCACAGTATGTTGCAAAACAAAGTGTCATTTCAAAATGAAATTCAAAAATGCTGGATGTTGATAATGTTAGAATGGAGATTTTATTTTGGTTTGGGTTTTTTTTATTTCTGCTTTTTGAGAACTACACTTGTATTTATTGCAAAATGCTCAATAGTAATAAATCTGCATTTCCTGCTGGCAAGACAGCTCATCCCAAAACAATTCCTCAGTCAGTTCCCATTTTTGCTCTCAGCCTATTCCAAGGGGCTCAGACCTCCAGCATCCACAGGAGCTAACGATGAGCTGCAATATTTTGAGTGGAGCCCACAATGTGCACCTTGTTTCCTCCTTTCTTCACTGATCAGCACCTCTGTTCCCCTTCCCCTCTCTTCCACTGCTCATCAGTCTTTCATCATCTGCATGTGACTGGCTTCTCTTACCCTCCTCTCAAGTGATCCCATCCTTTCAGTCTCTAATCTGCCCACACACAGCTTTCTGTGCTACTGGCCAGTACCTGTGACTGCTTTGAGCTTTTTTTGTTCGACATAAACGAAAAGATATTTCAAAACTTGTGTTTTATCTTTCTTTTTGGAGAAAGACTGTGGTAAGAAACAGAGGTTCAAAGTTCCAAGCTACCAAAGGTGCTGATGAACACAGGAGACTGTCAAGAAGAGACTGCCAGTTCTGAGCGGGTGCCTTCAACTTAAAAATACTCTTTTGTTGAAGACAAGCATTGTTTGGTTCTGTTTTATGTATTTGTTATTTTATATTTCTTTCATCTGAGACTAATGTCTATCTGTGTGAAATAATAAACAGGAAAGGGAGAAAGAACATTTGATCAATTGTTAAAACGGGGGGGAAAACCCCCCCCACCTTTGACTCAAAAGCTTTTAGCCTGAGGAGAGGTTTGTATGCCTCAAAGCTTGCAAGTTTTTCCCAGTTATACCCAGCTGATCTAATAGAAACATTTTACCTGCCTTCAGCCTGTCTTTCTCATACCCTAAGTTGTTCCCAGGTATAGCAATGCTACACTGACAACGGCATTGCAAGTAGCAATGATGAGACTCATTTTGACCTTTGTGGTTCTATAAACAAATTTACTGTGATCATTACAATCACTGGATAACATTAGAATCATAGTATTGAAATCTGCAACTTTGATTTTCTTTCAGTTATACCATTTTTTTTTCTTTTTAAGATTTTAGTGAATCTGGTCAAAATATTTTTATTTTATACTGTCAGCATTTTGTTTTGTAAATGGATTTTTAGAGGCCAGATTTCTATTGAGGTTTTATACTTTTAGTTACTGTCGGTGTTGAGGCATTTTTAAATCATATCATAATTGTTCTTTTTTGAAATGACAGAAAAGAACCTTTTTTGTTCTTTAGGATCCTGATTTTAGTAATGAGATATGACAGTCCCCTTAGACATCTCCTACTTTGGCAACAACCTCAATGCAGCCCTATAGTTTCTTCAATAAGCTTTCCTTGTTTGACATAAGACATGTAAGCAACATTTTCATAGAATCACAGACTCATAGAATGGATTGGGTTGGAAAAGCCCTCCCAGATCATCAAGTCCAACCCTTGGGCCAACTCCAGTCCCTTTACCAGATCATGGCACTCAGTGCCACGGCCAAGCTCAGGTTAAAAACCTCCAGGGATGGGGAATCCACCCCCTCTCTGGGCAGCCCATTCCAATACCTGATTACTCTTTCTGGAAAGAGTTTTTTTCTGATCTCCAGCTTCAATTTCCCCTGGCAGAGCTTGAGCCCGTGCCCCCTTGTCCTATTGCTGAGTGCCTGGGTGCCTAAGTTATTTCCTAAGTTATTCATTGACAATTAGTAGAGAATAAAAACCAAGCTACATGTCCACATAGGATTTTTATGCTAAATTAACTTGATCAATTTGAAACCAGATAAAAAAAGCTATTTAATTAAGTTGATGCAATTCCCAATGCAGGCGTGGTGATAATTGTAAAGGTAAATTTAAGGACATAGCACTGGACCAAGTAAATCTGAACTGTGGCATTTGGAAGAGCAAGTCACACTTTAGATTGTTTTATGCTTTGCAAATTTCTTCAGGTGTTTCTGGTAATTTCCCTGCTAGAAATTTTTGCAGTTGAATTGAGGCATAATTGAGACCCTCAAGCAGTGGGCAGCAGTACCATTCTCCTGCATATCCAGGACAACGGAAGGCAAGAGCTGCTGCCCATGTGTGGAACAGTACTTGTGCTGAGCTTGGATTTTCATGCACAAGCTCTGCTTCCACATTCCCTCAGCTTTATGCCTCCTTTATGGTAGTGGTAAAGTTGCTTTGCGCAAGAGGGACTGTCATGGTTAAGAAGGGACAGACAAAGACCTTTTCTTACAACTTAAAGTCAACTTCAGATAGGGAGTTTTGAGGGTTATATAAAATTTAGCTTGTTCTTTCCCCTGTTGTCTTTCATATCTTTAGATAAAGATATTCAGAGCCGAGCTCTGTATTCCACATGGTCTGGAACAGACCACCAGATATGTTTTGTTAGTTCTAGGCCTGCCATAACAAAGAATCATCCAGAAAATTTATTAAGGAAGGGTGAGCTCTCACCTTAGCTAGTCTGGAGCAGTACTTGAAGTGCTTGAAATCTTCTCTGAAACACATCCCCAAACTTCTGAGGTGTTCTGACTGGTACTTGGAACACCATCCACAGACAGTGCCAGCTCTACTGCTACAGTATTTGGGAACTGGCTTAGCAAGAGGCAGCTGTAGTATTTTAGGTAGTATTTTTTTCTTTGTTTCACTCTTGGTGCTGAGATAGAAACATAAAAGTTGGACCTAATTTTAGGTTTCTTTTCACACTGTGTAATAGCTCTTCAAGGACCTCCTTTGCATATCTAACAAGGAGAACTGTGGGAAAGAGGCTTCTGAATTTTGAGTGCTGTAGGGTTGTCTTTGATAGCAAATTTCACAAGAAAGTAAACACTGACTGAGTGTATCTATACAGAGTGAGTTGAAACTCTGCAAATTGTGAGACAGGAGGAAGAAAAATGAGCATAGGTAGTAAGTAGGCTAAAGATACTGGGAACAGAACCATAGGAGGGGAGGAAGGGAAAACTGCCTCAAGGGAGTTGTCATAGTGTAAGTCCTAAAGCTAAAGATGCACAAACTCAGCTCCTTGTTTTTTTGCACATTAATGTAACCTGGTTCCCTGGAGCTTTTGTTTCCATTGTACTGCTTTGACCCACTACTCTCCTGGTTATCATGCCTAAGTGTATCAATATTTACAGTGGAATCTCATTATCTAATTTTATGCACAGGTTCTTACACAATTAGAAGAGAAGGGTATTACAGTGTCACATCTTTTGATAAAGGGAAGTTGCCAATATATGGTTTTTACAAAAAATTAGAATGCAGTGGCAAGAGAAGGTTAGAATAATCAAATTCAGAACTTGAGCTATTGCTGGTTTTGTTAATTAACTTATCTGGGGCAACAGGTTCTTCTGCATGTCTCTTTGAAAATTCTACTGTTAGAGCCCACATAGTCTGGACTGTGAAGGGAATTATTACACAGTTCTTTGATCAGTTTTGAAAATCACTCAAGGCCCTTCATGTGCAGGATATGATGAAACCAAATTTAAGGCAAAAGATGGCTTGTCCTTTACCCCTTTTTTTTAACATCCAAATTTGGCTTCATACAGACTGCTGATGGTTACTGACCTCACAACGAGGTTCTTCATGAACCAGATCCTGCTTTTATTACGTACTACAGGAAACACCGATGAGACTGGGGGATTGCCACGTTTAAAGAACAACGTGGAGAACAGCCCAGGACTGGGCTGGGTCCAAGTGTTTCTTTGTTTCAGCCCTTGTTCACCAGAAGCCTCCCTCTCCTGTGTGGGCACAGATTAGACATATGATGAAATGGAACAATGGGGAGGTTGTGTTCCCCTCCCCAGGCTGCTGTAATTCCCAGGGTTTCAGGCATCACACGCAACACCAAAGCAGAATCACAGCCAGAATGAGTACTCAGAGGATCGTGTACTCCCTGCTAAAAAAAAGGGATTCAATTTGTCTATAAGTATTAGATGTTTCCTAGATGAACAGAATTCTGAAGGTAATTCAGATGTTATTTTGAGAACTCAAGTTGCTGTTTCTATTTTACAAATTCTGCACTCAAGCCTCCACTTGCTGAAACTTCCATGTATGAATTCTGGAGCCCAGAATGCAAACTAATTATTTTCTTTTCAACTTGGAAATCACAGGGCTCAAAAGGGCTGAAAAGGTCGTAGTGACCCTTTAGTGAAACTTGCTGCAATGTTGTGTCGTGGGTTTGCACTTCCATCCGTACGCTGTGGCTGCGCAGGTCGGAGCTCTCCGTGGGACAACGCGGCCATGGCCAGGCTCCCTGTGACACCAGCCAGGGGCACAGCTCAGATCCTGGGATTTGCCGTTCTCGGTGAACCCACAGTCCACGTCCACGGAAGAGTTCCTTTCTCAGATTGTAGAAAACTAGACTGTATTTTCCCATTTATCACTCGCTGTAAATATCAGCACTGGCAGTGACAGCTTTTGGCTTTGTCTGTGTTTTTGTACTAGTTAGAAGTAATTTTGAGTTAGAAGCTATTTCAGTTCGGCAACCCTTGTTAATGCCCCTCTCCTTCAGGTAATCTCCATTTGACTGCGTGTTCCCACCTCCTCGTGTTAATGGTGATTGTGCAGTCGGGTATTTAAAGCATCAAAGGGCTGCTGTTTGAAATGCAACCTTAAGCAAACTACCCATGTCTACAGCAGAACTCCGAATGCAGGAGGCTGATGTTCTGGTTCCTTGTTTGATGTGTTTAACACAACAGACATATCTACAACTTGGCATTTCAAAACATCAACAAAAACAAACAAGTGAGTTTCATTTACATAACAAAAAGTTCCTTGGCCTCGCAGGGAGGTTCCTTTGAAATGTAGGGTTGTTTCTATCACCGATGGGAGCGGGAGCGGCCTAGTCTGGAGCTCAACCTCTTGTTTCATACACACACCAAAAGGCAAAATTTCAGTAAACGCGATCTGTTCCTTCCACATGCAAGGGCATTTAAAACACCAAACCACAACCGACACTGCAGGGGCTCTACTCTATCTGTTTTTCCTAAAGTAATCTTTTTGAAGCACTAGTGCCAGCTTTGCCACTGATTTTAACAAGTACAGAATCTGCTTGTGACTGATGTAGAAGTATCCAGCTCACAATAATTCACAGTAATAACCCTGGGTCACTGCAATGAGTGATTCATGGCTTGTTTTTTTCATCTTATCTGTTCAAAACCATACACCACTCAAACAGTTGTAGTCTGTGTGTAGCTTAGTAAATGTAAATGACAAAATATCCTTTTCTGTCATCACAGTCTGGCAGTACATAGAACTCTCAGCATGCAGATATTGAGTACGTTGATATGTCAAGGCAGATTTTATCTTTTAGATTTGTACTTCAAATCTACAATCTCACTATGTAGTGAGGCTTTTTTTCCTTTGTTTTCTTTTACAAAGAAAGTGTCTCTGAATTTTCTCTGTTTCATTCAGATTATTTGCAGAAGTAATTTCTGAGAACAACAAAAACAAGCAGCCAAACAAATTCCCGTGTTAATGAGAGCTGCTCATGCGAGGGAAGGAATGGTGGTTGAGTTTTATTTGTTTTCTGTGTTCCCATGGGATGAGTGACACATGATTAATGTGTTATTGGTATATCACAGGCCTCAGATGAAAAATAAGTCTAAAAGTGACAGTAGAGTAATCCCTGAAATATATTGTGGCACTCTACAGTGCAGAACAGAACAAGATGGGTGCTTGAGTAGCACCCAGAACCACAAAGCAATAACTAAAATAAACGCTCAAAGTTTCATGGATTTTAACTCCACTATCTTAGATCTTTATATGGCTTCAGTTAGTGTAATATCTGATCATCTCAAACTATAACGTTTGTTAACCCAAATACTGGCACCAAAGCTGTATCATCCTGGTGCAGATAATGAACTGGATTGCACTGGAGGAACCTCCCAACTCCTGAGGCAAGACCATGTTGGAGGGAGGCACAGCTGAACCGCTGCAGGCACTGCTGACTCACCTGGGGCTCAAGGGGTAAATCCCCCCAGTCAGCTGAGCTGCAAGCCGCAGTTTTTTGATTCAGCATCAACAATACCTTAAATCTGCAAGAAGCAGTGGTTCCCACAGGTGCTTTGGGAGCCCAGCAGGAGCAGTGTCACTGTCTTTCAGGAACAAGCTGGAGCTGAGTGATGATATCTGGCCACTGTGCTCCCAGTTCCAAAAGATTCATGAAGCCGCACGACTTGTTGTGTCTCGTGGGCCGAGATGGTATCTTGGCAGAGCTCCCATATCCTCCTGGATTCCTGTGGGTGATGAGGAACCAGCTTTTTTCCTATGAGGGCAAGACTAATATCTTGCCTCTGTGCTGGTTCTTTCATCTTCATAATTTTGGTGAGAGCAAAACCTTGAATTACCAGTCTAAAACGTAGGAGTAAAGCTAAGGCAGAGCAAGAGAAGGGATATGGCTTTTGAAGGGGAAGCTTGGAAGAGATTGGAGCTTGGGATGCTGAAGATATGTGAATCCCTGGTGACTTACTGAACTCCCGTGTTTTATAAAATACAACACGTTATTGGGTGACTAAAATTTTATTTTCTTATTTTATAATCCTTCGTAAAATTGTGTCTATGATGAGGTTTGTGAGCAAACAAAACCTTGTATAAATAAATATAACAGTTCTGTCTGTGACAATGTGGTTGCAGTGTACTACACTACATTCCCAGTTTAGCACTTCCTGGAGTAAATATTGTGTCTCAGCTTTAGATGATAGTGTATAATTTTTTTTTTAATTTATCATTTATTCTGCTAGTATATAGCTACTCTATAGTCAGGAGGTTCTGCATTACAGCCACACCTTTTTGCTGGAGGAAGTTTGATTCATCTCCCCAAGTCTAATATTTTCCATAGATTATCTAAGAAATCTCCCTCAGGAATTTAAGTCTATGCTCTGCCCAGCTCCTAAAAGTCAGACAACTACAAAAGAGATTTGAGGCAGCTGATACCATCAGCACAGTAAATCATTCTTGTAAAGAAAATAATAAATTATAAGACAACTTTACAAATTCTGTTCTAGCTCTTGTTCTCCAAATAGGAATCTTTAAAACATGTTTAAAATAAGGTGACCACAGTTTATTTTCTTGCAGTGCCTGTGAAAATGCTGTGGGTTATTTGAGGTTTTTTTTAAAAGTAAGTTCTTTTTGTTCATGATCCTGGCACTGTCTGTGATTGGTCACTATGCTTTGGGAGTGCCTGTGCCAACAGGAAACAGGGCTGATGTAATTACTGAAAAAGCATCTTTTCCTGTCAGTTAGGAATTTTGTCAGTGAGAAAAAGGAACAAAATGGCCCATGTTTCTATTTTTCCTTTAAACTGCTCCACCTATTAATTAGGCCACACCCCCTCAGTGAGCATAGTATGGACAGGAAAGACTGGCCTCAGTGATCAGAATAACTGCAAACCCCAGTATGTCTGTCATACTTTGGCTCCAGCAGATCAATAACATTCATGGACACAGGAAGTGTAGAACACCCAGAAAGAGCCCAACTCGTAGTTAGGAGGAATTAATGAGTAAAAGGGATTTACCAGTTATTTCTGTGGCTAGAATTGCACAAGGGTAGGAGGAGAACGGTGCCCCTTTCCACCCATTAGCCTCCACCCATGGCAGCACGGTGCTAAAGGAATGTCAGGCATGAGGGATAATTAAAACCATTGTAATAACTGTGCAGAATGTGTCACCCTTGCCTGCAGCTTCACCATCATCTCAATTCACACGCTACCCCTTTCTTTTTGCTCCACCCAAACTTTGGTTTCCTTCACCCACTCATGACTTCTGTGCTATCTTTCCATGCTGGCTGAAACAGCCTCCCACTTTGTGCTGCCTTTCCTCTGGAATAATGACTGGTCTGTTCATCGTTGCACTGTTGGATACATAATGAATAAATTCATGAAGTTACCAAACAACAATTAAATCAGCATCAGCTATAATCAGTATTTGCATCTATCAATAACTGACCATGTGCAGGTAGGATAAAAGGCAGGCTACATGTTCATTATTGAAGATGAGCAAACCCAAAAGAAATGGGCATGTTTTTAGTGAGCAAATGTGGGTCCAGCTGGTCTGTCTCCTGTGCTGAGTTGATGTTCATGCAGATCTTGTTATAGAGGACAGGATGGATGTCACTGGTTTATGATGTAATACACAACTTGAAGCCACTGAAGTTGATTCCTGTGGAATCAGCATGTGCTCAGTAACACTCCACTCTCTGCCTTTGCCCAATGCCTTGTTAATAAATGACCACGTTAAAAACCCAAGAGTGCCCCAGAAGACACAAGGCTGGGTTTCTCGGAACTCAGCTGCCAAAGGGTCCTCTGGTGAGCCACAGGCTTTAAGAGAGCAATTCCACTTTGAGGTGGGCCATATCATTGATCAGAGGTCAATGAAGATTTGTACTTCGAATATCCAGTTTCTGAAATGATATGCATCAGCTTGAGTAAATCAAGACTGGTCAGCTCTTGGCAAAGCTTTACTCAGTAATGGACAATACAGAATATTCACATATTCTCAAGCTGACAGGACAGATTCCCTTCTTTCTGATAGCAATATCACCGGGAAGTAATCCCATCAGCTTCAGCCAGGCACATCCACGCCCTCTGATTGCTCAGAGTGGCCCTGGAAAGCATTCTCGTCAACTATTTTTCTCTTACCTGCTTTTGCTGGGGAGATGTTGTTACAGTCAGGAAGTGTTTTCCATCATAAAGCTCTGAAGCTGAAGAAGAGGTAAAATGAAACAAACTCAGTGAATGTACAGCAGAGATCATAGCTTAGGAGGGAATCTCGAGGCAGGTATTTCACCTGGTGTTTCCAGCCATGAGTGTTTGATTAACAGCTATCCCCAAAGGGTTTGAAAAGCTGCTGGAACTGTTCTTCGTTTCATGTTTATTTTTTACAAACACCATAGTGTATGGATTCTCACGAGGTAACTGTATGAGACAAAAGGATGCTTTCCATTTTGATGTGTAATTTGAGGTTTTTTCTTCCTCAGGGGTAATCAAAACTCACTGAAAAACACATTATTTGGTTATTATTGCTTTTAAATTTGGGCTGTAGTGACTATTTTAAACCCATGAGTATCAATTTTTTTTGTTTTGCTGATTTGGGTGGGGTTTTTTGGCTCTTACAAAATAAATTCTCCTCCTATCCAAATTAAAATCTCATCACATTTCTCTAGAGTTTCCCTAAAAGCTCCATTCCTTACCTTTTTTCTCTAAACAGGATGGAGTGCAAATATTGTCATCCTCAGGGTGTCCAATGTGAACTCTGTTTTTTGCTTTTTATTTCTCTCTAGTTCATCGCAACTAAGCCCTATGGAAAGCCCAACATTTCCCTTTGCATCTTTCTAAACCCTCTTTCCTATCTTTTTCTGAAGCACTGGAAGTTGGCCACAGCTTGAGGGTGGATTTGGCAAGTGGTATTAAACCCTTACACATGCCTGGCTGATGAGTCTTGCTCCCACACCCAGAGTTAGGCTGATTGCCTGATTTGGGGTCAGGAAAGAAGGAATTTTCTCTTTGGTCAGACTGGCAGATATGATTGGGTTTTTTAGATTCATTTTTTTTCCTCCTATGTGTTCAACACACACTTGCTGGAGTCATCTAACAAACACATTTGTGCTTACCAGAGGCATAAATCACTGGTAATATACTTCATCTTTTCTATCTCCTTTCTAATAAGTAATTATTGTGTCCCCCAGGGTTTTACTTCAGGCCTAAACTTCTCTCTGTGATGGTGGGAAGTGTCTGTGAGATGTAGGGAGCAGCAATTTTGTGGACCCTTCTGGAATAGCATCTATTGCATGGTTGTCTCTGCTCCTGGACTTGATGATTCTGCCACTCTTTTCTAGTAAAGTGCTCCTGTGAGAAAGAACTGTTGGAAACAAATATTGAGGTTTTTACTGCTATGAAACTATACACTTGATGTGTTTCTTTCTGGATTAAAAAGAGGTATTCTGCAGATTTAATCATTTGGTTTTAAACTCGGATGATCTAGAATTGAGTAGAGCAGGGTGCAGATTCTGAGTCACTACTAAGGTTTGCCCTACAGTAGAAATCTTCAGAATTTCATCCTTTCTGATATCTGTAAACATGGCAATGTTTGTTTCTGTAGATGACTGGTTCCCAAGTGAGAATGACTAATTTCATTTAACTGCCTGTTCTGTGCCACAACAGAACCAACAGGTGACTCAGCTATACCAGGACCAGAAACCTCTGGGCATTCTGTCCTTTGATTTAATGAGTGGATTGCAGTGAAAGTACAGAACAGCATTAGGAAGGCTATGCTACCACAAAAAGGCAAGTTCAAGTATGAAGATCAGCTAATTACATATGCAGGCAGGTAATTTAGTTGGTAATTGCCCCAATTACAAATTCAGATGTGAGCTGCTGTAGATGCAGGAAGAATGTTTGTATTTCTTGTCTTTGAAAATGCTGAACCCTTTGTCCAACCCTACAGACACCCAAAGTGCTGCTGAGACCTTGGCACATGCTCTGCCTTCCGTGAGAGTTTTTTTCTGCTTCTGTAATTTTATACATCGTTTCACACACATAATTATGTGCTTCAAAGTGCATTTTCTAGATCTCCAAGAATGAACATTGACCTCATTCTAGGGAATATAACTTAGGGTTTTCTATTCCCTCTCTGTACGACATAGATTCCTTTTGGGCTTTGATGGATTAAGAGAGCAATGTGTCTCCTTTTTATCACTCTTAATAATGAATAATAAAAATTCTCAACATCTCTTCTGTGTTCTGAGAAACTAAGCTCTTCACCCAAGCATTTGTTATACAAGATTTTTCTAGCAGTTAATTTTTTGTTGGTTTTATCCACATTATTATTTCACCTGCCAGGTAATTTCTCAACTAATGTGACATTGTGCAGTCCCCATAAATAACACTGGGTTTCAGCTACATTAAGAATAAAAAAGACAAAGAGGTAACCGAAGCATATTTAACTGATACAAACTTCATTGATTCTGTAGAAGATTCCCCAATTTTCCCCACCTGAACATTTCACTCCAAAACATTTAAATGATTTTTTCATGTGGTTTATTTCGAAAGTAGACACTTAAAATACATAGAATCTTCTGCCTCTTTTTTTTTTCCTGGCTCACTGATTTCCACAGTAAATGCACCAGTTGAAAAGTTAAATAATACTTTTTTAACTGCCAGTCCTCCCCATGCAGCTTGGACTGGGAAAGGTAAGCAGGGTTCTCTCCATTTCATGCATCATCACTGTAATTAAAGCCTCATATGCAAGATTATACTTTCAGTGATAGCCCTTTATTACATTGATCTCATCAACACTTGAAAGGTTCTTTCGCAATTAATGATTTTGCATAAGCATAAACAATTGTTCTGTGATGGATAGAAAGATGATGGCAACTGGTGTTGCTAAGGCTGAGTGGTCAAAACAGAAATCATCACCTGATTTCATTTTCCTTTAAAAAAAAATAAAAAATAAAAAACCCCTGAAATCAGACAAACTGGACTATTGTTAGGGTTTTTTGTTTTTTGTTTTTTGGGTTTTTTTAACCAGAATGCTAGTTTTTGGGTTTGTTTTTCTTTTGAGCTCTTACAAAGGAAACTCCCCTCCTATCCAAACTGAAATCTCCACACTGATTTCTGATGATAGATTGCCTAGAAACTTCTTCTTCTTTTTTTTTATTCTTACCAAGCTTTGGGTAAAAAACCTGAACTCTGTTTTCCCTTTTTTCCTCCATAGATCATCATGTCCAAGCTGTACAGAAAGGCTTAATCTTCTGCTTGCAAAGCACATCTAAAATCCTTCTTTTCTTCCCTTTATATACATGGGTGAAATGCAGATTCCTTGCATTGCATCTTGGTAGGTAAAACCTTTTTCTGCCAACACCAGTGAATTCCATCTTATCTCCATCTTCTCATCACCACATACTGCAGAGATTAAGATTATCTTCCTGATGTCTTGGCTGGACTGGGCTGTGGCACGACCTGCCTGTGACTTGGCTATTCAAGATGCCCCTTCTCCACCACTTCAAATGATCACAAGGCTCTTTGTGGATTTTGTTACCAAACATCTTTCACGCACTAGCTGGGTGTCATATCCACAACTGCTCCTTTTGATGTCACCTTTATCACTTAATTATTATTTTTCAGTTAAGCCCCTTTGCTTTGTTTGTGTTACCTCTGAGTGCAGGTGGAGCAGCTCTGAAACATCTCCTAAGTAATTGCACTGTAATCCCTGTAATACCCTTTAAAATGTCTCCTCTGCTGTGATGTCAATACAAAAGTAGCATTAGTTAAAGGTGTAATATGATTGCTTCTGGTGCTGACCAGTATCAGTGGCCAGGTTGGGTGTGTTTTTCCTGCTCATCGTCTTCTATAAACTCTCTGGTGAAAGAACCCCTGGGTTTTTTGTATGTGCTGCATCACTGCAACGTGGATTCTGCTCCATCACCAAGGCTCAGGGGCATAACTGCAATGAAAATAATACATCATTATAATTATTTAGTGTAATTGTGTGACAAGTGGCATTGTGTTTTTTAAGCTGGGCAATCAAATCTTCTGGTTCAGGATATCAGCTGATTGCCACTTTTGTTGTGAAAGAATTATTGTATCACTAGTAACCTGCCTTACAAAACCAGCCAGGTGCATCCTTTTCTTTTTGCCTCCATCTAAAGCATTCATTGTGTTTCTGAGTCATAATCACACTCCATCACGCTAAATGCTTTTTCAGAAGTGACAGCCTGTAATAGCTCTTCCCCCTCTATTACCCCAACCTGGGCCCCATTTTTGTCTGTGACAGTTTTAAAAATGCTTTGAAAATCCTACCCTTTTCCACCTGACTTTAATCCTGTTCATCTATATGGTAACAAACCCTTAGATATGATTCAAATATGAACTATGAAAACTTGTAAAAATGCTCACAGCTGCATGAGTCTTAAAGTTTTGTTCTCTCTTGATTAAATATTTGAGGGTTTTACTTAACATTCATTAATGCCAAAAAAGCCTTTGATCTTTCTTCCACTAGGGCGTGGAATCTGCCTTTTGTTAGCCAGCACCAAGGCTAAACAGGTACTGAATTACTTTTGATTACACAGTTAAACCTCTTTAACAGAAGAAAGACACTTTGTTTACTTACCTATATCTGTAATAACAGTCAGGTGCATTTTGTTTATCAAGGTATAAACTTTTTACAAAGAATGGTCAATACAGCCTCTAAGGTGGCAGGCCAGGCACTCTGAATAAAGAGCTCCAAAGGCAAGGGAAAGCCACTTATTTACAAAAACAATTCAAGAAAACAATTAGCAGTAGGTTTTTCCTGCCTTTGTGGAACCACAGATGTGAGCTGGAAGGTTCTGAGTCAAGCTCTGTTGAAACAAGCTCTTTCTCAAGTGCTATAGATAAGAAATGTGTCTTTTCACTGGCTGGTTTAATAAGAGAAGGGTAAAAATAGAGAAAAGAGCAGAAAAATGTAGAAATGGGACAGGAAAGAAAGGAGAGTGAGAAGGAGAGCAAGAAACCAAACCCAGGACCTGATCTGATTACCTCTACAGTTTTGCTCTGCAGTGTGAATTTGGCAGTGCAGAAAGGGCTGCAGCACAAGGCAGGGTTTAAGGTTGCACACCCAGAGAAGTGCTGTAGTGCTGTGTGTTGCAATGCAGATTCCCCTTTGCTCAGACCTTACTTTCTGTGCTCTGGCCCAATTCCTGCATTTAAAATTGGGATGCCAGTACTGTTCCTCTTCTTTGGAGAGAGATGGAGGAATCACATCCGTAAAAGGATGTGAGGATGCTCGTGTGATGGAGACCATATAAATATATAGAAGAAACAGAAAAGCTATTGTATGGTAAGAAGGTGGACATTCTCATTGTGAGCCTTAAAGAGTAGACAGAACTGTAGATGAGGTTTCAGGCTGATTTTTTAATTTAGGAGCTTAGATATTCACAATGCTAATCTGTTCCCTCCTTGTATTTCTGCTCACCCTCTCAGCTCATTTCCACTTAACTTAAAAGAAGGATGAAGATGTGAAGAACTTAAATTCTGACATGTTTCAGGAGTTCAGCAGCCAGGGAGGGAAGGCATGGCAGACTCTGCTTTCACACACTCACTGTGGGCAGCACAGGCAGAGCCCATGCATAGCTGATGGTAACCAATGCCAAGTCAAGACTGCCAAAGCTTTTCCTATTCCTTGCTCATCCACGAGGGCAAGCCAAAGCAGCTGGGGAAGGTGGGAGAATGTTTTTGTGAGGAATGATAAAGGTAAGCATAGAAAATGTGTATTATTGAAAAGGATTTAAGGCGTGGCTTGGTTTGGTAGTGGGAGGATCACTGGAGGGGCTGCAGGGCTGAAGTTGGTTTTACCTCGAGCTGTTGATCCTGGTGACGAGAGAGGCAATATGGAGACAGGCCTGGTTTTGTTCATTCTGGGGAAAAAAGGGGAAAACACAAGAGAGAAAACTGGCATTTTTGAGGTTTTGGTTTTGCCTTTTTTCCCCTGAGAATGTTAATATCAGAAGCAAAATATCAAGAAAGATGATAATAAAAAAAGGGGTAAATATTGTAAATCTCTACAGTAATTTGATAATTTCTCTGTACTTTTCATTTCCAAGCTCTTATTACCTCTGAATTCAGCATTGTTACCAAAGAGCAGCAATGTAAACACACCTGCTCCTATGTTAGGCTCACCATAATCTAAATTAAAAAATTACAAGGAATCCCACAAAAATGGAGATATGGCCTTTCACCCCCTTCACTGAGGGTTATACATGAACTTCAAAATCTAATCAAAACAATTCAAATACTAACCTGATTAGCACATGTGATTTCATTTCATTTTTTGACTTTAGTTAAAATGAGATTATTAATGCAAAAGTATTTCATTAGTTCAGCCTTTGAGTCAAAATCAGAAAGAGTCAGCAAATCCTGGAGTTATCACAGTATAACCTGTGAACTCTGGAGCTTTGCTTTAGAGATAGCTCTCTTATTGTGCAATTCTGCTGGAGTTAAGGTAGTTCCAGCTGTTTACAGGCAAAATATGTTTCTGTTTGTGGAAGAAATTGTATTATGAACCTCCCCTGTCTGCAGTGAGGTAGAACAGTCTCTGCTCAGCTGTGCATCTGGAGCGACAAGTGCAAGCAAGCAAACCACAAGTACAGTGAGACACCACTGCAGGCAAATGTGTTTGAGCCCTACCTCCTCCTGCTGCCCGGGAAGAGAAGCTGCACATCTGGGTTATGCCTGCGAGGAGGGAGATTAAGTTTCTGGTGTGTTTGGAGAGAAGAAGAAATCAGATGGAGTCAGACAGCGAATGGCAAAGGCTCAGACTGGCTGTTTGTATGGGTGGTTTAACAGGCTTCTGATCCTTACTGGCAAACATCTCTGTAAATTGTTTTGATTAATCTGTTTCCTAAATCGTTCTAATAATACTCAGCAAGGTACATATTATGGTAGGTGTGATACACCTGCCAAAAAGTCCTTGCTGTCATGCACAAACTTGTATTTCCTGGGTGAAAGAATAAGCAAATGGACCTATTCTGAGAGCAAAGGTTCAAAAGGTTTTCTCCTTGTAACACTGCAAAGTACTTGGAAAATAATTAATAACTTACTCACTCTGGTACAGACAGTCTGAGTCCCCAGGGGGATTAATCTGAGGTTTTCTGATCAAAGTCTGAAATGGGGACAGAACGATTCTCTCCTTGAAAATATTCTGAAAGTACTGAGTGCCTGTCCTGTCCACCCCATCTCAGACATGAATCAGATGCTTTTCAGATTATTTGAGCTCTAAGGATTAAATGTTCCTTTGTCCAAAATAATTTAGCACAAAGAAGTGATGCCAATGGAGACGAATGTCCCTTTCCAACCCTCCCTGCATTGTTCATCAGCATTTTCACATTGGGCCCTTGCAACACTCAACAGTTACAGTGCCAGGAATGATTAATATTTGTGTTTATTTATTCTTGTATAGTTTGTGCTACATAGAGCTCGCTGTGTCACCGACAGAATAAATGAAATCAGCCTCTAAGGGATGATTAGCCCATACAATTAAAGCCACTCAAGAAGCTGAGATCATCCATTCTGACACAGCCACTCAGGCTCACACACACACACACACGCTTAAACAGAGAAAAGGATCTTTAGCTTGCCAGGGAACAAAGCTCAGTGTCACAGCCAGTAGGCCCCATTCAAAATCCAAGAAGAGGATGCTATCTAAATTCCTGAGACTTTCAGGATAGTTTGTTGGATGCTACAGATGCAAAAAGCCCTTTGATGATAACAGTCCCTCAACCGAGGGGAACCACAGCTCTGGAGTTACTTGCAAGTTCTTCAAACAAGGCTTTCATTTTTTGCCTCCACATACTCTTAGCTTGTGGTTCCATGTTCTGTTAGAAAAAAAATTCTCATTCTTGCTTATTCTTGGCCCCTTTATTATTATCTTCTGAATCACTGCTTTATTTTGGTTGTGTCCTGAAGCAGAACTGTGACCTTTTCTGGTTTAAAAATAGAAACAGAGGAAAAAGTAGAAGCAAAGTTTGTTTTTCATTGGTTTTGCTTTCAAAATTGATACAAGGTCTGGTATAAAGCACAACCATCCAAACACTGAATCAGCAAAATGGAACAGATGGTAATCTGTGACAAACATGCAGAAATGAGTGGCTGTTGGAAGGGAAACCAGGAATCTCTTTTGATGGATTTGTGGCCAGTACAACAGAAATACAGGCTCATGCCTGGCCTTATGCTGCCCTGTTTGGGAATTGTCCTCTTTAGGCTGCTTTGGAACACTAGAATTTTTAGGTAACAATTTTAATAGTTGTTTCAATGGATCATTACCATTGTTATTTTCTGCTATGGTGAGTAGCTGTGAACAATACACCAGTAACTCAGAAGAAAGAATATTAAGGGTATAAAAAGGTTGAGGATAGGGGTTATAGAAGGGCAAGTAAGGAAATAAGTGACCTCTGGGGAAAAAAAAATAAAAAGGAGAGTATAGTCATTATGGATCAGAAATAAAATGAATAAACAAATAGCTTCATTCACATTCCAAATGCATTTACCTTCTCCTCTCTATATACATTACAGAGATATGGATATAGATACATTTAGCTCTCCTGATACCATTCACATTGTGGCAGTACCTCTGAATTTCAGTCCTGTCTTGAGACATCTGTGTGCTAACACAGACCACAAAGACTGTCCCTGCCCTCAATAATTTTTTCTCACTAGTACAATGTGATATTAGCAGGGCTTTGCAGCTACAAGAATCAGCTGCAAAAGGATGTTAAATCTAGGCCACTGCAAAAGAATCTAGTGAAATAAGGGGAGGGATGGAAGAGGAAGGAAAGAAAAGTGAAACAGTAAAGATTATCCCTAGGAAAATATGTCCCACTTTTGAGGGTTTTTTCCTTGTACTCCATTCAGAAAAGGGCACAGGTGAAGATGAAAGGGAAAAATCACATCACAAAAAATGGCAACATTACAACATGAAAAAATGCAGCCAAACGGTTTGTGAGACAATCACTGTGGCAATACTGGGAGACGTCAGTGCTCCAGACATGAATGTTCATTGGGATTAGGGTATGATTGAAGGCAGAATTTGTCCTACCTGACAAAGGAAATAAAGCAAGTAGACCAAATCCTGCTGTCCTGCACACTGATGGAAGGACAAGCCAAAATGTGGCACCAGCAGTCTCTGATTTTTGAATATTACTAGAATTGTGGCAATATGAACAAATGTTAATGCTAAACAGTTTGACTGAGGGGTGTGATATATCTCATTATGCAATGGTAGATAATGACTTAATCCAAGCATGCTTTGAAATCAATTATGGATCTCTTACTTGGACTTGAGCAATGAAAGGTTTCATGGAAAAGCCCAAGTGCAAATTTTAGAGTGGTGCAAGAATTTTCCTTGCACAGCTCAGCCAGGTAGAGCAATGTATTAGGTAATTTAATTTTTTTCTAGGCTAGAACACATTAAAGGAGATATTATAATGTACCATGGTAATGATATAATTTGTCTAAGGGATTAGAAAGATAAT
Source organism: Sakesphorus luctuosus (assembly GCA_013396695.1). NCBI lineage: Eukaryota > Metazoa > Chordata > Aves > Passeriformes > Thamnophilidae > Sakesphorus > Sakesphorus luctuosus. Next base: position 413,402 of record VWZD01004033.1, read on the forward strand.
TAGGACATAGTTGAAGCATTCACTGCCAGGTGGCGTGCCTGCCCAGGACCCAGTCCTGCACAGTTAGGTCGATGTGACACAGGTCTCTAAGTGGAGGATCACTGCTTGGCACAGCCACATCACAGCACTGGTGCCACCACCGGGCCTGGAGTGGGGTTGTCCCTGTCACTGATCAGAGTTGCTGAATTCCCGCATTGCAGAAGAGGCAGGAGAGGCTATCATCCAGATCAGTCATTGTATATGGCTGGAAAATAAAAATATTCATTACTTTTCTAGCTCAGATCCAGCTCCTGTCTGCTGGGAAAACTCAGTGCAGCTTAATTAAGTGAGTGGGGTGGTCTCAGTAAAGGAATGAAGTTTTGATAACTTAGTTGAGGCAGAATACTTTTATTCACCAGATTTTTCACCAAAGCATCCATAAAAACTGGAGTTTCCAGGTGACCCAAAGAAGAGCTGGTTGGTTCAAGAGCATATCCTTATTTTCCCTCCAGCTGTACTGAGTCCTCCAATGGTGTCAGACACTCCCTGTTCCCAGGGACCAGGTCTCTGCACTCACTGAGGGCACTGCAGAGCTCTGTTGCCATTGCATCGAGGGCGAGCAGATGCTGGTCTACGTTATTAACTGTCACTTCAATTCAGCCTGACAAGAATGAGTTAATGGAGGAGCTCCATTACAATGGTAGACAGGAAAAGAAAAGCCACACTGAATCTACTTTTCTTGTCTCCCTTGTTTCCAAAGACAGTGCTACTGGCATAACACAGAATGCCCTGTTCATTCATTTGCTGATAATGCTGCTCCCTTTGGGGGTGAAACGCAGCTACTTCATGGATATAGAGTAACTTATTCAGCCACAAAGAGAAACCTCTTCCTTCCTTTACACTGTTCTCAGACTACCAAAGCAGCTACTGATGATGACCTACATATTGCTGGCTACTTTTCTCACTAGTAGCGATTGAAAAACGGAGATAACAATCTTGTTTTTTCAAGTGCTTAAGATCTTATTTCTTTTATTCTTGTTTCTGTTGTATTTGCCAACTAAAACTAAGGGTTATATTGTACTGTGTGAGTCTACACAGGAGAATTTTAGAAAATGCTTGACCTGGGGTGTGATCTCTGTATTTACAGTTATAAATAGAGATTAACAGGTTTAATAAGCCAGCCAGAGAGCATCAGACAAAGCTGGTCACTAGTTTCATCAATGGAAATGTAGAAATCTTGCATTCAGACCGAGAAGTTCACTGCAAAATGCAATAATTAAGGGTAGGCTTTTGCATACTAGTTAAGCTTGTATGAAATTGTAGAGTTTTGTTGTCACTTCACTGTGCTGATTTTAAATCACGCAGACCCCTGGCAGATGACCTGCAGGTTTCTCTCTGACACCTTCCCAAAGTTCAGTCACAGATTGTAATGTGAAGTATTTGAGGAGTGGCTGTGTCTTAGACCACTGTCCTGCAAAAGTGCCTGCATACATTATATATTTAGGATTTAAATACTACTTCCAGAGACTTTAGAGAAATTTTGTGCATGTTTGAAGTTGAGTATATGTGCAAGAATTTGGAAGTGTGTGTGTATTTTCATATGCTTGTTTTTCATGGGTTTTTGTGCTTTAAAGTGAGAGTTTAGACAGTCAGGATTGCTACAGATTTAACTATAAATTAGACTATTAGACTAGATTTAACTATAACTGCAGTATGGCAAAGGGCATAGCAACATAATGCAGGAACAGGTATGTCTTGTTTTGGAAGTTTTCTTCATGCCTCTTACTCAAAATATTTGATTGAAAGATCATTTATTTAATGGCTGCTGCTTCAACAAAACTGCTGGTTCAGTGCTGGGAATACACACTTAGGCACTAGGCAGTATCAGGCACAACATGTTTCCTCATCTTCATGCTCTGGGTCCTGTATGTTTTAAGAACAGTTGACCATCCCAAAACTTCCTCTGTTGCAACAACATTGGAGCACCTTGACACTGGCTTTTCTTCCCTGAGATTTAACAGATCAAGTAAAATCCTTGGAAGATCACCATCTTCTTTGATGTTTTCTTGATAATGTTTTGCACTTTTAGCTGACATCCATAAAGATGGTGTTGTTATATCTTTGAGTCTTTCTGGTAGTCTTTCTAAAGAAGTTACACCCATGAACATCTGCTGAGCCATTAAGTCAGCATCATGAATAGTGTTACAAGTACCACCTACACCAGTTGCTGCAGGTGGTTCTTAAATTTCAAAGACTGTCTGACAGGACTTCTTAACAACTGCTCTTCAGTTTCCAGCTCAAACTCATTTTCATCTCGCAGTCCATTTCGAGGCTCAGCCCACTGGAGGTTTTTACTGGGGCAATGTGCATTCAAAAGCCTGAAAAAGTGTGAATTCTTTTGAAAGCACCAACACCCCTCATCCCCTTTAGAAGTAAGTACATATAGATTCAAAGCCACCTGCTTTTAAAACTCTCTTCTGTCTCATTTTTATCTTCCAAGTTGCCCTTGATTTTGCCTCTTTGTTGCTGATTCCTCCCCTCTCCCTTTAGTCCTGTCCCTGATTTATATGTCAGTGCTGAGTGCATCTGATCAAAACATGGCAAAGTTGCTGGTTCAGCACTCGCAGCAGGGGATGGGAGAAATGGGCTATGTCTAATCCGACTTTGTAATCGCTGTCACAACGCTGTGGCGCTGCCAGTTGGCAAAGCAGGAGCAGCAGCGGAATTTGGAGGAGATAATGACAGGTGCTCACAGCACATCTAGGACAGCACGTGCTGGAAAACAAGTTGGTTTTTTTAACCAGCCTGCTTAGACTTTAAAATAAAAAGCACATTGGTTTCAAACAACAACCGACATCAGGGAGTGTGTGAGGTACTGCAGGAAAACTGAGCAGGCTCCAGAGCAATGTCTGGGTATGTGATTGTACTAAATTATAGCTATATTCAGTTCTGCTTAGAATGAAGTAGCTCTAAGAAGCTCAACTAGGTAGGGTGGTGGATTTTTTTTTAACTTCAGCCCAAGAAAATTTTGTGGGAGGAGTCACTTTGGAAAGGTGGGAAAGCCTTTACCCTCAGGTTGCCTCAGTAAGAAGCTCCCGCTGTGATACTTGAAAGCCCAATAGACATGTCTGAATTTATAATACACTCTTGAAGTATTCATTCATAATCCTGTAGGGATTTTCAAAGCCACAAAGAGGATGTATTTCTTTTAAGTGGCTACAGGGAAAATATTAGTTCCTGCTGTAATAAACAAATAGTTTTGGTGCAAGAGGAAAAATTAGAAGAGTCAGAGCAAAGAAAGGGGAACAGTTCTGAAACCTTTGGAAGTTTCTGTTTTTCTAAAATGTGTGATACCTCATGAACTACTTCTATTTTCTCCTCTTTACTCCCTGAAACTTCACTGTTGTAACCTGGTGCTTCACCTGTGTGAATCAAAGTCACTGCATTCATACCAGGTAAACTCTTTATCCAGATGGCTGTACAATTAAAAGAAAGAGAATACTAAGATATATTTTTTTTAAATGAAACAGAAGGACTATTTTTGCCTTGTATCACGTGTCGCGCAGTCTCCAGGCATATCACAAAGGAGGGTACATAGCACTGGACCTCTGCTTCCTGTAAGCACTTCCGTCTGCCCCCACAGCTTGTATGGGCTTGTGCAGACAAATAATTATGGTCAGCAAGCACAGGCCTCCAAGAATATGGGCCAGAATGGTGATGAGTAAAGGCTGGGAACAGCAGTTTCCTTATGCAATGGGATTCTCAGGTTAAAACTGAGTTTGTGTTGTTAAAAAAATAAATTAAAAAATAGCCATTTCTAATTGCTCTTTCAATTCCTAACCCTTGTCTGCAAAATACTCCTGTAGACTTTTACCTCTTTTGCAGCACGTTGGGACAAGCCCCTAATGTACATCATGGATGTCAGAATTTAAGCAGTATCTATCCTTTGTGCTTCATGTGCACATTAAATGAATGTCATAACTAAGCACAGTCCCTTACTAGCAGGTGAAGTGAGTGCACACACCTTTACCCCCAGCTCACACCGTCATTCCAAAAGAAGGGCTCTGTCCCATTCTTTTTGTTGTTGTGAGTGATGTGATTTGCTCTTAGAAATAGAGAAGGAAACAAATTTCAGTTTGTTCTCTAATTTGTCTGTTCTAGACCACTTCATATACTCCTTAATGTATACTTTAGATGAGGCACAATGACTGCTTAAATTTAGCAACCCAGAATAGGAAATGAGAAGCAACAGTTCATCTAAGGGAAGGAACAGGGAAGCTGAAAGCAGGCAGGGTGTGACTTCATCCATTTTGATGAAGAGACTCCAAAAAGGTCTACTCAGAATGGAATGTGTGGCACCCTGTTCCTACTGAAAGTACCAACAAATCCTCTGTATGTGATCAGGACCAAGCTGAACCTGTTATGTCACCACATTTCCTGTAGCACAAGTTGTTTTTGCTAGAAGTCTGTTAATCCAGTATGGAGTCAATCCAGCTTTGTTAAGCTTGTGAAATCAGAGCCTGAGGTGGAATAGATGCAGATCGTACTATGTGCCCACATCAGAGATCCTTCCCAAGATACCTATCTTAGAGAAGATACTGGAAAGGGAATTAACCCACTGGAATAACTAGTGGGTTTAACTGCTCTGAATTACAAAAGGTTTCCCTGAAGAAGGGAGCTCAGTTTCCCTGGATGACCATGCTTTAATTATACATCAGTACAGGGACAACATTCATATTGTTGTGTTGTAATTTTACATTGTGTCAGGTTTAATGAATTAACATGCACTGCTGCCCAGCATGAGGGCTTACCAACAAATATATTGTAGCCACCAAAATAAATTTGATATTATAAAAGCTTGGGGCGGCACAGGGGAAATTGGTGGACTAAGCTGAGCACTAAAACTCCTTATCAACAGAGGACAAGGTTTGTTCCATTTCCAGGAAATAAAAAAACACCAGAAACCAGGTGAACGGCTGAACTGCAGACTGCACCGCAAGCACTTCAAATTCACCACGGCAAATTCCCTTTGCCATCTGAACCTCCCATCGCCCAATCTCCTCGTACCTTATTTAGAAGCTGAGTAACAGCAGGGTCTTATCTTGGGAAGTCACTCTTAGCTCAGCTGGGGAACAGTGTACTGGAAGCAGCATTTTCCTCTATAAACACATTAATTGGAGTCCATTTCCCTCCTCCACATGTGCATAACTTGCACTATTAATGGGAGCTCTGCAGGCTTGTCAGCCTGCTGGAAACATCCTTTCTTTGGGTCAGTGCAAGCTCAGCTGTCTTTCATTACATACACATTCATCAACATTTTTTTCTCCTTGGAAATAATTTTCTTATTTCTATATTAATACAGGGATTGAGATGAAACCTGGTTTGTCAGGTCTGGACTCAAAATGTCATTGCTGTTTTTTACAAAAGACAGAACAAGGCACTTGGCTGTTGAGAGACTCATTTGCAGCACTGAACTTTATGAATTAAAATGGTCAATGAGGAAAATCAGATCTCGGTTAGAAGATATTAGAGGTCAGTAGATGTTGTTTGTACTGCAGGAATCAGTCCATTTGTAATGACTTTCCAAACTAATGTGCTTCTGCTTCATTTTGGATTTTACAGTATATTTGGACCACTAGCAGGTTGAAAGAGTTCACAAAAACACGGGTGTAGGAAATCTACAGCAAAATATACTGGCAATTATTCTGTTGCAGATTTTGCTTTCAAATCCCACTGCAAGACAAGCTGGTTATTATGTAGAGTCCAAGCCAAGACTGCATACACCAACCTAGCTTTATTTTAGAAGATACACAGACATTTTACAGCTGTGAATTTTACCCTAAGAACAGAACTTGGCCTGTTTTTCTAGTCTTTGTAAACTGGCTCTTTTCCTGATATGCAAGCATTTAAACTGTTTCTTAACTGCTGAAATGCAAAAAGTTACCAGTAATCTGTCCTTGTTTGTGAGCAACTCCAATTTTTATTCATATTTCAGGTAATAATTTTCTATCTTAGTGAACTTAAGTCCACATTGAAATCCCTTAATATGAATTCTGCTATTAAGTCTTCATTAGGGAGTCTTTTTTTCTCTCTCCTTTAAACTACTTTGGATTAAAATAATTACTTTTGTTTAAAGTGTGATCAGAGACTCACCTGACCTGTTTCTGCAAGAGGTTTGACAACACTCAGGTCAGTATTTTCCCCAGTGAGAAAGTTCTTTGTACAGCTCACCCTGGGAAGCTGCTGCAAAGCCTGTGCTTCAACTAATAACCAGATTAGTTGTCCCATTTGTCACTTACAACTTCCATGGTGCTTGAATGGCGCAGGAAATTACTGCCAGTGGAAAATGAGCAAAGCAGAAAGGATGGACACTTCAAAAGACAAAGATTCTCTCTGTCACAGCCGCCATGAGCTAATCAGACCTCATTGATAAAGTGGGGAAATATCACTTGGGGATGTTAGAGCCAGATTACAAAGTTAAGTGAAAGCAAACTGCAATCCTGACTTCAGTTTGAAAGGAAAAACCAGTCTTCAGATGCATAGATGTGGCAGCCACAGATGTAGATAAAAGCTGCAGATATTCTTCCAGGAATACAACTTACGCTATGGATTCAAGGGTTTGCATCACAGGCAGGGCTGGCATTGCAGCCCATTATTAAAGGTGATCAACATTAGCCCTAATATGATCCTGCGCCAAGAAATCTGATAATGTTTACTTTGAAACACTCCAGAGACTTTGTACTTCGGAGTGAGGACTTGGAATTTGCCAGGAGGACGTTCTTTGCATTGTACACAGGCTTTTTGCTTTCCTTTGAAAACTCACATCAAATTATTGAAGACAAAAGCACTGGGGCTATTGCAGTTCACACACGTGCAGCAGAAACTTGCTAGAGTTTATCATCCCAAGCCTCCAAAGATTTATAAGCAGTGTGAATACCTGAATCTTACACGGAGTTTGGATTTGATTGAACTGTCCTTTCACCCACTCCATCCCTGAGATGGGCTGGACAAAGAGAATACTGAAAACTGGAGGAGAAAACAAGTACAGAGTGTCAGGAGAAAGCAGAAGTGTCAAGAAGAGTGGGAGACATGAAGACTCTGGATCCCAGACATAAAGATCTTGATAAGACTGGAATTATCAGAGCAAGGAGACTGGCAGCTGGAATGAACAGAACCAAGAATTCAAGAAGAATTAATGAAGAATTTAAAGTGTGTTTAATCCCAAGCTTGCAGAAAGAGGGAAGATGGCTTCTTGGTTAAGGAAGCTGTCCTGGGAACCTGAATTCAGCTGCAGAATGTAATGCAAAGGCAAACATTTAGATCATATTTTTCAGAAAAGGTAATTAATTTATGTTGTACCTGGTCCACATCTAACAGAGACACTGAAGTCTGATTTGCACAAGTGCAGAGCAATTTACATGTTATAATAAAAACTACTCTGAAAAAAATCAGGCCTTCCATGTCTCAAAGCTTAAATTAATTAATACTTCTAGACTTAGTATCTCTGTGCAATTCTCCATCTATTAAAAGGGATAATATTTCCTCCTCTCAATGATGTACTCCAAAATGAACCCATCCTATGTATTGAAGGACAAAAATCATAGGAAAAATAAGATATGCAAGGAAAAATAGGCCTCACATTGCAACAACTGTTATTAATGGTGCAGTGAGGGCTCTATAAAAACCCCTTTTAGTTCCCAGTGATGATCGTGTTGCAATAGGAGAGCACACACCTGCAGACACACCCCAGGTGCAGTGCTGGTGGCAGCACGGCAGGTTCCTGCTGAGCTAATCTTACATCTCCTGGGTACTATTGCTCAAGGCTGGGATCACCATTGCCATAGCAATGGTCCACAATACTGTGTCATCACTTCAGAGAGACTGCATAACTGGATCCAAATGTGCTGATAATGAGACTTCATTATTAGTTGAGAAACCACAGAAATTAACGACTTAAAGACTTGACAAGTCCTGTTAGGTTTCCTTCTTCATTCCTCAGCCAGAGAGATTCTCCTCAGTTCACCCATCTTCTGAAAATGCTGTAATACCTCCTTGAGTGGCGCAGGTTCTTCTTGCCTTTAGAACCATGATGACCACAAAAAAAGTATCTCTGTCCTCCTCTAACATCAAAATATTTGAACATCAGAAAGAAGAACTTTGAACCAGAAGAATGAGAAATGTGCAAGGACAGACACTGCAAATGTGAGAGCCGTGGCCTGAGGATGATGACTGCAATTAAAGTGTCACAGAGTTATGAGCAGCCTGCCATATCCATCCTCGCAGGAGGTGATTCCCCACTATCTGATCATAGTGGGGAGAAAAAGCTTTAGAACCACAGCAGTGGGAGAAGCTAAACAACCACTGAACCAGCCATTTAAAAAAGGGTTGTTTGGAATATATTTGTCCAGTTCTTTTGGTTTTCTGGTTTGTATTATGAGCTTTTACTACTTTCAGTTGCCTTTTCTAAAAAACCAGCCAGCACATTCTGGCTGTGTACCTTTTGAAAGAGTTTTGCTTCAGGATTATGAGATCCCATCTTCCCCTCCTTGGAAGAACAGCCTGTAATATGTGCATGACCAAGTTAGCAAATATGATTGTGTGTGAGCCCTCATGGCAGTGCCCCTGCTAAAGGAGAGACTATCTCTACTGATAAATCCAACCAAAGGGTGCACGTCAGCGATTGCTGACACTTCATGCACAGATTGCTTTTTATTCCACCCTTGTGGCTGGAACTCCCCATTAATGCAGGGCATGAATCAGGGGTGGCTGTGAAGGGCCAGATGGTCCTGAATCTGACTGTGATTTAAATGAGACATCCATGGCATATGAGTCTTTCTGCTATTTCTTTATACCAGGGTAAATCACAGGCTCCTAGGCATAACGTGGTAATTGCATTTTGGACTAACTGCTCCTGTCCTTTTCTGATTTCCAGGTGTTCACAGTCAGATTAATGTTAGAGGTAGGTTGCAGGTTAGGTCTTGTACGTGCGTGATTTTGTATCACAGTATGGGAGTTTGAAACTATTATGAAGTAGTTTTACAGATTAAGGTATCCATATCACATCTCTGACTCCTGTAAGTTCAGTGATAAGTGTGAGGTACTTTTTTATGCTGAGATAACTGTGCTATGCTAAGAAGGCTGACACACCGGTAAGCAGAAAGAAACCCCAAACTCACGGATAAAGTAGATGTAAACCATCATTTACCATAGGCTTATGCTTACCCATGCAGAAAGAGATGTTCCACAAAATGTTAATGTTTCACTTGATAAAAGAACAAGAGCGTAAGTGCTGACTGGTTCCGAGTTTTGGCTTCTGTTATCCTTTCTGTCTTGCCCCTAATGAACATTTAATTGGCTAAAGATATGTTTATCCTTGCAGTGAGCTGGCAAGCCTGGATAACTGTCTAGATTCTTAATGATAAAAATAGGCACAGTTCCAGTGAGTTTAAGGGAGAAATGCTGATTTACCCAGCTGAAATGTTGGCCTGTTACATTTAATGTTTTTGGGTTGTGTTCTTTTTTTCCATGTGGAACTGTATCTACCAACTGCATGCAGATCTTCCTAACCATAAGCTCTAGGATGGCAGACTGCTTCTAGTTCATGCATCTTCTTCCATCCTGCAGCATTAGAGAAGACAAAAGGGAAAGAGGATTTCTTCTAGTCAGATATTTTCTAATAATCTTGTGTCAATGGGAAATCCCTATAGCTGCAAGTCTGATCTCTCTGTCAAAGTCCCTAAAATTCCAGGGAATAGATGAGAGAGAAGCAAATGCTATTTAAAAATAAATACTATAATTCCTGGGGACTGAGCATCAGTAGAACTGGTTGTATATTGGAAGCAGCTTTTTCTGATAGCACTCAAACACCCAAGTAATCACATGCTTCCTGCCAAATACAGTCTTTTGTGAAAGATTTTTCAAGGATACCAATTTATATCCAAAAGTCTTTGCATGAGTTGGCTAATATTGGAAATTACTGACTTGGTTGCAAATACATGTGAGAAAAATTTGATTCTCTTTTGATTTTTGGCCTCCAGACTTTTCAGTTGAAGAAAAAAATGTTCATATCACATAAACAAAAGCCAGTGTCTTTGACTCTTCTTTTTCCTTGCACTGGTGTGGGTAATAACAACATCATGCTTGCCCGAGTAGATGAGCTGCTGGTTTTTGCAGTAGTGGCAGGGAGATGGTAACAAACTGTGCCATGGGACAAAACCAAGATGCTTTAACTTCATAAACATGTTGGAGAAAATAAATCCAAGGAGCACATTCTTAATGCTATTTCTATGTTTGCAGGAGGATTTTAGCTACTGCACCAGGAAGGAGCCTGAAATACTCGGAGGTGTTTGGGTAAAGGTACAGAAAGGCTGCCCCATGCTGAGCAGGGACCTTTTGTACTCCCTGGCTGTCAGATCTGACGGCGTGGAAGCCACTGAACAGCTCTGTCCTGGCTGAGGTAATGATTCTTGTTGACTGTTTTCCTGTTGCTGGAAAGATTGGAAGAGTCACACTGTGCCCGACATCTAAGGAGATTCCAGGAGCAATTCTCCTGAGTCAGCAGGCCCTGTGCTGCTGCCTGCAGATAGAACAGGACTGGGCTGCCTCCAGCACGTGATGGAGGAGCTGCATCTGCCTAGCAAAGAGACCAGCTTTCATTAGACAGCTTAAATACCGTATAAATTTGGGTAATACAGTGTAGTTGTTTTCAGCACTGAGCAGCTTTAAGAATCCCACTTTTTTCCTAACTGCAGCCTGTCACTTCCTTGACTAATCCTCTCCTTAGCTGCCTTAAGTTAACACCTCTTTATTTCAGAAATTGGCTTTTTCAGATTTATACCCCACTAATTGGCTTTTTCACCCTCTGAACCTTTTCTGCTTCCTCCTGCCTGCACCCCCAGCCCCTTTCACTGCCTAATCCCCTCTTTCCACACTTCGATTCCACCATTCTCTTTTTCCGTCTTTTTATTTCCTCCCAAAATGAGCTCGTACTCTTTTGCTACAACCCCTGGGGCTCTGGTGTTAAAAATCTCTGACTTCTGTTGTGGTGTTAAAAATTTCTGACTTTCCCTGACTTTCATTATCTGACACTTGTAAAATAGGCTCTGATCCTACAAACATGTATGGACGTGCTAAGCTTAGATTTGAGTGCAGGGAGACTGGTGCTTGTGTTGCCAGTTTTTAGGGTTTTATCACGAGTTGTACGATATTTATGTTTCTGTTTCTAAAAAATCCAAATTTAAGGAGTCCATGATAGAAAGGTTCTGCTTAATGCAGAGAAAAATACCAAAAGAAGAAATAACTTCTAGTCCTCCTAGTTGTACAAGACGATAGAAAGTGTAAATCATATAAATCTGAGAGTTGGAGGGAAAATAAAAATAACTCAATTGTTTCTCTCTATATTTCAAATCTTTTCACTGTAATCTCATAATCTTATTGAAGCTGATCCAAATTTTGAACCTGCAGTTGGCAACACTGAGCATGCAGTTTAAACATATTTGCAATTATTTGCACTCACTTATTAAGTTATCACTGGCTTTTTCTAAACAGAAACCAAATAAGTCAGAAAGATGGATTGCCTATACAGTAACCGAACAATGCTGCACCCAATGCAGACAAAAGAGTCAAAGAAAGGAAAACAGAGAACCAAAGCTGTGCTGTTCCAAAGGGATATTTTAGGAACATCTGGTCTCTACTGGAAGAAGTATTTCTCCAAAAATGAGGAAAAAATCAAACAAAAAAGTGAAATCTTTACATGTATTCAAAAGCAAAACTTTAACGAACAGGCTTTGATCTGCAAATGTAATTAGCATTAGAATTAGAGATGGAATGGAGATTTGTCTAAAAGCATTAATTCAAATCCCACGCCTGATATTTTCTTATCACTGCTGTAATTCTAACAGTGCCTGTGGCAGATTCAGAAATCAGAAGAAAGGGACAAGGGCAGTAGGTCTCCCACTAGCAAAAAAAAAAAGGGGGGCGGCGGGAGTGAGGAAAAAGAGTGTGAGATGGAATTAATCCATAATATCCCCAACCCAACTCTATTTTCAATGTATGAATTATTTATCTTCCAATCTCAAAACGCCAATATATCTGTATGCACCATTACTTTGATCTCATGCCGCTACCCAGCACTGCAATCCCTAAAATAAGATGGCTGTGGAAACCTATAGGCTTCAGGTATATTTAATTCTAATAGGAGACCCAAATATCAACTACAGGATGCCTTTGAAAAGCGTGCAATAACCTATTTACTGGAAGTCATTCTTCCTTTTATCCTTTTGGGACTCTCTGTGTGTGCATGAGGCTGCTGTGTGCTCATAGTCACACCTGGATGAGCCACAGTGACCCCCCTCAGGTGCAGCTCCAGCAACAGTGATCAGATTGGCCTGCTTGTTTGGGAGAGCATGAACTGAGGTAGGACGGTTCAAATGGCCTCCTTTGTGATGTGTGGTCCTTTGTATGAAGGTAGCTAATCAGTGTTTGAAGGGATGTTTGAGTTTGGGATTAACCTCTTTCCCGAGTCCCGTGAGCATCAGAGCATACACTGGTTCAGACAAAGCTTTTTGTTTAGCCAACAGTAATACCTCCTGTGCCCTTTCAATGGGGAAGAGACGGCAGAGATGTGCTTTGATTCCGATATCATTGGGCCTCCCACTTGATTCACACGTGGGTCTCAATAAACTGGTTGCTCAATACTCACAACACGGCTGCAAAAACTTGCAAACCTGTGCCCTCCACTAAATATCACATGTTGTTTTCAGTCTGAACCAGGCCAGGAGTCAGAGTTCATATTCAGACACCTCTCAAAATTCTTTCTGGCCGATTCTCTCTGTAAATTGTGCTCTCTTTGAAACTAGAAGTAGACACATGATGATTATGCACTTACCAGAGGGATTTGAACCAAGCATTTATAGTTTTCAAGTCAATATTTTAATTGTTATAACTATTATTAAAACTGCAGTTTCTCTTGATCTTGTTACAGTTTTTACCTTTTTTTTTTCCATTCCCTAAGAAAGAAAATAACTTTAGCAGGAACAAAGGCTGAGAGGCTGAGCAAAAGGCAGCCATAAGAGTCTTATCAAAGCCCCAACAGAGTGGCAATAATTATTCACACTCTGTTGGGGGTTCTAGAAAGACCATCTGAGGAAAAGGATCACTCAGTCTTTTCAACATGTGAAATTAAAGAAAACCACTAGAAATTCAGCACAGGGTTGGGAGGGGGAAGTAAAACAGGGGCAGCTGAGAAAAAGATGTGGCTGCTCCTCTCACACTTGATTCACGCCATTAGCTGACCACCGGCCGAGCAGGCTGTGCTGGCCAGTGTCACAACAGGAGTTTCGTAACAAATCTCTGTTAATAACTTTAATGAAAGGATAATAGCAGAGCTGAACACATGACTGTTATAAGCCACATTTACCTGAAGTGGTTCATTCACTGTCTCCAACTGGTGTGCTAGTTGTTTATTCTGCATATGTAGAAGTGTACCTAAGCTTTACCTAATCAACTTAATTGTTCCATTTCAAACACCTTAGTGTTATCTCCCACACTGGCCTTCATTCTTGGAAGAGGCATCTCTTAAATATTCATGGTACAGCCTTATATTGCACTGCTGAAAACTTTAATTTTTAACTATTTGGCTTCTGGTTTTTGAAGATTAAAATGTGCCATAATGATTGTTTCTTTATTTAGCTGTACTCTCCCATCTCTCTGTATCCAGTTCTTATTTCAGACATTCTCTGAGAAAAAGTCCGGCATTTTCTTAGGTTTTGTGTAAAACCTCCCTCTGTGGAATCCTGACAACACATCTTCATAGACTTGTCACATATAGACTGTCACAGACATAAATTTATCAGATCACCAGCTTCACTATGTCCCTAGAAGTTGGAAGCTAATTTTATCTCCATCACACAAGCAGGATGAGGCAGAGAGGTGTGATATGACTTACCCAAGGACACACAAGAGGCCTGGGCAGAGTAGGGATACGAATATAGTGTTTGGGAGGACAGAGCTAACATACTGACCACTTTGTTGACTTTGGTTTTATTTTTTTACAAACTTAGATATATATATACACACACACACACACACACACACATACATATACATACATACATATACACATATACACACACATATATATAAAAATTAAAACTATTCCAAACCTGTAACTAGGGTTGAAATTTAAAATTATAACATGAATTGAATCAGCTCTACTCTCTCTCTAACTGGATATAGCCTTTGGCATATCAGAGCCCTACTCAAACAGCTGGGGAGTGTTTCTCCTCCTAAATTACCTCTCTGAAGTTCACCTCAGGGTAAAGTAACAAAATGCCACATTGGGCAAAGCCTGTGATTTTTTGTGAGCTCTCCCACAGCGTTTTGTGCTGCAGAGCCACCCGTGCCTGTAGCTCCCTCCCATTCTCTCAGTGGCGCTGCAAAGAGAGATGTGATCGCAGCAATATATCAAAATGATCATTGAAATGATTTGGTTTATCATCTTCTAAAGCAAACTGCTTGTACAGGCTGGGCTGAATGCTCCACACCAGCCATTCCAGCAGCTCACAGTTTGCCAGCTCAGCATATTAGTTCACTCAGTGTTATGTTTAGGAATTATTAATGAGGGGCTTGTAAGGCATGATTCAAGTCAACACTGGCAGGATTAAAATCACCATTTGGAATGAAAACCTGTAATTGGTTCTTGTTTGCTTGGGAGTGGGTTTTACAGTAACTTTGCAATTGGCTTTGCATTAGAGGTTTGGCTGGTTTGTGCCCAGGTGGCACCTCACCTGCAACTGCAACCACACAATGCCAGTCCTTCTCAAAAATCTTTCCTTCTGGTTGAAGATGCCCTTAAATAAGCACATATAAAATGAAAGGTAATCTCTCTGTGTCCTTTGGGTCTCCATTATGAAGCTGCTTCTTGAATATGTTAAACAACAAACACTGCACAGTTCTCTGGCCTGGAGTTTTCAGAGGTTTGTTGAGAAGCAAGTTAATTAATGACAGGTTGAGCCCATATATGAAGTACCATCCAGGTCTCTGAGTCACTGCTTTGTCTCTGACCAGTTCCTGGAGATAAAGGATATTAAATATTCTCAAGAAATAACAGGACTTCATCTCTCCGGTGTGCCTTGGGAGCTCTGCTCAGAGCTAAGATGTTTTTCCAAAACGTTGGCATCTTGTTCCAAGTGAAAAGCCCTTTTTCATCTTCTTTTCAAAATCCTTGAGAATGAGTATAATTTGCATTCACCAGACCATTTCTTGTAGCACTATGGCTGCTGTCTGTCTGCCCTTTAATAAAATGGCAGGGAATTTGCCTGCCACGCTTGGGATCCCTGGCCAGGAACAACAGAGCACTCCAGCCCTGAGGAGCGAGCGCTCCACACAGCCCATTGATCTCAGGCCTGGGATTCTGGGGGCTGGCAGCTGTGGAGAGGGGTTTGTTAGCTAAGGTAGAATAGTAAGCTCAAGATTTATTTTACATGGAGTGGAGGGGGAGTTTCCAGTCTGAATTTATATAAAGGAAGCCAGACCAGAGCCTGAAAACAGTCCTAACACTGGCCAAAAAAATGAACTAGGTGATGTAATCAACTTACCTACCTGTCTAAATTTTGCAATCCTAAGAACAAACAACATCTAAACTGCTCACTGATTTGTGCCTCGTGTTACATAATACTTTACTATTTCACTTTGCTCTGCCATGCCATGCTATGCCAAAGTAGTGACAAATGGCAGGAGACAAAGCAAAACCAGAGATCTAGGAAGTGTTTGCTAGAGGTGGAGGCTGGAGGCAGAGCCTGGTGTGCCTTGCTAGCTCAATGTCAACTGGGTAGTTCCTTTTCCACTGTACGGTCTAAATCTTGTTGGGTTTGTGTAAGTAAAATTGCACATCCCCAGCACAAAATTTTACCCGCAGGGCTAGCTGAGCTGTGTTATAAATGTGCTGTATACCAAGGGAAAAGTATTCTCTGGTATCAAAAAATTGTTGGTGTTGCTTTGATTATTTTTTAGAAAAAACACTTTCAAAGTGAAAAAGGAGATTTTTTTTTAAATTTTTTTTTATCTTAAAGGGATGAAAAGCAGCAGGGCGTTGCTTTCCTTAGTCTATATGCCCTTTAAAATCCAGCACAGAATACCCTATTAATTTATTTTCCCTTTTCCCAGCACCACATTTTGAAAAATGCCCATCATATTGCGGATCTGTGGCTGATTTATCATTAGACCCAAAGTGATGGTGGAGGAATTAGGCACCATTTTTTTTGCCCCCACTCTCCCCAGCAGCAGCCACGGGTGACCACATGGCAAAAGCCCTGCTGGTTTTTCCTCCAGAGCGAACTAAAGCAGATAAGGTCTGTCTCTCTCCACTGATACACAATGTAGGGATGTGCCGCTGTTATAACCCCTGTGCCACAGTTATTGTTAGCAGGTCAAAGCACTGAATATCAATAGACTAATTCCTTCACCCCTCCAACCCGTTCTCTGACTGGAATGTACACTTCTATTGCACAGCTTTCACCTTTGGCCCTCACCATCTTCATGGCTCTGCACTTCAAAGAATTCTGCTCATGTAGAAAATGCCTTATTGAAGGAATGGTCAGAGCTGCACAATTATTTCGAAAAAACTCGACATTGTGTTTCAGCTGAGGACAGGAGAACTGGCGAAAGTCTGAATCGCTTTCAAGATTCAGATCTAAATCCTGAGGTTTAGAAATATGAAAGTCAAAACTACAATAGTCCAAACACACAGAACCTATTCTTTGCGCCTTGAAATGTGGGAAATTAAAGAGCTGCTCTCAGTTTGACTACTCACCTTTCCATTTTCTGAGGCACCCAACAAAGTTCCCTCCGCTAATGAATACAGGTTTTGATTGTTGGATTACACAGATTATTTTCTGTCATCTTCAAGTCCTTTAAACAATTGCTTCCTTTGAAATCCCTTATGCAAGAAGCATATGACCTTACAACACTCCTGTTTCTCTTTTGTATTTAACATCACAGCCCTCTCTGTGGTTATATACAATGTGGGGAAAGCTACAGGTCAGGGCTAGGAGGTGGTAGCTAAAGACGCAGGGCGCCCAACTATTGAAGCTGATACAAAATACACAGAAGAAAAGAGGCTACATGGAAAATGATTTAAAGGTAAACATTATTTTTTTCTATCACATTTTGTTACAGTTCCAAAAAACCAAGGGACAGATGGTTGTACACGGGACAGGATATAAATCAAGGGACAACAGAAAATTAAATGGGATGTAAACAGAAGTGCTGCAACAATCTCAAATTAAAACTTGTTTGAAGTGTGGTCAAGAACATCCATACTGGTTGGAATTTATAGTGGAAGACCATTCCTGCCCCCACAATCTTTCCTTTTTCCTCTCTTTCTCTCTTTTCTCTGTTCCCTGCCATGTTCTCCTGCTAGTGCACTGATACCAATCTCTCATGAATTTTCCATAAGCCTTTTGCCTTAACCTGTCTTTCTCCCCCAACATCCTCCTCTCTTCCATACAGCCATCCATCTGCCCCTGTAACTCTCACTCTTTTGCTCTGGGTGTTATGTTGTACAAGAGGGGCCAGACTGCCCAAGGCAAAACAGCAGAGACACACCTGAATCTAAGAGACAAACAACTTCTCCCACAATCTAGTGCTGAAAATGTGTCACATTTCCATAACATCTTCCATTTTGGCACAATGCTGAACTTCACAAATAGGATTACGTGGTTTTGGCTGTCTTTAGGCAACATTCAGAGAAACTGAGGCATTAGTTACACACCAAAGAATGTTAAGTGCCAATGAAGAGGTGAAGAGTATTTTTAATTCTCTGTGACATGGTTTAAACACAGAGGAAATTTCATGTATATTGGTGGATAGTGAACCTTTTTTTTTTGCAAATGCTTATTGTGAGATTTGTTGTGCAGCACAAATCCTAGATTGGGATTTGAATGCAGGAAAACGCTGTGGGCACAATAGGCTTGAAACAAAAAATTGAACCTAACTTTGTCTAACTCAGCATTTAGAAATTTTATTGGCAGAGACTTGCAGAAAGAAATGAGAAATTATAATTCAGCAAATTCCTTCTATCACTGCTCAACTTTCTGTCCTCATAGTAAATTATTCACCTCAGCAATGACTCAGATAGCAAAAGATTAAAGGCTGGATTCTGGCACCCTTGGTGAGCATTATGAAGCATCCTGTTGAATGCTACAAAAACATTATTGAGAGTAGTACAGCTGTGTATGAAGAAAGGTATCAGTGTTTGTGTTCACAGTTCCTACACAAAAAATCCTTGAAAACTCATTTGTGAGTCTGCTCTCAGATTTGCGTCACAGTGAGACCCTTCCCATGTCGATACAAAGGCACAAAAAAATTAAATTTCAGTATAATCAGCCATGTGCAAGCCTCTCACTAAATAAATAAACCCCATGAAATTACAGTTATTAAACTACATGTATTTGACTCCACAAGACTTTCATGAATCTAATCCAAATTTAAGTGGATGGAAAATTTCAGAACTAAAGACTTTTTTTTCTTGTTAACAAATCCTGAAAAAATAGCATGAAACTAATATTCTGTCACTGTACCTGAATCCAAAAAATTCAACATGTGAAAATTTTTATTTGGGCTTTTTATTTGCTTTGTGTTTTTTCCCAGCTGTCCTGTAGAGCTTTGTAGTAGGTACAGAACCCTGTCAAATGGCTCAAAAAATCCACATACTGCAGAAGTATTTTATTCTAATGCTTTTTAGTAAAATTTTATATTAAAATAGCTGCTTAGGAAGCTGTTTGCATTTGGCTACTTGTAGCATCACAGTTGAGTCTCCTTTGCTTTGGACCCTGTGTAATCAGTGTGGAGCAAACTAGTTGTTAGCTACCTCCATGCTGATCAGGGTAAGCATTTTGTATTAACTGTGTCCTGCTGGGCACAAGGGAAGAAGCTCCGAGGGGTCACATGCAAAATGGTCAAGAAGAGCAATGAGATTGAGTAACTTTAAGGACCAGCACCTTCCCTCCTGAGTGAAGTGCTGCTCAGTGAAAGCACAGCAGAGGTAAATCAAGGTACTCCCAGGATACTGCACCGTGCACTGGGAGTATTTTTGGTTGGCAGTAATCCTTAAGAAACACAGTGTTTCCATTCCTTTGTTGAAAGTTAAAGTGATAAAATTCCCACAGTATGTTTTGGAATTCAGAACTGTTTGGCAACTCGTAGAAAACAACCCATATGGTATGTAGGCACTGATGTTTCATCTCTCACTTCTCTCAGCTATCCTGAGCTGAGAGTTATCATTTCAGCTTACTGGAAAGCACTTGATGCAGCCAGTTCCTTTTAAAATATATTTTGTTGGAAGCTGTTAGAAAATTCAATAAAGATACTTTGATCATGATCCATTCATTGACTTTCTTGGGCTAACTTTTATATGGGATTTAAAGTGGATTTGAAGCTTCTGTTTCAAAAGCAAAGCATATTTTCCAAATTCCTGCAGTGCCTCATGGCATCAGCTTTGCTTTTGAAATAGAGAATGAGGATGCAGATATATTAAAGCTAAGCTCAGAGAAACATGATTTTTCACCCCCTCTAGAAAAACAGGAACATCTTTACTCTTCCTTTGAATACATAATTAGTACTAATTGAAGCCACATGTCAGAAATTTATGCAGCAGGACAGGATACAGAATGCAAAGCGGTTTTCTATCAAAGCCAGAGACAAGCAGATGAAGACTTGCAGTTTTTCCTCTTCATGGATCCTCCTGTCACATGCAAGACCTACAAGCCATAAGTGGTCCTCTAGCCATACACAGTCCTCATAAATAGTTCCCTGATACAATTGTATTGGTTCAAATCATCTTTTCTTCCCTGTGCTGTTACATGGAATTCAGACAGGCTTCTGGAGAAGAGCTGAGTTTATAGAACGTGTTGTTTCCATGTTGATTCCTAGTTCCTGCCACCACAGTGGTCCTACTAACAGGAGTGCTTAGTCTCAAAAAATTCTTCCCACTTTCTTTGACAATATAATGTAGGTAGCCCCTAAGCTCTAGAGAGATCTTAATTTCTAAAATTAAATATATGCACGTACAGATTTCTTGGACAGTTAGCACTCAGTTAGTAAAATTTCCATTGAATTCTCCAATTTGTATTCTTAATGAAAAAGGATGTCCTTCCTTCAAAAACATAATCCTTTCTTCAAAGTTTTATCATGAAACCTGAAGTAATTTGAGATCCTCAGGGAAAAAAATGAAACCAACTTCTTTTTTTTTTTTTTTTTGAGCAAAACATCCTTATTTCCCTAAGCCTATCCTCATAAAAGATGAAAACATTTCATCTCACATAATGGCCATGATGAGATCCTGAGCAATGAAGACTTAGCTCAAACAACACTTAACAGAGGAGGCAGTTAAAGCAGCTTTGTTAAATGTTGCTACCTGAATTGACTGCAATT
Source organism: Sakesphorus luctuosus (assembly GCA_013396695.1). Lineage (NCBI taxonomy): Eukaryota > Metazoa > Chordata > Aves > Passeriformes > Thamnophilidae > Sakesphorus > Sakesphorus luctuosus. Next base: position 433,811 of record VWZD01004033.1, read on the forward strand.
AAACAGCTTCTGTTTCACTCTGTTGATGCCTAAATTAAATGCATTAAATCTTAGGCTATTTGAAGTGACTTCATGGCAGCACTGAACTCATTACTGCTCTTTGTGACAGCCACAGAGACAACAGGCTGAGGGCAGCACACAGCAAGGTCTGGAGGGTCTTATCCTTCCCACACAATCCAGTACAAGGTGACTCCCACCAGTGCTAACTCAAGTCACATGTCTGATTCCCCCATTCAGCAAGATGAGAAAATTACATAACACAAAATTCTCATTCAGCTTTTAAAATTTTCCAGCTGTTAAGCAATTCCCTGGATCCAAATCAAAGTCTGCAGATGCTCTCGGGGTAAAATCTCTACTGAACGAATAACACAGTCTGGATGGAATTGCATTATTAAGAACATTCATGATGGCTCCATGAACTTGCCTGGATGTGGATCAGCTGCTCCTAATTCAATCATATGCTACATAGTTGTATCCTTATGTCCTTGTTGTCACTATTTTTTCAGATCTATAATGTTCTTGCTGTTTGGTTCAAAATTCTTATGTATCCCTCCCTCTCCCTCAATCTGACAGTGAAAAATAACCCACTGAAGAGGTCCAGACTAATGTGACATTGAAATGGAATCCAATTCCACTGCCAGCTTTGGAAATGTATCTCTACAAGGCAGCCCCACCTTTGGTTAAACTAACAAGCAAAAAACCCCAGCAACCCACTAGTTATCTGGCTTTTCCACTTATAGATGTTTGCTGTAGATCCAACAGACCCTTTACTGTGGGATAATAATGCACTGCATTTGCTCAATGAGGTTGACTGGAAAAGAGGTCCAGAATGGGATCTGTCCTTACTCATTTGAGGCCTGATACAGCAAAGTGCAAAACAAATGCTTAGTTTTCAAATAAAATCAAGTGTGATTTAAGTGCATTGCATGTGCTGGGTGAAATTCATCCTAACAGTGAGTAAGCCCATAAAGACATCACACAGCAGCACTGGTGGGGATTTCATTCAGAGAATGAGACAACTACAGCTCCTAGAAAATTTTCCAATTCCAGCCAGACATTCACTCAGGCTTTATGGAAATCATTTAACCTCTCTGCCTCTGTTTGCCCATCTGTGAAATTGAGATATTAATGCTGAAAGGGCATTAACCCTTTATAAACAAATAAGCTTTTGCATTAACCAGGCAACTCTGGTTACTGGTTTTTACTGGTCTACAACTAACCATGACTTCACATGGGGCACTAAAGACAAAAAAAACACTGCAGAAAGAAAGGCATTCAGCAGGTAAATCTGATAAATCACTTGTACCTCAATGTGCCAACTCAATATCTGAAGATCATTTTACGCCTGGGAAATTTGGTGTAAGTCTCGCTTACTGTTATGATAGTGGTTTTGCATTTAGGTTTTACAGAATCAGTTGTTGAAAACTGAATGCAACCCTAAATTCTGGCATGGAGAAAGCATTGCTACATACTTGCAGTAGCATTTGTGAACACGTCCCAAAACAAGACACACTCACTTGATTTTCAGACTCAGGACATAAGAAGTATTTATCTGCGTAGAGGGAGCAATCGAGTTCCCTCTATCAGCTTCCTCAGATGCTTATTCTGATGGAGTGGAACTACAAAAGCCTGACACGTGGGCCATGGCTGCCTGAACAATATCAGCCTTTTGTCCCCAGCTCTACAATCCAAGTACCGTGTTCTGCCTACACTCACATAATGCTATAAAGAACATCAGCTGCTTAGGCTCTGGTGGCTGATACTACCTGGGATCAGAGGAATTTTGTTTAGATTATCTGGGAGGGAATGGCTATATAGGAGTTATCAATAACAGAATGAAAAATACCTGAAACAAATGCAGTTTTGAAGGGTAGCTGCCTACTTAACCTCAGCAGAGGTATTTCAGAGCCTTTCTTCATAAAGGCTCTGCCTTTGTGTGTCACAAACATAATTGGGGGTTGGAACGAGATGATCTTTGAGGTCTCTTCCAACCCAAGCCATTCTATGATAAACTGCAGTAATGAATGACAGATAGTTCTCTCCTACCTGTGCTTCATTCTGATTAGAGCAGCCCCACTGCTGGTCCATGAAAAGAGTGGGGGTTTTTAAGCACTGCTCCCATAAGTGCTTATCCTACACAAATCCCAAGCCAGTTCAACACAACAAAAACCGGAACCAATGTTCAACTAAGTCCCAGTTGCAGGAGTTCCTTAATAAGGAGGCTCCCTTGAACATCTGAGTATCCTGAGGGTTTTATATAGAGCCTTTTACTCAAGTCACTCAGAAATCACTGAACACTGAAATTTCTGGTAGAAAGATCTAAGCAATTTTGGAAAAATTGCCAGGGAACTGGTAGCTGGCTGGCTTTGGCAGCACTGGGCTCCACTTGGGCTAATTTGTCCTGCTGCAAAGCAGTGAAAATTCACTTGCTCTCAGGGTTTTTTGGGTGGTTTGGTGTTTTTTTTTTGTTTGGTTGGTTTGTTTTGTTTTTTGTTTTTGTTAATGCATGTTGATACATTTTAAACTTAGAAGTGAAACAGAATATTGTGAAATTTAGTGTGATTAAGTGTGATGAGCTTTATGATGGGTTTTTCTTTATGCAAGTGTTCATGTTAATTCTATAATGATTAAGTAGCTCTTCTACATCAGACCAACCATTTAAAATGGTTGTTCTGAAATAGAATTATTTTATTTTTCTGTACAAAACTTGTTCAGTGTTCAGAAGCAGATAAAGAAAATCCAATAAAAAAGTAAAGTAAAACCTTCAATAAAGTCATATGCCAAGAAAGACTCGGAGAGAAACTGTTCAGCTGTTCAAAAGTAATCATGTTACATAGTGGCAGAAGTTTGGTGCAAGGCAGTGCTGAAAAATTGAAGAAATACAAGGGTTTGGACAGAGACTGAAAATGGAACTAAGGAAATATTTCTGAGTTTTGTAGTTTCATTCTCTGGCAAATGATTCCTTCTTCAAAGATGAATCTTTTCAAAGGGTAAAAATGGACATAAATAGGATGAGTCTTTTTTTTTTTTTTTGAGTGTGAAGAATTTCATGCTAGGTTTTCAGTCCTTAAAATATCTTAATTCATTTTTGGGCATAATATAATGTACAAGTAATAGATTTGTATCACATGGTTTTGTGAGGGCAAAGTAGAATTTCTACTCTCTTGGACAGAGTGTAAATGAAGGGTAGTAAAACACTTTCCTAAATTCCAAGAAAAATTATCCCTTTGAATAGATACATAAATGACAGAAGAAATTTTGAGAGGGCAAGGGGAAGAGAAGAAAAACCTCTAATGTTTGTTTAATAGGTTGAAATAAAAATCTTAAAAGTTTTTGTTTCACAATACATGCAAGCAGTTAGAAATATTCTATCAGCAGCTAATACCAGGGTTTTTTCAGCATGTGAATTCTTGTATTTGCCAGGAAACATCTGCCCTTGGCTTTAGTCAGAAGCAGAAGACAACACAGAAGATCTTTCTGATAAGGTGAGTCCCATGGTCTTCAATGTGTTCAAAGCAAAATTCTGGAGTCCTTATGGAACACTAGATAGATAGATAGATAGATAGAGATACAGATATATAGATATAGAGATATAGTTATATAGATCTAGATATAGATGATATAGATATAGATACAGATACAGATATAGATATAGATAGATGATATATAGATATAGATATAGATATAGATAGATTTAGATAGATATAGATAGATATAGATATAGATGATATAGATATAGATATAGATAGATTAGATATAGATATAGATAGATATACAACCCCTGTATCCCTTTCTAGGTTCCTTCAAAAGCACAACAAGAAGGTGTGAAATGTAAATTCAAATATTTATTCCCATTTATGTATGGTTTACCCCATGTCTGCCTTCATACGTTTAATCTGATTAATTTAGTAATGGCTCTTGTAGTTAGAAAAATGCACCACCGTAATAATTATGCCATGCTATCAGAAGAGAAGTTAGGAATAGACCATGGATGAAGAATTCCAGTTGATTTTGATGGGATTGGTGTTTGGGGTTGGGAATGGTCTCCCCTGGAGCTGCTCATACTTGGTGTCAGTACCTGCAGGGGTTACACTGGCTCTGCAAATCCCTCCAACTGCAGTGAATATGCAGTGTTTGTAATGAGAGAAGTTCTGTCCTATATTGCAATACCCAAGAGTCTTCTGGGTTTTTCAGTGTGTTTTATAACTGTTTGTGCTACCCAGCTTAAAAAATTAACAAAACAAAACAAAAAGCTGGTAAAAGAGACAATTAAATGACTTAGGTTGAGATGCTCCATAATTTATTGCAGATCTATGAGAGAACACTTGTAGAACCCATTTAATTCATTTAATAGTAATGCAAACATTGATATAAATTAAAACTCCAGAACGCTCTCTCACATCTTTTCTCTCCCCATGAGAGGTGAATGAAAATGATTTATTACCCATAGATTATAATTGCTTAAAATAGGTTATGATGTAAGAAAAAAATTCTAATCCCTTCTACGAGGCAGGAGCAAAATTCTACAGACAGAGAAATTACATCCAACGCCAGTGTGTTAAGGAAGAAACATTCTTCTTCTCCCTTTGGGGAAACTCTAAGAACATCTTTTTAGAACTGTCAAAATTCACAAGCTGTAATAAATTATTCTTTTTCATTACCCATTTATTAAGCAGGCTGTTTGGTATAATAGCAGAAAAATTCTGTCTAATTTTTACAGTATTACACTACTGTGATTTCTCATTTGAAACAGACAAGTTATCAAGAGCAGTGATGTGTTTTATTTTGCACGTTGGGACCATCTTTCCTCTGAATTCTGATGAAGACAACTTTTGAAGCATGTAATACTCTGCCTGTCAGGGGGTTACGTGTCAGGGAGGTGGGCTGGCTCATGGAAATGCCAACCTGAGGGCTCAGCCACGTGAAGAGCTTGGATTGCAGGTTGAGCCAAGTTGTCCATGATATCCACGATGGCATGTCTGCAATCCCACGCTGCTTAATTTCCCTGAATTAAAGTGGACATCAGATGCAAAATTCACTATAAGGTTAAACAGAAAATCTGAAGAAAAACGGATCACCGAAAAATTATGACAGAATTTCGGAATATTGTAAATCTTGGCTATAAGATGCTGCAGGGATCACATTAACTGTAATGCTAATATGAAATTCTGAATGAAACTATGCTGGATAAATGGATAAAACCCTGGTTTAAGAGATGAGAAATCTGGAATAAGGTCCTGGCTCCATCACAAAGCTCTGTATGATTCTGAGAGAGTAATTTATTGCCTATGGTAATTTAATAGATCATAAACATGTTACCGTATTATACTATAATTATATGACTATAACTTATATTGTATTAAATATATATATTCTAGTAAAGGTGTACTCAGGGCAAATCCATCTCAGTCTTGATGGTGAAAGTGAAACACCAATGACTTTGCTTTCATAAAATGAAAGTAAAAATACATATTATTCTTCTTCTTCTGGTTTCCTGAAAGGGCACACACTCTACCCAAGTTTATTATCTGTAAAGAGTCCCAAAGTTATAAAACACATTGTAAGCAGTGATTACCATGGCTTTATTTAGAGCACTATTAAGTGTCTTGCTCCATTGTCTTGGGCCACGTTGTGTTTGTCCTACCCATGCTCAAAATCAAGTGGCTGAGCTATAATGCTAAAATTTGCAACTCCACTTCTATCCTGGGAGGCTGTGCAGGCTCAGGGGAGGTGTCTGCCCAGATCCTCAGCTGGGAGAACAAAACTCTTGCAGGTCACACTGTCCTGCTCCTCCTGAGGCTCACGGTGTGTTTGACACGGGGCTGCACACACAGTGACACAGAACACACAATGGAGCCCAGAAATAGCAATACAGAAGCAGAGGGAACAGATGGCTGCAATAATATTTTTAGGATATATTTGTGAGGTCTACGGTCCCCTTACACCCCTCAAAAGGGACATGGAATGCAAACAGAGAAAATAAAAGCTACCTATCTCCTGTGCCCTGAATGGCAACGACAAGGCAGGAGCGTTGCCTTGTTGGCTTTGCTTGAAAATATATAAATAAATGGTGGTTATAAACCCCACATTGTATCTTCACAGCCAGCAGCGACATAAAGCTGCTTTCTTCAGCTAGGAAGTGGATTACATTTTTATAACTAATCCGCAGCTCTTTGACTGAAAAGATTTGCTAAGTCCCCCCTCACTACTTTTTCTTTTAGGTCTGTGCACTCCAAAAGCTTCCTTCCACCTTCTTCCTCCTGCTTCCCAAAAGTAAATGCAGGGCTGTTTTTTTGAACTTACAGTATGTAACTTTGTTTGTGCCTTGCATTGTTAAACAGGATTCACAGACAGGGAAAAAAACCCCAACACCCAAACAACTCTTTGCTTCACTGATCCATAAAATCATTATAGGCAACATTTCAGTTTCAACAAGTGCCAAAAAAATTCTCCCCCGTCCCCGAATATAAAAAAATCAAGCAGAAACAAAAATAACAAGGCTATTAATCTTTCATTAAGTTAAAGGGATGAAAAGGAATCGCTTAAAGTATCATTCTTTACTTGCACCACAAGATTGGATGCCCCCTGCTAACTTCAAAGGCTCTACAAGAAGCTGGTTAATATTGTTGGCACAGAACCAGATTGTGGTTTATTTTAGTTTTTCTGATTTTTTTTTTCAACAAAAGAAAACATTAAGGGTCGGACACTGATTGCCGAGGAACAGCTATTGAAAGAGAGGGTCTTTTGTGCTGCTACCAGTAATATGTCAATTTTTCGACGTGTAATAGCTGCTCAAAACATCGTGTCAGTCCCTGCACGGGGGCAGAAGTCCGCAACGCTGCTCCTGTTTGTTCTGTGGTTTTGCATCGGATACAAATCACTAGTTTTGCCTGTGTGCCAGAGTGCTTGGACTTGCAATAACTCTGGTGAAATACAGACTTTATGCATCCCAAGAGAAGTAATAGATCCCCCATAAGCCACAAAGTCACTCACCTGCTTCCCCGCACAATTGCCGTTCCATTAGCGTTCCTCCCCAGCCCTGAAGTTTGTGTGCATTGAAAACAAAGCTAATTGCTACTGAGTGACATAATTTTGTGGTTACGTTTCTTTGTGCAGGGGTTTCTTTGCAGTGTAGTGCAAGCTGTTAAGCTGCAGATTGTGGTTGCCGCTGCCTGGCGAAGGGTAAATAACAAGGAGCAGGGAAAGGCAGGCAGGAAGTGTTTGTGATGGTTTGATGATGTGCTGATAGCTTAATGCGCTTGGCTGTGCTGTGCGGGACAGGCTCCTGGAAATCCCTGTGCTTGGTGTGCCTGTGTGGCAGAGGGGGAAAACATTCATTAGATATTCCTCCCTTTTTCAGATAAAGAAATAGCTCAGTCCCCATCACACAGTCAGCTTCAGGCTTTTTCCTTAAGTGGATAGTGAGGAAATACAGGTGTGACCATGCAAAGGGAGGGCTCCTGGGGGTTTGAGCTCCTTAATTCCTTGTGTTTGAGCACCTTCATTCCTTGGGTCTCATCACCTTAATTCCTTGCATATCAGCACGTTCATTCGTTGGGTATCAGCATGTTCATTCATTGGGTATCAGCATGTTCATTCCTTGGGTATCAGCACATTCATTCCTTGGGTAGCAGCACGTTCATTCCTTGGGTTTGATCACCTTCATTCCCTGAGTTTGAGCACCTTCATTCCTTGGGTCTCAGTCCTTTAGTAGCTGAAGATGTTCTATTCCTGTAAAGGCAAAGTGCTTTCAGCCTCAGGTCTTCTTAGCAGTAACGTGAACTTCTAACATGGGCATGAAACTCCAGGCTTCTGCCACCTGCTGTACCTGTCCTGGGTATAAAAAGGGATGAGAAAGTACCAGCTGAGCATTTCAGTGCAGCTTATGGAAATAGCCTGCCTATAGAGGAGTGGATATTTTTAAAATACAAACTATATAAACATAGGGTAATTGGAAGTATCTGTATTATTGGATCCGTTGTCATTCAGGCCCCTAAGGCAGCACAACTGGATCTGCCCTTTTGAATCTGTATTACCAAATAAAGCAGACATTTGTCCCTGTGAAGTTTTTTTTTTCTGCTTAAATCAGGCTATTAATGCATAACAACTGCAAATAAATTTGGCTACAATCCCCAAAGTGTATTTCACCCAACACCTCCCTGTCATGCTCCTATCCATTCTCTCTGCCAACTATTCCCTCTGGGCCAGATTCAACATTCATCAGAAAATTTACATGTAATCCACCAGTGTTTGCATAAGGTGTATATACATTCTTGCATATGCCAAATATGACAGATACCTTAAATTCCTTCTTTAAAACCCTTTTCAGGAAAAATCTATTATACTGTTGCTGTGATGGACAATGTCTCCCTGACTTCCAATAAACTATGTATTTTATTTGTCTGAGCTAGTCCATAAATTTTTGGGGCAGGAGGAAAGGGCATGACCATTATCCTTTAGGGTTTTTTTTTCCAAGAGGAAGCACACATTTCCTGACAAAGTAGAAAAGGGAACCAGTTGTACAGTTTGGGAGGCAAGTTGCCCAGTGCTTCCTATTAGGAGACACCTTTCAGTTGCTCCTAGTTTTACAAAACTGTATCTGTTTGTCCTGAAATGTGTGATCTCAGCTGACTGCTTCAATCATTTTTGGGAATAAGATGAGGGATTTGAAAAATTCTGGCAAACAAAGTGGCAATAATGGTGTTATTTGTCTTCACAGAGCTTGAAAGCATGAGTTACATTTTTAGAATCCTCATACTTCAGAGAAAAGTACTATAGAAAGGTCCATTAGGGAAGGAGTAATCTTGTCAGTGTGCTGTCCATAAGGAGGGAAGAACACACCAAACACTGGAAATAAGGGAAGCACTAAACAGCACAACTGCAAACAAAATGCAATTATGTAATTAAGAACTGTGCCATAATGTATGAACAGCAGGAGGCTAATGCTGCTCCACCAGCATCTCAACTCCTGGCATTTCCTTATTTTTAAGTGCCCGAGTTTAAACGGAATGATTTCTTTTAACTTGTTTCTCTGTGTGTGTAATAAATAATAGTGACTAATGCAAACACTCCAAAATGCAATTATTTCACTTGAGCAGCTCTATGAACTGCACCTACCTCAGGTGGAATGGCTCCTGCATAACAAGAGGAATTCCTTCCCTAAAAAATTAATTTTCTCCATCTCTCTAATTGGTGGGGTTCCCGGTTGGAGAGGACAGGGAACAAATTCTGCAGAATTGGCTCTGCCAGAACCTGAGGAACGATGCAGAAACAAGAACATCATCACTTGGGTGTCCTTCCTGGCTGTGGCATTTGTGCAATGCCACCAGCAGGGACCTTCCTCTGATTTTTGCCAGCAAACTGCCCTCCTGCACACGGACAGCTGAGCACTCGCTTGGCTCCAGTGGACCTTGGCTCAGGAAAGGCTGTATTTTAACATCCTCTGTAAGGCTGGCTGCCTGCTGCATCTTTGTGACTTTTACTGAATTTATGCTTCACTTTGTGCAATGTTTATCTTGAAAAGAAAGGGTTTAAGCTTGGCTAAGCAAAAAGACTTTTCAAGAGGAGGACTGGCTGTCTGTTAAATGTTACATTAATGATAAGATCCTGAAAGAGCCGGTCGGGGGTGAGCAATCTTGCTTTCCTTTCTTACACTATCTTTGCTGAAGTTTCTTTTCCGCTTATAGAGAAGTGGAACAGTTTTCTTTTACTTTCTTTTTTACGTTTTTTTTTTATGTTTTTATCACCAGCTTCAGCCACAGGGTCAGCTTTGATTTGGGTGAGTCAGAAATGTATTTATCTCTGAAATTCTCCTTCTGTGCCTGGGAATGAAGTGTTTCTCATCTCAGAAGAAAGACATATTTTAAATAATAGCAGTGCCAAAAAAAAAAGAAAATAGAGGCAATAATAGCTGTTTGTTTTACCTGCTATATAGTAGGCCTGATTTATATGTTGCTGGTACATATATGATTTTAAAAGACTTCTTTAGTTTCTCCATGACAATGTTTATACTTTCTTTATAGAAAGAGATCTGTACTCCAGATTTTGTTCTAAACTCTGCTCAGCCCAGGCAGTTGTTACAGCAGATAGACTTGACCTAGTACTCACCCTGTTTAAGATGTGTTTTATTTTTGCAGGCATTCCATAGTTGCAGGAAGCACTCAAGCCTTAATCTGGACCACTTGTCGGGTAGTGAAAGGAAAATAACAACTTAGGGAGCAATCCTCTTGGAAAACCATACAGGGGTTTTAGGGAGAGCTCAGCAAGCCTGCAAATGCTGTAGGCAGCTTTGAAATCCCGGGCCAAGGAGGCTTTGTTGTTGATACCCCAAGGGAAAAGCCAAATGCAGTGCTCATCACAATGCGAATGCGGATCAAGAATAAACTGAGATTTTGCATGGTTTGATCTGCACATCCTTTCCCCACCTCCTTCTGCAGTTTTGGTGGAAACGAAACTGCTTAGAAGCCTGGAAACCGTGGAAACACGTTGGTTCTCAGACTCTTAACAGGTATCTCCGTGGTCTTCAAGAATCTGAAATTGTTTTGTCCTCAAAGCTCATGCCCTTGGGCAGGAGCACATGCCATGAGTGCAGCTGCCTGTCTGCTCAGGGGCTGTGCAGAGTTAGGAGCAGACCATCAAGTTTTTTCTATACTACGGTAGAGCTAAACTACGAAGAATGGATTTCAAGTTAAGTGTACTTTAGAAATGCTGCTGTGAGCTGTAATTTACTTATTTTAACCAAATGCACAATTTAAAAGAAGAGGGTCTTGGAGCAGGTGGAGAATATAAGCAGTGGTCTGTAACATCCCTGTGCAATCTCATATAAACAAAATATCAGTATAGAACACTAATTGGGAAGAATCTACCACTGAGAATAGAAATAACATTTTCCTTCTCCCTTACTCAGCTACAGATCAGAAGATGCAATCACTAGAAGAAGACTAGAATGTATTTAGCAGTAATGAGATTGTACTTATGCAAGACAATCGGATGGGTCCTTCCCATAATCATTTTTTCTACATTTACTTTTTTAAGACCCTTGAGATCTTTGATACCGTAATTTTATTTGGAACAACTGATAATGTGATTAAGGACAAACTGTTTTTGCACTCTGCATTTTTTGTCTAACTCATTGAGAAATCAAATTCCAAGGCTTTAAATTGTTGCAAAGTCAACTGCAGCTGTGGGTGCTCAGCATCTCTGCAAGTTAGCCACAAGGAAAATCCCACGTGCCTATAGCTATATATCCTGAAATCATCATATTAAAATGGTGGTTATATTGCATTTTGACTTGTATTACAAATATAACTGTTGGAAGTCTTTGTCAAACTATGCCAGAGCAGGCATTACTGGTTAATACAGAAGGCCAGAAACTCAGCTGTCATTTATTTCCATTGCACTGTTGCAATTTCCAGCAATCCAAAGAATCACTCTAATGGACTGTTTCTCCTGCCCTCACACGGAATGTTGCCTGAACAAACAATTAGTTTTACTAATTTAATGGAAACCCTTTGCATGTTTTCCCACGTGCACTAACCTCAGTTTCAAGATAAGAAAAGAACACAGTGGAGATCAGTGCTGGCACAGAGAACATTATCCAGGCTGAAGTCAAAGGGTGATGGCAGTAGCTGCTGCTTGTAAAATCCCCAGTTCTCCTTGGATGGGGAATTTGGACAAAGGGATGGGAAATTCCACAGTACTGATAAAAAAAATTTAAAAAAAAGCACACTGCTAAGAAGTGTGTTTCATCTTGCAATAGCTTTTTACTGTCTGTGCAAAGAGGTGACTTGTCAGGTGTGGGAAAGGATGTTGATCCAATTGTTGGTACCTCAAGCTCCAGAATCTTGTAATCTTGGCCATGATTCTGTATTTCTGAAAGCTTAATGGTAGTAGCCACTTGCTAGGTTATTTTCTCAAGGCTATCTTCTCTCAGATCCCCATGATCTGTTGCCCCACCACTCCTGCAGAAGCTCCATTTCCCTGCTCACCTGGAGTGTTAGTGTTCCAGCTCCATACAGGTGAGCAGAGTATGGGAGCAAACAGGGTGCATTTAGAAGGGGAACAAGTAGCAGAACTAAATAATAACCTCTGTATCCTGCAGTTGCCAGTGAAACTGATGGGGAGAAAAAGACAAAAGTTTGGAGACTTAATTCTTTTATCCCTCTCTTGAATTTTTGTTCTATCTTCTCAGATAGGGTCTGGACTATTTAGCTGATGCCTCTTTTTTGTGCTCTTCTTTCATGTGACCATTCTGTGTTCAAATCTGCTTACAGAGGCACATAGGCCTGAACAGAGAACAGATGCATAGAAAACAAGGCTTTTCTTCACACCTGTCTTTGGATAATGCTGAATGGATTAATGGGTTAAAGAAAGGGATGGAATAACTAGAAATCGTTTATCTTTTAATATCTTGTTTAACAACACTTGGCCACATCCTATTTTTATCAACCTGGGAATACAGAAGGTTAATGAGGCAAACCACTCAGGTTAATATGAAGATCACTAGCCACCCTGAAAATAATGACAGACAGGAATGAACAGGCGTCCTATTCCTTCTTCTGACAATGCTCCCCTCACCCAGCCCCAAGACCAAGCCCAATGTAAGGAACCATTCATGCCAGTGCTGATCAGCATGAAAGGTTTAATGCAGAATCAATGGCAATCTTGTGAGCCCATTTTCTGTCCTTCGTAGCAGTGTACATACCATGATGCATTCCTCAACTGTTGCTAATTTAAAGGGTTTGAGGCTGGAAAAAAGGAGATTCTGGAAATGTCATGCTGGTCCATGTGGGTTAACTTAGTCTGAGGTATTTGTGTTTCCAGTTTGAGGATTCAAAGTGACTTGGTGCAAGACACTGATTTGCTTTTTTCACTCTACTTTTTAATCTGAAAATCACGAGTACCAAGATTTCATATAAGAATTCTGTGCAGTATTATGAATAATGATTTATACTTAGACCATGAAACACTGAGGAATTTTTAGTTGTATGTAGATACAACATAAAATCTTTTCTGTTTGGGAGCTTGTATAGTGTGAGAACACTGCAATTTGTGTTTCACTAGGCATAAGGTTAAGAAGAAATCATGAAGATTTCAGACTTGCTACAGGAAAATATCTGTATCCAGATATATAAGACTTTAAAAAGATTATTTTATTTTTACTTTTGTGAGAGAATCCTCAGGCCTACATTATTTATCCAACTATCAATGCTCATTGTCTTCAAGTTTTAACATATGTCCTTAACTATGTTGGCAGGAATCAGTGTAAATATCCTTTTTTTTTTTTTTTGGTAATATGTTTCCTCTTATTCCTTTGTCCATTTGGGAGCTACACAATTCTGACTAAACAACCCTGCAGAGAGAGAATATCCCAATGCTCAAAATTTCTTTGCTTTGCTGAGTTCTGTTTTCATTTAGACGCATAGTCAAAATTCCATACTTGATCAGACTAGTGGTGTAGGAGCCCAGTCTCCTGCCTTGGAGAAAAGCTGGGAACAGATGCTGCATAGGAAGGCAAAGGAATGTTTCAGTTACTAACCCAGGGCTAACCTGCCTGCGGGGGAAGATTTCTCCCCAAGCCACAGCACTTTGAGCTTGAGTTATGCCCTGAAGTGGAAAGTTTTACATCCCTTCAAAAACTGCAATTCAAAAAAAATTTTAAAAAAAACAAAAAAGAAAGAGCTACCCTAATTTGACAAAACTTTTTGTGAAGTAGCTGTTTCTTCAGAGTCCCATTAAGTTCCTGCCTCCACAGTTTGTACGGTGACAATGACTTCAATAAGCCAATTATGCTCAGTTCAGAAATAGATTTCCTTTCTGTCACTTTTCTGTTTGATCCATTTCAATTTAATTAAATGGTCAAAATTTAAAGTATATTTTTTCCATCTTGAAAAAAATAAACCCTTCATTGTAACTTTTCAGAAAATTGCCTATCTAGTTCTTTATTTTTTCATTTGGAATAAGTCTGAGTTTATGTGCTGATGAGAGATTGTTAAAGCGACCATCTCACTTTTCTGCTGTAAAAACAATGTTTTAAAGATGCAAGAAGCTGGTTCAACATGTAATTCTCTTCTGTCTTTGATGGATCATTTGCTCAGACATAATGAATTCTGTTGAATCTGATAATTTTATTTCTCATAAAGTAATCATAGTAAAATAATGAGGTACTGTATCATCATTTTTGCTTTGTTTCTCATTGCTTGCCTTTTACACTTGAAAAAAGTCCTTGAGTTCTTGATTAGTCTTCTTGGCTTAAAGGACCTGTCTTTTTCCAGGTTGAAAGAAAATATTATTCAGATTCTTCACTTTTGATTCACCATTGCTCTGAAATAATGAATGGTCTTCTTCCTTATAATGACCCAAAACATCAAGGGTGGCTTCCTACTCACTATGAAAAGACACAGGTCCAGCTTTTTCATTGGGATGAAAAACTTGTTAATAAAATCAGCACAGTGGTTCAGATACTTCAGCCTGTTAGACCTCCGACAGGAGAGTCACAGATCTGAAGAAGAGGAAGAAGAAAGGGAAGGAGAAACAGAGATTCATGGGAGAAAAAAAGGGGGGGAAAAATGTGATTTCAGATGGTATCAAACAAAAGAAAAGAATGTTACCGTCAGTCCTCTCCCACCAAATTTGCCTCTGCCCAGTTCAATGCTGGTACCACTGCTCAGGTCAGGGATTTGTTAAAATGCAATAAAATGACAATATTTCTGGAAACCTGGAGCCATTCTGGAACTGCTTGAAGAATTCTTAAAGGGACTGATTCAAACCCCACAAAAAGTAAATAGGATCTTCTGCACTGATTTCAAGAGGCTTCCAATTACACCAGAACCCTGCAGGGTTGAAACAAATGCTGAATGGGTTGTTGGTAAGGTGTGTGAGGTTAAGCCACTACTGCTGTTACTAACAGAGTTTATCATTAATAGAAACACAACAGTACTCTGTATTGACTGATGTGGTAACAACAGCCCTCTGTCCCATAACTGTTTGCAATGAAAACTGTCATAGACTTGAGCTTTTTTAAATCTTTGAAGAGTCAAAATTCATTGAAAGTTTGAAACTTGTTGTATTAAAACTATCAGAAAGGGCTTGTATTTATTTCTCGTCCAGTACATTTTAAAAGTACACTTTTCAAGTGCACTTTCACGTCCTATTCCCAGAGATGACCTCCACTATCTATGCTGGACTTGGGTATTATTTTTTACTGAAAGGAGATCCCTTTAATCAGCTTTAAAAACATTGTGAACTGAAACTGCTCTTATTTAAAAGTTTAACTTTACTTTCATCAATTTATAATCAGAGTTCCTCTGGTATGTTTGATTCCTGACAAACAAGGATAAAAGTCTTGTGCCCCCATTGCTAATGAGATGATAAAACAGCAGGGATCAAGTTTTTAATTACTACAGGCTATGCACTGGAGAGGTACCAATGATATTTTCTATTGCATGTCTAAGTTGTAACTTCAGGCTTATGACAGTCATGCTGTGTTCCTCTGCCTTTGATGATCACTCATCTTTGTCTCCTGAGAACATACAAAAATTTCTGAGCTCGGATCCTGGGGGGCTTGCAATTATTGCTGTAACCTGGCACAGGTTCCAGGGTAGTACCATTGCTGCTCAGTGAGGATCCAATGTCTGAGCAGAGGAGAGGACACGCAAAACATCAGCAACTTTTCTTCTCAGACAATGTGGATTCTAATCTAGTTGTCCCTTTCATAATTATGCTTTTAATTAAGCTGGAGAATAATTTAATATTGTTCCCTTTTTTCCTAGGAGAAGCACAATCTATTACCTTCTCATCCATAGTCACGGCCACAGGCACACAGCAATACACATTTTTGGCACTAGGGGACTCGAGGCTTGGAATATTGGCAATACAGACATGTTTTTGAAGAGGATCATCACTCCTATCCACGTTTAAAAGCTTGTTGGGTGAGCTTTGTTTCTTTGAATAAAATTAATACTGATGAAAGAAATTAAAATGCATTTCTAATAATAAATAGTTTTTTTATTAGAAAGAAAGAGCTGAGGCTGGCAATGTTACAGACCTATCCTTCCCTTCCCCAGTTTTGCAGATCTCCACCCCACTGATCAACCAGCACATATGTGGCCATTATTCTGGTTATTCAAATGCTTTTTCCCTTTTGCTCCATACCACTGTCTTACATAAGGGTGACTATTTCCTTTGGCTCCAGTGCAAGGCAAACAAGGGAAGAGCCATCAGTTGTGCTAACACAGGCAAAGCACAGCTGAGACAAGAACGAGGATGTTTGTAGGTCACGTGGAAAGTCACCTCTCTGTTGCCTCAGGACCAGATCACTGCTTAGCTCACCAGAAATTTGTGGGGAGGAAAACATCAGAGGAAAAACACTGGAAGGATCTTTCTCACTGAGCCTCTGTGAGTTTCGTCTCTTAATACAAGGTTTATCTTCCCATGAAAGAGTTTGTGAAATCTGAACATGAGCCCATCAGATTTTTCAAATGAAGAGGAGGCTGTTCCCATACAGGCCATGTACCCACCAAAATTTGCTCTGAACCCACCACTGCTATTTTTCTGCCACAGCTGCTCTGCCACTGTTCCATGGCATCCTACAGACATAATTTCCTTTAAACTCCTCTATGCTGAGAAAGCATTCTGTGAAAAAAATTATTTCATCCCTATTTCATGTTGCCTTTTCTGTTTAATCTCTGCTTGATGTGAAAGATAGGTATGTCTCAGCCTTTCATACAGCTAAAATGAAGCTGCTCTTCCTTTCCTTAGTCCTTCAGTTTATACTTTCTCTCTGTAGCTAAATCTTAACCCAGAAGGGAGTTTTCCATCCGAGGAAGGAGTGAAGACCACAGAAATCAGGACATCCCCAGCATGAAGTGGAGTCAGCAAGGGGTGAAACATGAGTGTGGATTCAGGAACAGGAGGTCCTTCTTGAGTGCTCGAAATACAAAACATAAGAAATGACTTTTTCTTTGCCCAAACTTGAAGATTTTACGGTGGCATCATTTGTGTAAAGGGTAAAATACCAAAGGACGTGCTTATGTGCAGAGATATTGCAAAATACTGTATGTAAGCAAACTTTAACTAATATATTCATTGCAGCAAGAACTGTGAGTTCTGATCTGACTTGGATCCTCCAGGGACTGCATGTCAGACAAATGCTACAGAAATCAAGAGACCAGATGACCCACTTCTCTCTAGCTCGAGGATAAAACCCCACTGCTTCGGTAGCCCCATCCAAAGCGGCTGTAAATAATCATTCTTACAAAAACAGGGGGGTAACACTCACTTCAAAAAGTACTTCACAAATCTGAAAACTTCTGTTAAATAACCAGCCACGATTAATGCACTTGGCTGTAGAAATCAATTCTCTTTTAAAAGCAACTCATGAAGGAGACTTCATACTTGTTTTCTTTTACAACTGATATGACAGATCAAAAATGCTAACACTACAAATCCTGTACTGACTAGAACCCAAATATAGCTTAAATGCACTGATTTATTTTACAAATGTAGGCCATCCAAGGAATAAACTATTGTTCTGTAGAGGCAATCAATGGCACTTAAGAACTTTACAGCTTATATCAACTCAAACCCATGCGTAAACAGAATCAAGAGACATTTAATATGCTACATAATAGAACTGGAAATGAAGTTGACCATAAAATGTGTATAATCTAAACTGCAGAAATCACTTCTCTTTAATGATCTGTTCCCTAAAAAGAAAATGTAAAGTGTTTAAAAGATTTAGCAAAATGTGTGCATAGATTGAATAAATCATCATGGGTATCAATTATATCTTGAAAATGGTGTACAGCTCTTATAACATCAAGGACCGGCTTTAATTACAGCTGCAGTGTAACTAATATTTTCTTAATTTTAATGAGTGTTGTCCTATTATAGGATTAACTTGTGCTGAAGCTGGAGAAGCCAAAAGAATTTTCAATTAAAAAAAATTGCAAAGACATTTGAGAGGTACACAGAGAACAGCAGATTGTTTTGAAATCTATTGGATTTTGGCCCAAATGCTGTTCCACTTTCTCACTCCATGAGTCATCTCATGGGAGTACGGCAAACAAGATTTGGCCTTTTTTCCAGAATTGTAACAAATAAATATCGTAATGGGCTGCAAGTACAAAGCTGTAGTAAATTCCTGTCTATACAAGAGAAATTTGCATAACTAAAATGATCCCAATACATCATTTTAATCCAGAAGAGGGAGGTACATCAGCAACACAATTCTTTTAAGTTCCCCTGTTTAGTTGTAACTCCTGTTTAACTGATATGCTGTATTTATGTTCAGTATTTACCATTGTAAGACTGATACAGCAGCAAGACTTCGTCAGCTGGGCAAGGTGTTAAGCGAAATATCGTGTAAAGGTCAAAGAACCACTTGGAAAACAAAACCAAAAAACTGACTTTGCATTTATCATCATAATTTCAAAGCATTTTAAAATTTTACTATTAAAAAGTGATACTATTTAGTTAGCTACAAAGCAGGGCAGAGGATCAGCAGTTTGAGAGGTGACAACAGTCCTTTTTGTGGGTGCTCTGATATCCCTCTTTTTCCCTGGCTTACTCAGAGAGTGATCATAGTCATTGCGATTTATGTTCAGGATTTTTTTGATTTTGGTCCATTCTTAGGCTACTGGTCATGAATGAGGTCTAATGTGGGACATAAAGAAGATGGAGTTTATGATCCACAATTTATGGGAAGCAGCTGGGGTTGTGTAAACACATGAAGTGTTAGTACAGAGATTAGAAGTCATCATTCAGCCTTGAAAGTGGGCTTTGAACACAAGAGGAGAAGGAACTTCATATTTCTGTTATACTAAGACCATGCTACTATGAAAATAAGTAAGAATTCCAAGCTGAAATATTCCTGTTGTTGAGGTTACTGCCACACCTCAAGCCTATGATTTCTGTGTGCTGAGAACAGAAACATTTGCATTTGGCACCTCATTTTTCTTCAGCAAATTTGTTTCCTCTGACTTTTTCACTAAAAGAGCTGTAATGTGTATTAAGAACATTATTTTGCTTATACAAAAGGAAAACTAGATAATACATGCTTTTTATGTCTCCTATTGCTGGACAACCATAATATTGAAGTCATAAATGGGCAAATGTCAAAGCAGGTCTCCTACTGTGCCTGACTCCCTTTAATAATTAGGTGCTGTTTTATTGTTCTGGGACTTAGTTGTGAGTCCAGCTGTCAGCTGATATAACTGGTAATGGAAGGACCACATTCCTTAGAGCAAGACAACTCCCTTCAAAATTCATGGCATATTTACAGGCGTCAGATTTGCAGTATCAAGTTTCAGGCTATAGCTGTGCACAGCAAAATAATATCTGAAGCCATGTGACTGCACTGCTAAATGCACGTATTTGACTTCAAAAAATTATTTTAATACAAAATGAGGAGGATCAGACCTCCCATCCATCTATGAGTGGGCCTTGAATTGTTTCAAAAGAACCAAAAAGCTTCGCCACCTGACTGGGAGCTCTTCCATCCATGGAATCAGAAGGAAGCCAGCCAGCCACCACAGCAGATGTTGGAAGGAGCCAGCCACTAACATAATTTAACAACTTGTTAAAAAGCAAGTAAAAATGAAAAAAGTCAACTGCAAAGGTCGTTGGGACCATGTCCGTGTGCAGACAGACAGCTCTGATTTGTATCTGCCCAAGGAAAAATGCAACAGCCATTTATGCCTTGCCTGTCTTGTTGCTGTTTGAAAGGTGTTCTACCATCCTACTACCCTTTCTCAGACTCTCTCTCTAGACTCCTGTGACACTGAAAGGGCAAAACCCTTCTGTTGGGTCTGATAACTAATAAGGACGAACCTTCCCATCCTGACTTACCTGTTCTTTGAAGGTTACAGGCAGCAACACCAGCTCAGTACCTACTAGAGAAACTGTTGTGCCTGAGTTATTTCCTGGGTGATGGGGCCTTGTGGGAATGAGGGCTGTGACTCCTGGGAATGAGGGCTCAGGGACTGGGTGGTGCTGTTTGGTGGGCTGCACCAGGAGCTGGCTCGCTCAAGGTGACTCTTGACAGGTGCCTTGCAAAGACACAGGTCTGTGTTCCCCCATGAAGGCAGGCACGGTGCTGCACACAGGGATGAGCATTCTGGGCAACAAGAAGCAAGCACAGGTATGGGAGCTGCTGTTCCCTCTGACAGGAGTGGGAGATCTCCATGCTGTAAAAACTGTGAGTTCTCAGGAACAGCCTCCTCAAGAGGTGTTCTTGAAAAGGAAGAAGTTACAGCTGCTACAACTACTTGCTACTCCAGCCCAAAGGTACTCCAGTTTAATGCTGGGGGATTATTAGCTCTTTGTGTACTTAACAAAACATGTCAGTAATGTGCTGTACAAAATCTTTCCCGTGGCAGCTGTCAGACTTGTTATAAGCTGCAGTTGAGCAACCAGTCAGGACATGTGCTTTTCTTGGGGAGAGGATTGTTGTGAGAATTGCTGTGTTGCTTTATTCCAGAAAATCAAATTAGCTCCTTGCTATTCCACATTCGAGCAATAACTCCCTACGAAAAAGGCATCCTCCTTTGGCATGGACTTAGGAAAACAAGGCAAAAATAACTCAAAGTGTCAGGAAGAATATTCAGAAAACACTGAATCCTCAACATCTGTGTGCCTAGCCTTTAGTCCATGAAACCTGCTCAGGTATAAGTGGCACCGTTTTTCTGAGCAGAATCTATAAGGGCAGTCCCATATTGTCAGAGGAAAGGTAAGAGACCAGAGTTTGGACAGTGAGTTTATTTGCCACAACATTCTACTTGATATAGGATTTAGAAAAGTTAACTGAAAAGAAAAACAACCACCAATATATCAGTAAATAGTAGGAGTTTACTAACAGCCACATACTGCCCCTGGTGACGATGTTAATTCACTTTAGTGCTTATTTGAATAGGAAAAAGGCAAAGTGAAAAAAAGGGGAAAAGAGCAAATAACGTAAGATATTTTCTGCTTTCTAAACACTAGCTAATCAGTCACTCGACTTTTTGCTAGATAAGAAAGTTCTAGTGATGGTTATTTGTGAGATACTTAATGCAGTGAGATTTTTTTTTTAATTATTTTTGCCCAGGAGACAAATGTGTAACCATATGATTTTTTCCCCCTGCTATGTTAAAAATGCATTTATATTTTTTCAAGCACACCCCGATTAAAGAGGGCACATCTGTTTTAAGTCCTTCTTTATGAAAATTACTGAGCTTCCTCTGAAAGCTTATCTTTTAATTTCAAAATTCTTTGTAGCAATAACTTAGATAATAACCAACCATATTTCTGTCTTCTTCAGAAAAAATAGAGAGAGAGAAAGAAAGAAAGAACCGTTTTGAGCTTTGAACTCCCCCTCCCTCCCCTCTCTGGGTCTCCTTTGAAAAGGCCCCCCTCATTTGCGTTTAAAATGGATGTTTCATAGTGCTTGATTAGTGTTCGTGTGGGATACCAGCCGCTCCGAGCCCAGGGCTCAGCTTGAGCCCTGCGGATTATTCATCAACTTCCCCGGCAGGGGGGACCCTGCCTCTCTCCCTGCGCACCACCAAAGTCTTCAGCTTTGCTTTTTAACATTTTCCCCCCTTTTCACCAAGTTGTTGTTTTTTTGTGGTTTTTCTTTTAATCCTCCACTCCCTCTTCCCCGTGAAGGGGTTACTTGAGTGTACATAACACCGGATCACATTTAATTGCAAACCTCCCTCTCCCCGAGCAGCTTTCGTGGGCTGAATAGCACAGAATGGATCGGGACGTATTTACCATATGTCTGTCTGGTTACAACCATTGTTTAAGGCAAAGATCATTTAAATACGTAAATTGGCACTTGGAGAGGCACTATATCACTATATTATGGCCATATTATAGCATCCTCTTCACTTCTTTTCCCCTAGGTCTGACTACTGTTTTGTTTATCATATATTAACTTAGAAGAGATGTAGAGGACATATGTTAGGATGTGTCTGTACTAGCAATATTTCAGTAACATTTATCATGGTTGCTGTTAGCATTTTGAATACCAAGTCTAATCCAGCTCTGAGCAGGCTTTTGCAGAACTGTCATTTGACATTAACTACCTGTGGATGTTTGTGATGTTTGATTGTTATTATTAATCATACCTACTGAGGTAAGGCCTCAGAACGAATGAAAAGGAGTTGTCTTTGAGCAGAACAAAAATAAATAGCAGGCAATTTTGTGTGCCTGAAATGTAGCCTGCTTTTGTGTCATCTGAGCTCACAAAGGATGAGTTCCCTGCAAACCTGGGGCTCTGAGTTCCATAAGCCACTATGGATACAGGAATACAATTGCAACATGAAGAGTTTTTCCAGACATTAGTGAGCATATATATTTTCCTTTGCTCCTTTGTCTCCAGCTGCCTAAAGGCATTCGTCCTTCCTTGAACATAGTGACTACACATAAAATTATCATGTCTACAAAAAAGCAGAATTATTTTCTTTTAACTTTACCCATCTAAACCAGGCATGGACTTTGATGATTAGTTTTGAAGAATCTATTGCTGATGGAAAGAAACCAGCACCTGCAGAATGTGACCATCCTATCAATAGTTATGCTGGAAAAGAAAATCCACTGGATACAGCATATCCCATTCCCACTGGATACAGAATCCAGATAACTAGTTTGGATCAACTCCTAACTTTTAGACAGCAAAGACTGGGTGAGTTCATTTACACTTGCTAAGACACAGGATGATCTGGTGCAATGTTCACAATCATTAATTCTTCTCGAAATTAACAGCAGCCATGAGCTGAATTTTATCCTTTTTTTTCCTACTGTTCATCCCTGAAAGTTCTGAAAAAAAGATTTATCATGTTTAGTACTTTTAGTGAACTATATTTCTCTTTTGGGACATCTTTAATCTGCTTACAAGGAGGTTAGTAGGAGTAAGAGACACAGCACAGCGTTATGCAGACTTTGAAAACAAGAACTTCTTTACACCCACGCAGGCACCCACAGCTCCCTCTTCCAAGTGGATACAAACTAAGGATATATTTCTCTCTTTTTACCTTAGTTTTCTCATTCTGAACCTCTGTCTTCTGGCTGAGCTGTGAAAGTCAGATGCATGTGAAACCACTGCATGTGAAAGTCAGATGCGTTATTCTAAAACACTGCACACTGGGCCCAGCTCAGGGCCCATAATATGTGTCCAGGATGCTCCTCTGGGAATTGGTGCTTTGGTGCTCCCTCCAGGTCCTGCATTCCAGGAGAACTCAGACACTCATACCCAGCTGCTCCACCATCTCTGGCCAGAAGACAGACCTGAGGGGATCTGGAAACTGAGTGGTCAAAGAACGATTTTAGGCCTATCCAGTGGTAGACATATGCTAAAGAAATTATGCAGCCTGAAGTTGAAGGTTTAGGTGCCTAAATCTCTCAAAAACTTGTTTGGAGCACAGTAACGTTTCTTTTGACAGCCCTTACTGCTTCCTTACTCCTCTCAATTTTGAGTCTGCTGCAGCCGTGACCACAGCAGTATCTGAGTGTCATTCAGAATTTCCTCATGTGAATTCTGCCTCTTTCTTCTTTTTCCCAGGAGGAATCCATGTAATAACTACAAAAATTTAAATACATACATAGAGATATAGATATACATATATGCATATGTATATGGACCAGTGAAACTAGTAACTGAGCTGTTGGCTCCTGCAGCCAGGAGATGGGTGTTTTCATCACAGACATCAAAAGGAATATATGAAGGAGGTGGGGATGACAATAAAGCTGATAAGTCAAAGGATATTGCAAAAGATGTTTCAAGAGATGGAAAGACATATTTTACCCAGTGTGCTGCATTACAAGGGATGCAGTCCACATGAAACACTCCAGAGAGGACTCTGGGAATATCCTCTGTGGTGAGATTTCTTAGGGCCACTTCAGCAGCTTAGTGAAAATTGGCACAGCTCCACTGACTCGAATTGATTTGAGCAAATAAATAGCAACAAAAGAGACACCAAAAGAAAACGTAATGAGCCCTCAGTCATTTTGCTCGGTTGTGTCTAGAGGCACAGTAATACTTCAGAAGTGTTGATCACAAAGCATTAGTGATAGTGGTAAAGCCATTGGTACCAGACTCACTTCACATGTATCTGCCTCACTCCGTTCACGTCAGTGTAGCCATTCACGTTGCCTGTTTGATGGGATAAATATAATAGGAAATGTATTTAATGGTACATCTATATTTGATACATGAAAGAGCAACGCAATGGGCAGCAACATGGATCAGAATTCAGAACAGAACAGATTTTAAATACAATGGAGTTATTACATCTTCAAATTACTGTTACTGACATCAGGATCTTTACTACTATATTGCTGACCACTCTTTTTGACAGAAGTTCACGTGAAAATCTATTCAGCATGATCATTTGTAACATGGGCCATCAGGCATTTGACATTTTTCAAGTTAAGCAAAACAGAATTTTTTTTAAGGCGTTATCTGCAATTATTGCAAGGGAAGTCAGTGAAAAGGTGACAGAGTTTTGCATGTAGGTAAATACAAACTTATAAAATGTGTAAGAATGATTTAAACTCAATTGCAAAATTAATTATTGGAGGTTTAAAATTGTAAAGCACCATTTGGGCTTCAAAGAATGTTCAAAATAAAGAAAATAACTCAGGTATTTACTGTTTTGCTTCAACTTACATTGATGCTATAAATAGGTGACAAGAAATGATGACAAATAAGCTATTGTAACCCTTTGGGAGTTTATTAGGTCATTTGTGAGAGGGCTGGATAGAGTCATTTGTTGCCCTCAGGTGTTTGAGAGTCTCTTTACCCTTGGGAAAGAAATTTAACAAAGGAGTGTATTTCAAAGAAGGCACTCTGTGTTTTCCACCCTTTTTCTGAAGTGTTTTCAAACACACTCCAAGCTAAAAATTCTCAGAAGTGAGAAAAGGAGGTATATATCAGATGACCCCTGAAGCAGCTGACAATCCCAGGGAGCAGAAGATAGGGGCAGAATTTAGATGCTTGAATCCCAAATACATTTTCACTATAGGAGGCCCTGATTTATTTTTGCCCCACCCACTGGGTGCAAACTTTGAAATGCACAATACAAAAGCACTGGACTAATGCCATACTTGCATTTTTTTATTTGGCTGAAATGTGACATGTCTTATGTTTTGTCTTCTTCCAAAACCACTGGGCAGGTCCTTTGTTACAAAAAGACATTGCATCTGCCTTAATCTATATATCTTCTTAATTAAAGAGAGCATTAGCATGTGTTTAGGCTCTAATAAAACACGTTGTCAGGCAATATCAATATAGCCATCGTAATGAATCTGCAAAAACAGCTTTAAGGAAAACATAAACTACAGTTTTCATTGCCTGGGTAGCATGCAGGTATCCATCCATTCCAAAAGGAATGGCTCATACAATCCCTTCAGTGGGATGAAGGGTAGAAAGGAATACAAGGGGAAAGGAAAAATGGAAGTCAATCTGCATATGTATTTTTTTCAATGAAATTTAGCTCCTGGTTCTACCTAAAATGCACAGAGTGTCACCCATCAAAAGGTGCTATCAAGTGAAGTCACTAGCTCATTATTTCTGTTTAATTAAGATACTTAGAGGTGAAAATCTGTGGAAATGAAAAGGTTAGTAGAGCCAATGATGAAATAACACAGTCTAACCAAGTAGAGAAAATTTGCAGTGTGCAACTTTTGAATGCAAAACAGCTGTTGATGGAGATCAAGTAATAAACAAGACAATATTTTTATTTTTTCTTTGGAGGCTATTGCTGATGGCTCCAAGACAAGATTGGTAATTTTTGTTTCAGGAGAGGCATCCTTCCTGTATAAATTTTGCTTAAAATAACCTTCATTTGTAGTGTTCATCAGAGAAGGGAGTCAGACAGAAATAAGGAAACCACAGGCTAGTAAATAGTGCAAGAAGCTTATTTTCATTAGGGAGCTGTCACAAGGACAGAAGTAAAGACTAGTGTCACAGGTGTCCCCGGCTGAAATAGGGGCAAATGGACTCATCAGAATAATTGATTGGGACAGGCATTTGTCAAATGATAAAAAGCAGGATTTGGCATGAAGTTTTCTTCGTTATCATTGTTTTGTCATTAATTTCAAAGTAATGATTCTCCATTTCCCAGCATCACCACTCTGTCATTCACCCTGTTTGGCACTTGCAGTACAGGAAAACTACAAATGGCTCAGAGAATTTTACATTTTGGTGTCAGGACTGATGTGTACTTCTTGCTCTATACAACCAGATGTTCTATTTGTCACTATAACATAAGCCTGGTTTGGGTGGGAACCATTAAGCACTCTTGAATTTTAAAAATGTACCTAATGACTTCTAAGGGCTGGAAGCTGGTCGTTTTTATCTTACTGGGAGGCTGGAAGATTTCACTGTGTTTTTGTAGTTTCTGCCAGTCTCTTTTCCACAGCCCAGCGCCAGGCAGAAGTGAACTGCATGTCTGAGAATGAGAAAAATAGAACAAAGCAATGTGAGCAGAACCTGTTCTCAAAATTTTGGATGGGATTTCGTTTCCCTTGACTGAAGTCTGAAGGTAGTGGGCATTTCTGACCTACATTTTTGGAAGCTGAGTATTGTCTGTGTCTGTGTGTACATAACACATAGGAAAACACTGTCTGTGCTCTTGGTGCCTGCTGGCAGGCAGGGATTGGAGCATTCCCAGCACCCTCCAGAACTGGATACAGAGGTTCCCAGATCATCTCAGAGATGGTCCTCCAGATTTGGTTGCTGTATAATTCTGTCACTGAAAAAGCCACTTAAAGCAGTTTATAGCTACAATACAAACTAACAAAGTATTAAAAACTTAGCACTCAGGTTTAGCAACTAGAGTCTCATTGTAATAAAGATGCCTGGCTACTGGACAGAGTTCAGTAAATAAGACTCAGGAGGAGTCCTAAATTAGCCAGCCTAACATCTGCTTGCTGGACTTGAATCCCTTTGCTGGACTTGAATTCCTTACTTTGTCAAGCCTGATGGATGCAGGCTTGACAAAGTAAGGAAAGCTCTGCAGAGCAACAGTAGTTGCACTAGTACACATGTGCTAGGAAGAGGCTCCAGTCCTTTTCCACCACTCTCAAAAATGATTTCCTGGCCTCAGTCATGGCTTCAAGGGTGTACTGTCATCCACTTAGACTCCACTTGAACCCTCTCTCAAGTGAATGCCCTCCAGCTCTTGTCTTCAAACAGTGGTGCCCATCCTTTTTGATCATACAAGTCATGCAGATTTTTCAAAGGCAGAGCTGATGCTTTCGGCCCCTCTTCTCTGTTGCTTTCTGATTTCTTGACCGGACTCACTGTGCATTCAGTTCGCAAGTAATTCATGCAAATAAGGCACTGCATGCTCAAAAGATGCCCAAGATGAGGAATGGCTGAGGTTAGGCTGCCCCTATGGGAATAATTCATGTAGCTCACGTATCTTTTGCTGAGGCTAAATTTGAGAGCACACAAAAACTTGCTTGTCAGGAGTTGAACATTTTAACTGACTGCAGCTTATTCCTGGCTGCCACTCATTCTTGGTTACTCTCTTTCTGGGACTCTCTGAGCCAGAGATCATCATCAGAGTTCTATATTGTACACTATAAGCACAGTCTATTCCACCAAGTACCTCCATGGAAAGTTGGTCACATATAATTTAGGTAACTAAAATCCATGTCTTTATTTCTCAAATCCTTAGAATAAATTAGGAGCTCTGCAGAAACCTGCTACTGTCCCACTAGATGCTACCACTCACCAAAATGGCCTAATTCTCAAGGCAGGGCAATTTAAAATCTGTTGCTTTACAGCAGAATTAGTTCAGTTCCAACAATATGGAATCCTGCAGAATTGAGGATGGGTCAGCTGAGAATTATTTAATGTTCAAATGTTATATAATGTTATAAATGTTCATCCCTGTTTGGATATCATTGCAACACTGAATTCACAAGCACCCAAATTAAAACTTATTGCCTTTATAGGTAGCCTGGGATAGATTCACTGAACTGTGAAAACAGACATGTCTGTTTATGTAGACTCCAGGTAATACCACCTCTGCCCATGCTTCCTATTTGTGCAAGGGCTACATGCAATATAACTTCTATACCTGCTGTTTGAAGTATCCAATAAAGCCAAGGTTTTAAGGGTACAGCAGTCCATCCTGAAAATTATATTTTATCTGGATCCCTTACATGAATGAAGCAGTAGAACATCAGTAAATACTGCCATGTGTGGAAGAAGTACATGTTTAAATGCAACATCCTTTGAAAAAGGTCAGGGAGCAGCAAGTGTTCAGATTTTATTTTCCTCATAAAGACAATAAAGACAGTTGCCTTCATGCAATAAAATGTTCAGATTAAATAAACTGCTATGGAAGCAGAATGCAGGGTGTGTGGTTTGGTCGATGCAGCTACCCAGGTGTAGAAAGCATGTAGAAACGTGTCTGACACTTAGCTTTGCTCTTCACTCCTTTCAGCTCTGCACACCAGACTTGTAGGGAGCCAGGAGCAAACGACTCCTTCTAATACCTTACTACTATCCCTAGGAATTTACTCTGCCTTTTATGACTAAGGATATCACTTGTGGATTTGTGTTCTTAGTTCTCACTAGTGTACATTTGTCCAATAACCAAGAACTCAACTCATCTTTCAGAAGAAATTCTTGGAATAGAGTGCACTGAAATTGTTAATTCACTTGCTTGGTGTTCTGGGTTGTGGCTGTGGGTCTGATACTGTGCACGAAGGAGTGGCCACCCCGGCCTGGTCCCTGTGTCAGTGACACCAACACCCAAATTCAGCGCTGTGCTCACGCACAATTGCTGTGCAACGAGGCCACTCATTCTCATGCACAGCACTGACAGAGGTTTCAGTGAAAACATTTCAAAAATGATTTTGCAACTTAGGAAAACATACTTCAGCAATTACCATTTCCTTTACCATGAAACCAAATTCACTGTACATTACAGCTTTAAAGCCAAGATCTAAGGTTCAGATCAACTCTTTAATCCTGACTGTGGCTTCGGGTACTTCCTGATATTTATGAGAAATGCTCCAGGCCTGCAGCTGGGCTTTGAACAAAAAAATAATGAACTTCGTTGACTGTGAACAAAGTTCTACACTATTTTAAAGAAAGTTAAGCTGTGACATTTTTTAATCCAACACTAAATCACATAACCCAAATTCTCTGCATAATTCAGGAATGTTCAAAGCAATAAAAAGACAATTAGATCAAACTGGGTTGCTAAATGAGCTGAAATCAATCTATCTAAACTTGAGGATTCTTGCTAGTCTCTCTCCTGAAATACTCCCATTGCTTTTTCAAACAATGCAATATTTTACTACATAACATCTGAATCAAAATACTGTGTCAGTTCTATTCTAACATACTCTATACACTAACTCTCCATCTCCTCTTACTAGTTAAAAATAAATGTAATAAAGGATATCTTCCAGAATACACATCTTATAGAATTTTATATTTCTAGAATACACTTTAGAAATGTGATTACAGTATCAACTTCTGGAGGCCTTGTTCCTGTCTGTTTAATGTGACCTCTCCATTTAATACAGCTGTTTATCAAGAACTGATGTCTAATCACTTCTTGCTCACTTCACTCAGGGTCTGAACACAAAATAAATGTCAGCTAGGAACCAATCTGAATTTTTAATGGACACAAATTAACAGAAAATCATGTTAAGTTGAAACAGTACAGGACATTTTGGCATGGATATGGTGGTGTGTAAATAAGAGGCCATTCTCTTTTCAGGAAAAGAGGGCTCAGGGCACAGTCTGACAAAACAGGGCATGGAATGAGCAGTGATGGTGCCTGCAGTGATTAGATACCCTGGTAAACAAGCAGCACATGAAGCCCAAACCCAGTTTGCTTCTGTTTAATCAAAACACATTGTTGTCAAGGCGAACAGGAGAAAGCCCTCCACAGGTTCCAAGAATAAAGTGAGTGATGTTTTAAGAGAGGAGTTACAAAGACTAAGGGCTCAGACAAAAGAAGTAAGGATATGAGGGAAAACCCCCAGAAATTAGGGATAAAAATAGACTAGAGAACAGCAGGGCAAATAGAAAGTTGAAAAATTTATTTTCCCTCTTCCTGAGAGGAAATACTTTAATTATGTTTATTATGCAGTGAGTTGGGTATTATCACCTCAGTAGCATTTTTTTTCTGTAACAAGCCTTTTGCTTTCTGTTTTTGCATGTAAATACTAGTTTCCCTGCCCCCCATACTCTACCCAAGGTAGTAAGTAAATCAGGCTCCATTGTGTAGGCACATCAGTTCCTTATCCCAATCATCATTGTAGTAAATTAAATGTGACATTAGAAAGTTGCATTGTGAAGAAGCAACACTGTTAACTCATATTATCTCAGATACTAAGTTAGTCTTTAAAACTTTGCCTCCCTCACTTTAGGAAAAAACTAATTAAGAATGGAAAAACACTGTGTACCAGACTCACAAATATTTAATACCTAGAAAAGGAACTTGATTTTCAATGCTTATTTTTGAGAAATTCCCATTTGAAAATTTCTTAACAAATATTTAATAGGATTCAGGAGCAGCATGTTGGACTTTTAAAAATCTAACTGTGCATCTGAGAGTTGCTGAGTTCTGTTCTGAAAGGTTCCTTATTTTCTCTTACTTCATCACAGTAAATAATGCTTTTTATTCCGTTGTCTTGAGGTATTGCCTTTTCTGGGGCTAGAACCAAAAGAGCTATTGATACCTAGACATGGTGTTACAAGAAAGGTATGAAGGGAAGAGTTCAACTTACACTGTGAGGAGTTTGCAATACTCTTAAACATCACATTAAAGGTAGTGAAGTGAGTATTTTCTTCACTATGTGCATTAGAGCAACTTATTTATTTACCATTCAGAATCCCAAAGTGCTGCTAAACTACACAAGTTAACAGCTGTCTGCTGGTACAGTTCCTGGCTCCCACCTCCTCAGGCATCTTTTTCCTGTTTATACTTGTACATCAAATGGGCCTTTGGAAAAATCCCTGATTTTCTTTTGTTCTGTTTTCTTTGTTCTGTTTCCATGCGGTCTTTTCCCCTTTGGAGATGACATGTATGGGAAATGGCTTATTGTAGCAACAGGAGACAGAAGGCAAAAACAATTGCATCATGGGTAAAGCAAACATCAAAGCAGAGTCCAAGCCAAGTAGCTGTGAAAAAAAATATTGCATATGTGATATTTCATCGTGTTCGAGTCCAGCTTTGGGGAGGGTTTTTCGGCAACACAAAAAATAAAATGCAAGCAGTTGCCATTTTCAAAATCTTGTTTTTCTCAGCGTTTCTGTGAACCAGCCTGGGTAAAGGACATGATTTACCTGTTGAAGTCAGTGCATTGCCTTTTCCACGTTTCCTCTGACTATGAAAATCCATTAAGGCCACCTCTACAGCCAGTTTTAACTGGATTGAATTGCTAAAAAAAGTCGGAAAGACTGTGAAAACCAAATTGGAACCTATCTTTCACTAAGTACTAATTAACTGTCTGACAACCCACGTATAAAATTAAGGTACTTATTGTTGATGTTTATTTTCACTTTATAAGGAATTGCTCTAGGTAGCCAGCCTGATTAAGTACTTTTAACAACTCCCATCTAAAGATAATTGTGTTCTGCAGTGAAACACGAGGAATTTGGCATTAAAAAAATAAACATTAAGCACAGCAGATATTTTAAATGAATAAACAAACATAACTCTTTCCAACACACACATTCTGCTTTCTCATGATTTACATAACATAAATGACTTTGACAACATCTTTATATTCTGTTTATCTTTAAATACTGCTGAGCCAAGAAAATCTGTATATTGTGTTTCTGCAGCTTTAACCCTCTGACCCACTGGAGAGTTCTGCAGCTACAGAGCAATAACAGTTGCCACTGTGGGTGAAGAGCCCATGGCAAGGAGTAATCAGTGCTCTTAAAAGCACTGAACATGCCCCATGTAAGTGTATTTATTGAATTAGTTAAATATTTATCCAGATTTATATGTGAATAATAAAAACCACATGCTAAAAGTACTTCAGCTATCTTTAAGCAGCAACACTCATACTTTCATAGCTCAAAAGCTCTTCTTTTTCACTTGAAAAAGAGAATCTGGTTTCCTGAGTGGGTTGTTGCACTGACAAAGTAAGAACATCAAAACTGGCTTTGTGGACAAACTGCCAATATATATCAAATAAAAAGAGATATTCATATTATTTTAGTATTAATGTTAACAGTGTCACCAACTTCTTGGAATAACAGAGATCAACAAAAATGAACACTGTGCACTGCCTGCAGATCCAATTGCTGTGATCGTTACAAAGAATCCCAACTCCTACTTGGAAGTTCACAACAAACTAGCAAATAATCCAGCTTGGAAGTGGGAATTCACTCTCTAGCAAATTGTACATGACCCCATGAGGGCAGAGTGCTTTTTTATAAAGCAAAGAATTTAATTAGGTAATATTATCTCCTGTCTCTTGAAGTTATTGTCTCCAAATACATCAGAGATATCTGATCTTTAAGCAAAGGCAACAGAAATGGTGCACTTGAGCCTTGTTGCTCTCTGGACATCCTGCCTTTCTGCAGAAGCCTGGAAAAGCTTGCTAGAGACTGAATTCCCACTGCAGGCCGCTACTTCCAAGTGTAAGATTTGCTAAGTTCTGTTAAGTCCAAAATACAAGTTACGATACTCTCTAACAATCCCAGCAATTGGATCAGCCGTGATACTTAGAAAAAGGTGTTTTCCCCCGTTTTGTTGGATTGCTGCTCTGCTGGAGGCCGTCCCTCAATGGAAGGACGACCGCTGGGGTTGGAATTGTTAATGTTGAAGGGGATTGTGTCACCCCTGAGTGTGCATCTGTGGAGCGAGGAACAAATTTTAAGTCGTGGCTTAAACACCTACAACAGTACAGCCATGGCTGTAACCGCGCCGAGCCATCAAGAGTTTTATTTCTTGCTTTATTGCTCCACCTCCTGGTTAACTGTAGTTTATTTTTCGATCAAGAAGTAGCACGAGGAGGCGATCACTTTACAGCGGAAGCACTCTCCTCTCGTACAGGTGGCACCAGCGCCCACCCTGCAGGGAGGACACACCGACCCTCCCTCACACGAGGAGAGGACGAGCCACTGCCCGTGCGCGCCCTGAGGGACGGCGGAGGACACTGAGGGGGCGCCGGCAGCGCAGGAAACGCGGGGCCCTTCGGCTCTTCTCGGCTTCCTTCGGCACTTTTCGGCGCTCTTCGGCCGCGCTCGGGCCTCGGCAGCCAATCAGCACCGAGCACCGTTCCCGCCTCGCCGGGCAGCGCGTGCAGTCGGGGCTGTGGCGCTGAGGGCGCAGGGCGGGGCCGGTGTCGGGCGGCGCCGGCGGGAGGCTGGGGGGACGCTCCGGCGGGTGCTAAATCGTGCGGGCACGTAAAGAAGTGGAATCGGTAGTTTGCTGCTGGGTGGGAGCGGTGTTCCCGCACTGCCGGAGAGCAGGACGAGGTAACGCTGAGGGCCGGCAGGGCTGGGGAGGAGGCGTGTGGCAGAAAGCGGCGCGTGGGGGAAGGCACCTCTGGGTGCGGAGTTTGGCCCCACAGACTGCTCGAGGCGGGCAGGGATGTTCGGGCCAGGAAAGGTGGCTGTGAGGGGAGAGGATGGGCAGGGTGGAGCCGGGTGGGGACAGCGGTACATGTTCTAGGTGAAGTGTGGTGAAATCTTAAAAAATCGGGCTAATAGGAGTCTCCGGGGAGGCTTGAACGGAAGGTCAGAATGCCCCGAGTTATGCTTGGCTGAGGGTGCAGATCCTGCCGTGCTCTCCAGTCTCTGTGGTGGCCTGTGCCAGTCAATGCAGACCTGGCTGTAAGAGCTTCCCCACACTCCCCGTCATGGCTCTGTTAGTGTGGAGATCAGACAGCAGGGAATTTTGCAGAGAAGGGTACATTTTACTGGGCCTGTTGAAATTAAAGCATGACAAACGCAATAATGCGGATCATAATATTTATTGGGGTAAGGGTGGGAAGGAGAAGATGGGACACTAATGTTCCAGGTGGTTTGTTTTAGAAAATGACGGGAAGAGCCAGAGCTAGAGCCAGAGGAAGACCTCCCAGACAGGTGGCTGCTGTTGCTCCTGTAGGAGCTGCACCTGTAAGTTGACTTTCTTTTTAATGACTACATCTGGAGTTTGAAATGCCATATCTGAGCTACTTCCTATTTTAATATCAGGCATATATGTTAGATGTTATATGTGTGTATGTATATTTTATATTAGATATATAGTTAATATAGTTCCATTTTATTAAGGACATTTTTGTGTCTTCACAAGCTATTTAATATATAGTTATATGTATCAAATAGAGATAGGGGAAATAGGTAACTATTTTCACAGCCTGCTTTGTCTTCTGTGCTACCCTGAAAAGGAGTAGCACATATTAGGCTACTGCTGCTATTGATGCATATTTGGGCACGCATCTCGCAAGCATTCTAACCTGTTCCTCTTGGGTTTAGTTTCAATATCAAGGACTTTCTGTGTATGCATTGGGACTAGTATTTAGGGCTCTTTTTGCACTTAAATACACTGGTCAAACTGTAACTTGAAAATGGCTGATAGTTCTGTTTGCAGCTGTTGCCAAATACCTGGAGATTTTTTAAAGTGGTTCCTTAAATTTATCAGTTATTAGTGATCATCTTCCATTTCAGCATATAGGTAGACTGGAGGAATTTTCTTGTCAGTGTCAGATGAATTTAAATAGTGATAGAAGGTAATTTACAGTTCTGTTTCTCAAACAGTTAAATCTGTCATGCATTAGCAGTAGCACTGATGCACCTCTTGAACCTGGAACAGAATTTATGAACCTAAGAGACCTGATTGCTTCAAACTTGGTCTCTTTGACTTGAGCAGAATTGTTAACAGAAGTCATGGAGTGGTATCAGCGTCCTGCTCTGAGTGAAGACAAAAGAAATAGAAAAGATAAGGGTTAGACACTTTATAGGGACTTTGGATACTGATGCAATCTGAGTGGGGAAAAGTCTGTTTTGGCATTTTATTTCTATATAGGCTGCCACAGTTCTGTCATGTAGACTGTGTGTATCTCTCTCCAAGAGGTTTAGTTCTGGAAGTGTTTCCAAAGACATGTTGAAAAGAGGTTGTGGACTGAATAAGAGGGTATATATTAAATGTTTGGAAAGTGAGGGCTTAGGCATGCACTGTGTATCAGCCTGAGAGTGAACATATTCTGTGCTGAGGGCAAGGAAAGATGGGAACAAGGAGTGAACAATAGCATTTGACTTTTACACTGCTGTGACACAGAGATGTCATAATACACCACATTCTTACTATTGAGTTTTTTATTAAAAAGTATTAGTGAGATTTAAGGAGGTCAGGGGCCTGCCCTTACTTACAGTGTTATGACAACCCTGTGACCTTGCTGCAGAGGTGGGAAATAGGATAGGGAAGTCCTTCCCAGCGTGGAAACTGCAGCTTTCGAGAAGAATACCAGGAAGATGGAGCCTGGCTCAGTGTAGTGATGCATGGTGGAAGTATGAGACATAGTGTACACAAATTGAAACAAGTTGTTTTTACTGGACATAAATTTTTCCATAGTGAGGACAGTCCAGCACTGAAACAGCCTGCCCACTGAGGTAGAGCAGTCTGCATCCCTGAAGATGGGATAAATCTCTGTGCAACCTAATTAGACCTTGGTATTGACCTTGCATAGAGCAGGAGGTTGGGCTAGAGGCCTACTGAGGTTTTTTCAGCCTGAATTGTCTTGTGGTTCTGTGAAGTAGATTTCTGTTGAAAACACCTTTCCCAGTAGTGAATGAACCTTGTCCCAGTATAACCTCCTTCCTTCAGTTTATGGCTTGACATGGAGCTCTTAGATCCTTTAATGGATAGAAAATAAAACGTCAGTTCAAGGGCTCAGTGTTTAGCTGTTGGACTTGAGAATACATGTAGGGGACATTTCCACTTCCTTCAGGCACCAGGAAGGAAAGGAAAAGAGAGAACCAAAGCAGAACTTTGCTGAACTACTTTGATGAATACTATTTGTAGAGAGCACAAAACTTTTGATAAGGTGCTCTTACTGTGGTAGCACTGGACTCTGATAACTTTCAGATATACTCTTTAGGGTTGTATATGTTGGATCTTTGCAGTAGTGCTTATGGGTATTTACAAACTTTTGACAGACCTTACAAAGTGGAGAGTGTAAGAGCAAGGAGGCCTGCTTAGCTACTGATCTGAAATGAGAAGTCTATAAAACTAGGAGTTTAGAAAGAGAAGATTTGCATTAACTGCTAGTTAAATGAATATCAACTTAGAAAAAAATTCCCAAACTTCAGTATTTTTGAGTTCAAAGTGTAGAGTAATAGCTCTGCTTCTTAATATAGGAAAAAAGATTTAAACTTTCGTGACTCTTACACTTAGGTATTTAAGCATTCTCTACTTAATGAATCT
Organism: Sakesphorus luctuosus; assembly: GCA_013396695.1. Lineage (NCBI taxonomy): Eukaryota > Metazoa > Chordata > Aves > Passeriformes > Thamnophilidae > Sakesphorus > Sakesphorus luctuosus. The sequence goes on from VWZD01004033.1 coordinate 470,212, forward strand.
TTTGCTGTGCTCTTGGGAAATATGCTATTTCTTCAGTTTTAGTAGAAAAAGTTGTTTCCAACTCTGGCGGGTTCCACAGGGTCGGCCAAGTCAGCTGCCTGACCCTTGGCAGCCTCAGCAGCAACCTGTTCCTCCAACACCATCAGAAGAACCCGGACGCTGTGGCCAACCCAGGGCCTTTGAGAGTGCTGTACAACAGAGAAGGCCAGAAGGTCAGACCGGGTGAAAAAGTTCATTGCCCAAAAGATCATGTGTTTTGTAGAGAATGCAATTGAGACATTCTTTAGACTGTTTCTCGCTTTTCAAAATGAGACTTACTACTAAGATTTGGAAAAATTCATGGTGCATACATTGTGATGATAGATAGTATTGTCATTCTAAGGTGCAGTAAAACTGAACCAGGAATTTTGAAAACTACCTTCCATGTGCTTTACTCCATCTGTACCTGTACCTCTGTCAAAACAGTTGACACCATTAACTGCATGAATACCAATAGTAAATTTCATTTTGATACTTCATTATTTTCTTGAATCTTAAAAAAATTAAACTTTCTTACCTCTTTCACATCACAGTGTATTTACATTTGGTGCCAACTAGAGCTAAAATGAAAGATCTGTCCTCTGTGTATTTGTAGAAGAGATTATTGATTTGGAGACTTTACATCAGACGGGTTTTTTGTCATCCTGCTCTGAGCTTTGCTTACTAGTTACCTGTCCATAAATTTTGAGAAGTTACTATGTGTTCCTTGAATTCTGTTTTAGGATGTTTGCAAAAGCTGAAACTTAACATTTCATGTTTTCTTTTAAATTTATACATATGCCTTTCAGGATTGAATTGTATTTAATTCTAATTTGTATAATATATAACAGCATATATAATAGATACGTTACTTGTTTGTGATTCTTCCTCAAATTTCAAAACAATAGGATTACGAGTTTCTTTGGGACTCCAGGAACTGTCTTTAGGAGAGAGGGGTGGTCGTCGGAGAGATTGCCATGACCTGGGGGTGAATACTCGACAAGCCATGGTACATGTTCAAGAATCAAAAACTGGTATGTTTACATTACACTACAGACACATAAGCAAATTTTATTTCTGCTTTTGGTTTCCCTTAGAGAGACAAGTAAAAAAAAATCTTTGTTGTGTACTAGAAAAAGATAAAAATTGCTCCTGATACTTAAATAGAAGCATATCTGATGACATATCTGACAGCAGAATACTTCAGACAGAAGTTGTGTAGCATCTTGAATTGCAGCTGTTTATTTAGACATATGGGATGATCCTTGTATGTTCCTCGTGTCCGCTGCTTCATGCAGGAGTCTTCAGGACTCTTTAGGATTGCTTCTAGAAGTTACAGTTCGTAACACATTCACTAACCAGATTCATAAAGATCTCTAAATAAATGTGGACTTTGAAACCTCTTCTCAAGAAACTTTTTAGTTTAAAGAAAAGGTGAATTGCTTCTTTTCTGGAGTTGAAATCAAGCATATGAAAAGAAGTAAAGCGGGCTGTCATGATGGTCCTGCTTCCCTGCTAAAGTGCAATCCCTTCATCCATTTTTATGCCCCACATGCAGGTTCTATGATGATGATGATTTTGTATTGCAGTGTGAAACATCAAATTACATAACAATGACTGTAGTCCACTCTTGCTTAATTGAATCATAACTGGAGCATGCTACAGGCCGAGGAATGGCAGGGCTTAGTTCTGCTTAAGTCACTCTGGGCCAGGAGCAGTGTAGTTGTTTTCATACTTAGATTTCCTGCCTAGAACTATGCTGCTGCTAGTTCATGGATTGCTCTGCTTTGTAGGCAGCTGTATTGCTGCCCTTTTGTTTTTCCCTTTATAGCTGTGTACAGGTTACTGATCTAAATGTCTACCTCATGTAATGTGGGAGTATTCCTGATGACTGAAGGAGTTACAGAAAGTTCTAATGAGCAGATGAATGTGTCATAACACTGTGACATAGCCTACTGAGCTAGAACAGATTCAGAACACAACTGACCTCTAATCTTTAAATACCATAGTTTTTAAAAATTTCTCAGAGCTGTTGAATGAATATAAAGTGGTAAAATTTTGTAACTACTAAGGTGTTTACCTCTCATTTTAGGTTTGTCAGGTCATGTGATAAAATTAACTACGAATCACTTTCGTTTGGCATCTCGACCCCAGTGGGCTTTGTTTCAGTACCATGTTGACTACAGCCCTGAGATGGAATCACGGCGCGTTCGATCAGCTCTGCTCTTCCAGCATGAAGAGCACATTGGAAAGACCCATGCCTTTGATGGGTCAATATTATTCTTGCCAAAAAAACTAGAGAATAAGGTATGATACAGAAATGTGATTTTATTTTTTATTTTGACTTGCATTTTATGATGCTTCTTGTTTCTTACTAGCCCGGGTGAAGTTAGAGAATTGATCTCCCACAAGCAATGTTTAGTTGGATTGAATATATTAGTATAAGCTAATTTGCTTATGTAGAGAAATTTGGTAATGAACTTCTGGTTCTCATGTTAAGGTTTTGCAGGCTAGAATAATCCTCTCCATGGATATGGATAGCACAGGCAGTATTTCTCCTTCTGTTTTCTTTCTACTTACATATTTTCATAACTTCTTTAAATTATCATTCAACATAATTGAGAGGGTGGGCGAATTGAGTGTATATGACAAAGTTTTGGTAGCTGACATGGCTCCTATGGGAAGGCATTGGGGTCTGCCCCATGTTGTACATAGTCATTGTCAGCCAACTTCACAATGGACATGTTGTAGACCAAAGGTGAGCCCATCAGCAAAGTTAATGGCACCTCTGTATTTAAAAAGGGAGAAATACCAGAGCAGAAGAAAAACCTAAGAAGAAAGGAGCAGCAGAGGGAACACACTACATACTGATTCTAACCCCTGCCTCCTCCCCTTTGCCCTTTGTGTCACTCATTGCCTCACTGGAGGGACTGAATGTAGCCAGTGGTGATCACAGAAGGGACAGAGGAGTCCAGAGTGAAGCTGAGTTTAGAAAAGGGAGATGGGGAAGGTGTTTTCATTATGTATTCTAATATTTTGTCTTTTTGCCTTCCAGTACCTGAATTAGTAATTAAATATATCTTAGTTGGCAATATATTATTTCCTCCAGTTGAGTCTTTTTCCTGTCATGGTAATTGTTGAGTAATCTCCTTTACCTTCATGTTGAATTCAGCTGCTCTGGGCATAGCCTCCACTCTACTCCATGCATCATCTTCACCCAAATGAGTGAAGCGTTTCAGGTTGTAGTTTACAGTCCTAAGTGGGAAATCAAATTCCTGTTTCAGTTAGTCTTGAATTATTATATAGAATGTCTAGTTCGATATTGATGGAGCAAAGTCCAGATACAGCTCTGTTTGCCTCTAGTTTTATTAACCTCATTTCACTTTCTCAGATTACTGAACTGGTTAGTAGGACTCGAAATGGCGACGATGTGAAGATAACAGTCACACTGACTAATGAGTTGCCACCTACTTCACCTACATGCCTGCAATTCTACAACATCATTTTTAGAAGGTTTGCTGTACAAATTATGTCCTTATAAGAAGTCATTCTGAAAATATACAACTTTTACTACATTCCAAAGAATAGATTACATAAATATGTATTACAAATGTAAATCTGTAAGCCTTTCTGGCTACTGTTACTTTGTGGCTAACCACGTGTGTGTATTTCTGGTTCATGTTACTGTGAAATGAGTTTATACCTTTTTCCTGAGCAAGCAGATTCACATTGAAGTGCTAACTGTTGTAGGCAGATAAACCTCCCTCTATCCTGCTTTTGTGTCTGTGGGTTTGCCTCTTAAAGCCAGTAATAGAGCAGGACCTTGAAATGGCAAATTAATTTGTTTTTTAGCTGTAGTATTTCCACTTAAGCTTGGTACCTGGACTGTCTGGTTCATCTGCGATGTAGCTTGTCTGGATGGTTAACTTCAACTGGTTGGATAACGGTTGGGTTGTATTTGAACTTACCTCACCTGTTTGTCATTAGTAAGTGTCCATGCCCTTTTTAAATTGAGTTTAATGAAAACTTTATGTTCTGTCTGGTCAGATGAATAAAAAATGAGGTTTTGCAGAGGAATGGGACCATGTATGGTGTGATAAACTAAATAATAATAACGCTAAATGACATCCATATTTCAACTTCTAGGCTTCTGAAGATGCTGAATTTGCAGCAGATTGGACGTAATTACTACAACCCTTGTGATCCAGTCAGCATCCCTAATCACAGGTTTGGCAAAAATGCTTAGGTTTAGGAGGGGTTCCGGGAGGAGGGTTGATATTTGGATACCACTCTGGTGATTTATCTTCTAATAAAACCATGCCCTTAGGTATTCCTAGAAAGTATGAGTTATGTGTGTATGTGTAAGATCTCATCCTGTTAGCAGTATGTGTTCTAGGAGATTTTATTCCAAGGTCAGAAACTTTACTTAAAGGTCTGTAAGGCTGAGATCTCTGAACACTTCAGTGGTGCAGCTCAGGAGTGTCCAGCCTCCATTCTGAAGGCTGAGATGATACCTGGCCATAGCCATCTGGATGGGTAGTTCTGGAACAAGCCTGTTGCTGGCTGTTGTGTCTTGTCCCTGTTCCCTGCCAGGATCCTGTACAATGTGACTGGTGCTTCTGGCTAACCTGAGGCTTGTTATGCAAGTTTGTAAGCTTGAGTTTGCCTGGGGCCCCATCATATGTCCCTGGTGTACTCCTTGCCATTAACCTGGCTTACATAACCTGGTTGGTGGAAGAAACTGGACAGTGTTCTACTACGTAAACTGCTGGTCTTTTTCTCTTAAAAGTGTCTTGAATACTTAGACACTTTGTGAGGTATTTTAAGACTAACAGCATGAAACAGATTTCCATAGCTTTTGAGGCATCCTTTTTTTCACTTAAGTTATAGCTGCATCATTCAATTAATCTTACTTTAAGTTGACTAAAGTTAGCTACATGTATAATATTTTTAATTTTGTTAACTTTAAGAACTTGTTTATATTTGGATAATTGTTTCTTAGTGTCGTCACTGCTTTCTGGTGTCTGGGGTAGTGAACAGATATAAGGGGTGAGAATAAAGATACTTTAAAGCATGCTAAGATTTTGTATGTTCTCCTTTGACAGGCTGATGGTGTGGCCAGGCTTCACAAGTTCTATCCTCCAGTATGAGGAAAGCATTATGTTATGTGCGGATGTGAGCCATAAAGTTCTCCGTGGTGAGACAGTGTTGGATTTTATGCACAGTCTTTATTCCCAGGTTGGAGAAGAAAGATTTAGAGACACCTGTGCTAAAGAGCTAATTGGTTTAATTGTTCTTACTAGGTAAGTCTCTGGACTTCTTTTGTTTTTAGAGATCTCTTTATGCTTCATGAACTATGCAGTGAAGCATCAGAAAGCATGAAGATGCTGTCATTGTCAAACTGGCAAACTAATCAAGGTGACAGCATTTACAAAAGCAGAAAGTGCATACAGAGTTAAATCTGTTTTCTTTTGGTTTTATTACAGTTCAGTTTTTGGTAGAATTGATAGCCTATTACAATGGAAAACTTGAAGTTACTGCTCCTGATAAGAGCAAAACTTTCAATTGACATGAGTATTGTGATTAACTGTTTTGTCCCATTGTTGTATTTCTTTCCTATTTAACATCTTAACAAAAACTGATTAAATGTTTATGTAGGTACAATAACAGAACATACAGAATTGATGACATCAACTGGGATAACAATCCAATGGGTACCTTTAGAAAATCAGATGGTTCTGAGATCAGTTTTTTGGAGTACTACAGAAAGGTATGGAAACTTAAGTGTGCGTGGTATGCTTTAACTTGGAATGTTGGAGTGTTGTTATAGCTTTGGTTATGATGTATGGATTTGTAATACATAGTATTTTCTAATAGAATGTTATATAACCTGAGATCAGTAAGTAACCTACGACAATGTGATTTGATGGGAGTAATCCATCCCAGGGAGTAGCTGGTCAGGCAAAAATGTCAGGAGGGCTGCATGGATGAGCCAGGAGCTCTTGGGAAAACCTAAAGAAAGCAAATGGAAAGACAGGGACAGGTAATATGGGAGGAATACAGATACATTCTCATAGCATGCAGAAAGGAGGTTAGGAAAGCCAAAGCTTTGTTCTGAGTAAAGTAACATGCAATATGTATTTCTCATACAGCAATATGGTATAGACATTGCTGATCCAAAGCAGCCTGTCTTGATCAGTCAGACGAAGAGGAATAGAAGGAACATGGAAGGATCTGTGGTTCTAATTCCAGAGCTGTGCTCTCTAACAGGTACTGTAGTATGTTCTCCTTTCAAAGCATCTGTCAAACTATACCAAGTTCAATAGAAATGTTTTGTTTGTGTAAACGTGAGTTTAGAAACAAGTTTTTGTAGCTAAAAGATTTTAAACAAGGCTGAGATGTTTGAAGGGTTTTGATGTTGCATAGTCTTCAGGTATGGTGTTCAGCATTGGCACACTGGTATCTTGTAGAGATTTTTGGTGGTAGAACTTCTGTTGAAAAACAGAAATTACTAGAAATTGGTAATTTTATAAGATATATAAATATGTATATTGCTCTGAGATACACACTTTGCATTAGCAGAACCTGTCCATTTTGGCACTGTTTGGTTTTGATTTGGTAATGTAAATGAAAAGCTGCATTCCTTGTGGGGTTTCCTCTAAAGTGCAAAAATCCAGAATTCTCTTTCTATGCAGATGGAAATGTATGTACAGAGAGCAACTGTAAACCTTGATTACAACTGCCACTACTTTCTGTGGTTGCAGTAAATGTATCATTAACCTGTATGACTTGCAAGTTTAATTTTCATAGTCCTTAGTCTTAACTTTTACTCAGGAAAAGATTTTGCTGTTACCAGGATTAACTGACAAGATGCGGACTGACTTCAATATGATGAAGGACTTGGCAATTCATACACGGCTGGCACCTGAGCAAAGGCAACGGGAAATTGGAAGACTTCTTAACTACATCCAAAAGTATGCCACCTTAATATCTTCTCTACTTCAGAGTCATGAAAAAATTGTATAATTAAGGAAGAACAAATTTCTTATGTTTTTAATTTAAATCTTGTTTTTAAACAGGGATGACAATGTTCAGAAGGAACTTGGAAACTGGGGTTTAAGCTTTGATTACAAATCAGTGGCCTTTACAGGAAGAGTTGTTCAGAGAGAAAAGATCTTTCAATCAGGAAACATGGTAAATAGTAAATCAGCTTTTAAAATCTTCTGGATTTCTCACTGATGAAACAAGTTCTTAAGGAAGGAAATAGTACTTCTTGGTTTATAACTGAGAGGTAATGAGTGAATATGTTATGCACAAGTCTTTGTCTAAGCAGGAGACTTGCAATTTTTGAACTGTTTACAAGCTTTATTTAGAAACCCTTGAAGGAACTACATTACAATAGTGTCTTTCTGGCAAAACAGTCCCTCTGTCCAAATAAAGTCTTTTCAGACAAACTAGGAGCCTAGATGTGTTTCTAACTAGTTTCCATTTATTAAAAGGGTACCAAGGCTCTAAGATAAAAAGCCACTAATTATTTCAGTTTAGTAGATAGAACAGAGACAGTATCTGTTCGCTCAAGGTGAGGTGACCAGTGTGAATAATCTAGATCGAAATTAATTCAGAGATTGTCATAAAACACTAAATGTTTGCTCTCTAGTAGAGATTTTTGTTTTGAATGGGTGGTAGATGAAAAAGGGCATTCTGCACAGCTATACAGATCAAGATAATGTATTTGGTAAAGCTTTTTTGATTCTTGCTATTTAAAAGATCTGTTATATTCTTTATAATAACACTTTTATTTTTCTCAAGCAGTTACCCTAGTAAGAAGAAAAATGTGAGAAACATAAGTCTATATCAAAAGCTGTGTCTTTATAGCACAGAATCTGTGCAGCAAATAGTAACAACTTAATCTGGGCTGAAAATCAAAAGTATATTTGCATAATTAGGTCTGAAACATTTCAAGAGTATGATTTCTTCATAGGGCTAGATAAAGCTTATTTTAAATTCCTGACAATAGCAGTAAAGGAACAGATAAAAATGAAGTCATGTTCCAGGCAGAAGTGCTAGTCTCTTCTTGAAGTGTATCAGGAAGTAGTTGTGGTATAGCTTGTTTAGTAGGGTGTTGATTTTTTTTTCTTTACCATCTTTTCTTTGCAGTTTGATTACCATCCTCAGTTTGCTGACTGGACAAAGGAAACAAGGGGAGTTCCCTTGATCCATGCTATGCCCATGGACAACTGGCTATTAATATATACACGGCGTAACTATGATGTTGCCAATACATTACTTCAGAGTCTGTTTAAGGTCACACCATCTATGGGAATCAAGATGAATAAGCCAAACATGTACGTGTCTTTAGAGAGCTGATGGGAAAATCATTTTGTACTTACTAAGATGTGTCCGTTCCCATGCTTAGGATGTTAAATGAGGAGATGGTGTGCTGTGTCACACTACTGATTTGCGTGAGAATTTTAGTAAAGCAAAGTTGCTTTCAGTGTGCAAATTGTTCAGTTTTCTCTTGTGACTGGCTTTCCTACTCATACTTCTATCTTTGAGAGCTTTTTGCATGCCAAAACCAAGAAGAAGTATTAGACAGTCATTGAGCAAAACCTTCTCAAGCCATATTTATCAAAAGAAGGAATATGTATTTTCTTGCTGACTTAATATGTTTTCTATTTCTGATGTGTTCTTGTTGCAAATATCCTCCTTTGAGAACTTGTGCTTGCCTTTAACTTTGAATTTTATTGCATTTGGAAGCTTAAGCGGGGGTTATTCCTCTTAATCTTCAAAATGTGCAAATATTACATCTTTATTAATTGCTATAAATGTGACACAATACAGTAGTGTTGTGTAGTGGGCTTTTGTGCTTTTGCGTAAGTAGTTTCAATAGCTGGGTTTTTTCTGAAGTTTCAACAGGTATTGGTTGGGTTTTTGTCTTGTAAGCATTTTTATTCTTTCTTTTCAGGATTGAAGTAGATGACCGAACAGAAGCTTACTTAAAGGTTTTACAGCAAAGGGTTACCCCTGACACAAACATAGTATGTATTTGAATCCGTAATTCCAAATCATGTTAATCTCTGTAATTGGTGTTATAAGGCTTGTGGGATGTGTCCTCAGAAATACGACTCTTGGCTCCTGAGAATCCACTACGTGCCTAATCATACTCCTGTTCAAACCCAAGACTAACTATGGGTATCATTTTGAATAAAAGCCTTCTTGCTTGGATCTGATGTATAGACACTGAAACTTTACAGTTACTTCTTTCACTGTGAACCCTTGGGTATTTCTCTTGAGCATAAGAAGCTTTTTTAAAGAACTCTTAAATGCTGTATAAATCTTAGAATGCAGCTTCTTACAAAGTTTTTTTTTCTTTAAAGGTAGTTTGTGTTTTGTCTAGTTCCCGAAAGGATAAATATGGTGCCATCAAGAAATACTTATGCACACACTGTCCCATTCCAAGTCAATGTGTGCTTGCTCGTACTTTGAGCAAACCTCAGACAATTATGACGGTAGCAACAAAAATTGCCTTACAAATGAACTGTAAAATGGGTGGAGAACTTTGGAGTGTTGAGATCCCGGTAAGTATTTTTATAAATTGTAACTCAAGGGTAACTCTTTTTCTATTGAGCTTTACTTAAAAAGGAAGCCTTTTCCCCCAGGAAATAAAATTAATTATTTTTTGTGTACTTTTTGTGTCTGTGAGAAAATGCATGAATTTAAATATAACATAGGGAGACACTTAATCCAAGAATTCAGTACCCATGGTTTACTTAAGTGTCCTGAAACCATACAGCTTATGTCATGATCTTGTTACTCTATAGCACATCTTCATGTACTAACACATGTTCTGTAACGATTCCTTTTAAGCTGAAGCAGGTAATGATTGTGGGAATTGATTGTTACCATGACACTGTATCTGGAAAGCAGTCAGTGGCAGGATTTGTCTCTAGCCTGAATCAAACAATGACACGGTAAGATCTGAATGCCAAAGGCAAAAAAACCCCCCCACACCACAATAAAAAAAGAACCTTTCCCTTAAACGAAAAGTCCCTTGAATGTGGTGGGAAAACATCCAGATTGGTGTGCTGTACATTGTTAATAAGAAATACATTATGAATTATTTTTTCTTCTGCATCCGTTGAAGGAGTAGCTTTGTCCTTCCATAATGCTTGGGAGAGAGGTCAAATGGTGGAGCGAGGGCAAGGGCTGGGATGAGTGGAGCGCATCAGGGTGAAAGGCTCTTTTGCCTTTTGAGTTGACTTGAGAGAAAGTTCTTTTTGACTGAGAGGAATTTCAAGTGGTGCTAGGCACTTTTACCATGGGGGAAATATTCTCATAGCACATTTACTTCCTTGGCTGCACTGATGCATAACACCCATAAAGATTAAGTGGTCATAGGCATTTTAAAAATAACTTCCTTGAAGGTCTTGTTTTATTTTGTTCTTCACAGGTGGTTCTCCCGCTGTGTTGTTCAAAGTCGTGGGCAAGAACTTGTGGATGGAATCAAAGCCTGCTTGCAAAGTAAGGGAAGGAGTTCTGCTGTTGTGGAGTCAAATATAAGGAATGACAATTTAGCTTCCTCAAAACACACCTCGTCTGCTGCCTTGAGGGGAGGCATCACCAGCTTGCACTTGGATAGAAACAGATTAAAAATACAGTTGAAAATACTGCTGAAAACTAATAATAGCATTTTGTGTACAATCTTTCATTGATTCTTGTATTTGTTTACAATAATTGAAAACTGCTTACCAGTGAACTTGAAAGAATGTTTTAATGGAGTTTAATTTAAAGTAGGACAGCTCCCTGCTGGGAGGGAGGCCAGTGGAATAAAGTCTCTTTAGGATCTTTCTTTTTGTGTCAGTGCACAGGTAATTGCAGGCAATTTTTGTGTAACTTGATGCTTACTGGTTTCATGTTACTGAAAGACTGAGGACCTTAGTTTTCAAACTTACTGCTGTCTTCCCAGTAACAAAAATGCATTTTTGTTTTGGAATTAATTGCCTTTTTGTTTGTTTTTTAAAGATGCTCTCAGAACCTGGCTCAAGTGGAATAGGAGTATGCCTTCTCGTATTTTTGTGTATCGTGATGGTGTTGGAGATGGCCAGCTAAATACTTTAGTTAATTACGAAGTGCCTCAATTTCTGGATTGCTTGAAGAGTATTGGTACTGACTACAGGTAAATCTGTTTCCACCACTTCTCTTTATATTGCAAGAGAAAAAACCCACTGGAATACAAAAGGAGGTTATTGATGAAGATTGTGTTGTCTTTCCATCCTTACTTATTTTTGCCTAAGCTCATGTAACTGCTTTTCTGAGGATTGTTTACATGATTTCAGATACCTGACTTGTAATATAATAGGAAAATTCTTAGCACAGGCACCACATGATTGTGCACAAATACTCTTTAAAATATTCTTGATGGATGTGGTAATTTTTTTCCAACTGGTTGATCATAGCCTGATGACTGTTACATGTCTGGTAAGTCTATTTATTTTCTTTCCACATCTGGAAGGACTATGTTGTCCAGTCATTTACGTTCTGCAGAGTTTTCAACATTCTGCTTCGAAACTTATCAACTACATTGACTTAATCTGCTCTGGAAAATTAAAATACTTTCTTAAACTGCAGGCAGAGCAGAGCACAGAGCAACTTAAAGCTCATAGGAATTAAGGTGCTTAGTTCTGTCTAGCTTCTGTTAACAGCATTTTTGATAAAGAGCAAGCCATTAAGACACAGTGTTTTCTGCATGAAATCATAGGGTAGAGAGTATAGAAATCCGATTTGTATTTAGAAGATCCCTTTTTGGTCTGTTTTCTCTCTCCCTATAAAGTTGAATATTAAGTTAGATTGGTGACAGATAGTTGCATTTAAACTGAAAATCCACATTTATGAAAAATGTCTAATTTAATCTAAATCAGTGAATTAATGGAAACTTATTTGTGAAATTAATGCCCTAGAGGTCTAGAGAATCTGTTCCTGAAGTACTTTTGGTGCAGTTTTTCAGAATAGTTTCTGGGTTTTTTTCCTCTTATTTTAGTCCAAGACTTACTGTGATTGTTGTGAAGAAACGAGTGGGTGCCCGGCTCTTTGCAGAGACTGGTGGAGGACTTAAAAACCCACCCCCCGGTACTGTTGTTGATACAGTGGTTACCAGACCAGAGTGGTAAGTTACTACAGAAGTTACACTCAATCCTTTTGCCAGCAGCCTGATAGTAAAGGAAATGATTCCGTACTAAATGGACTATGGGATCAAGTTGAAAAAATACTTTCCATGCTTCTGTACTTCTGAAATCATAGTGAATTTTTAGATGAAAGAAATGGACAAGCTTACATTTTACAAATGTATTATACAGTGTTTCCAATATGCACTATTTGTGTGTATTGGAGTATTACATACACTTCACGTGTGCGCTTATTTCACTTTTAGTGTTTCTTGGTTTGATTTTTAAAGGTTTGATTCTGAATGAGTGTGTACTGACAGGAGAACAGCCCTTTCTGTATCAGACTTTGCTTTTCCTAAGGGTTTGCTTTTTCTAATTCAGGTATGATTTCTTCATTGTGAGTCATACGGTGAAAAACGGCTGTGTTACACCCACTCATTACAATGTAATTTATGACACCAGCCAGCTGAAACCAGATCACTTGCAGAGGTTAACCTACAAACTCTGTCACATGTACTATAACTGGTCGGTAAGTATTTTTTCTGGGAAAGGATAATATTTTTCACCTTAGATTGTGCATCTCTATGCAGTTACAACCCACAAGAAGGTAGAAACAGGTATCCTTAAAACACCCATGCAGATCCAAAAAAGCTGGCAGATATGCTTTGGGACTTAGAATGCTGGTTTGAGAACTAGATGATTTATAATTACCTGATCTCTCTAAACATTAAAGTAATCTTTGTTCTCACTATAAAATAGTTGTTGAGTATTGTTCCCAAATTCTGTGTCAAATGCAAACTTGAAATTATTATTTCTCACCTACAGAAGTACTTCCTCCTTTCTGTGGAGATGGAACTGTGTTCCTCCACTTCCCTTGTGTTCCATACCAAGGTCAGCACACAGCCAGCTCGTGCCTGAGTGTGCTTCAGATTTGTCAGTTTAGCAATCATAAATGTTAGGCCTGACTTAACCTATGTCCCACTTTTTGGAAGACCCAGCATCAAACGGAAACCTGTGTGGTTTTGGAGTGAGGAGGGGAATGGAGTCGGGAAGTTTGGGGTTTTCTTGCATCTCTTCTTCTGTCACGTGTTCAATGTCTGTAATGTTATTTTCACAATCAGCATAAACAACAGGGAATACAAACTTTACATGTATGCATACTTTGGAGTTCCAGGGGTCTCTGTTACAGTGAATGCATGCTTATTGAAATTACTTGAAAATAATTCTTTTTTTGTTTTTTTTCCCCTTCTGCAGGGTGTTATCAGAGTACCTGCTCCTTGCCAGTATGCTCATAAACTGGCTTTCCTTGTTGGTCAGAGTATTCACAAAGAGCCAAATGCAATGCTTTCAGACAGACTTTACTATCTTTGAAATTGAGTTACCAGCCAAATAAAATAGTGTTCTTCTTTTCCAGGGAATGCAGTTTTTTCCCGGGAATGCAGAATTGTCTGGGGTTTTCATTTAGCTTTTTCTTACGACATGTACACAGGATAAGATATGCAGTTATGAAACTTTTTTTTGTTGTACTAGGGAAAAGCTTGACTGATCTGCATTTTGAACAGGTCTCAGCTTGCTAGAATAACTATACAAATTTTTATTCTTTTTGATACTTACTAATGTGTTTCTGTGATTCTTCATAAAAGATTATTGGTTATTCTTATTTATGTTTTGGGAAGCTTAGCACAAAGTTAGTTACAGCATGTAAGATGGAGAGTTACACAAAATCCAGACTTGTCCAGCTAGCACGTTACACTTCTGATTTTCAAAATGCTTCAAAATTGTTGATTCCTTATTTTTCTTGTCTATTAAAATGAGGGCAAATTTTTATTTTTCTAAACTATTTCATACCTTAAAAAGAGGCTATTAGATGTTCTTGATTATCAAGGCTTTGTTTTAAGGCTGCATGGTGATGCAAAAGCTGTGGAAGGGTTTTTAATAATTGCCATTGTAAGGGATTTGCAAACCAATTAGAAACTGTCTTGAGTCTCCCCAGGAGCAGAGGGGAGCGAAGTGTGGCTTTTTCACACTGGGTCACCTGAGGAGGAAGTGCTGGGGATACCAGAGTTACATTATAGTGTCAAAAGCAAAATTATTTCTGTCCCTTCACAGCTGTTGGAGCACCTTTGTTAGCCAAGACTGCAGTGTTCTCTCCACAAAAAGGGATGGCTTGAATGCTGTTGGGGCAGCTGTTGAGACTTTATAACAGACTATCCTGTTGATGTGCTTTTTCTTAGTCTTGTAACTTCGTATTTACCACACAGTGTGAGGAAATCGCTTTAGACAACTGCACATTCATCACTGAAAGGAGCTAAACTTCTGGGCTGGTAATATTTAACTATATGCTTATTAAATGAGAAAAATAACTTCCATCAAAGAGTATTAGTGCACTGATGTTTTGGGGGCGTTTTTGGTTGTGTACTTCCAAGCAATGAGAAGTGGGTGGTTTGTTTTGCATGTCTCGGGTTTTCATTGGTAACTGTTAAGCAGCAGCAGCTCAGTTTGTAAAGCAAGCAGCAATTGTGTGGCTGTAAGTTGATTTCAGAGTTTTGCAGTACAGAGTCAAAATAGTGTACCTGGAAAAATTGGAATTAGTGCGTGTTTTCTAAACTAACTTGTTGAGAACTTTGTTTTCTTTGTGAGATTTAAATAAAGTTGTTGTTCCTTTGATTCTGTTTTATGTATTTGCTTATGTACTTCAGCACTGGGCTTTGGGCATCGATGTGACAATTGCTACAGTAACTTTGCACCCACTTTTTATCTTGGAAAGCTCCTGCAGTCTTGCATGTAATGAGCCATTCTTTTTTCTACAGTAAACTTCAGCCATCAGCAAATTCTGTAACTTGTATACAATTGATGTGGTTTTTTTCTTTACCAATTTCTGCCATGTGAAATTTGTATTGAAGAGAGGCAGAGGGGTTTTTTTTTTTTTGCAAAAAGTCTGATGTTTCTGGTGTCATTGTAGTGGTAGCCTACCCTGTTCACTGCTTAGTACTTTGTATTTCTTCCTGGTTATGTATCACTTACATACTCCTGCTGCAGGTATTTATTCTGTTCTGGCTTTTATCATTTGAGGTGGATAGAGCAGGACACCTTGTTCAGCTGCAGAAAAGTTGGAAATGGTCACTGTGGGCTGTTCTTTCTCCACTGGTGCAGTGTTTGAACAGGTAACTTGCACCATGGCCATGTGCTTGTCAGTGGCTCCCTGGACACCTGCTGTGCCTTACCAGGGATGCCTGGGCTGGGAGGGGGCAAGGGAAGGCTGACAAAATACTCAAGCAGCTGATACAGCAGATTTATGAAACGTACTGCACTCTAAAAAATATCAAATTATTTATTTATATAAAATATAATACACAACAATTGTACACATGCACACACCCACACAGTACTTTACCACAAATTTAGGCCAGTTATTTTCTTTAATTAAATGTTATAATCTAGCACACGGTATCTTACAGTAATTTACATTATTATCTGAAGACACAATGGGGAAGCTTTGATCATTCATTTATAAACCTTCCATAAATTACAAAAAGAAAGGCAGTCTGAAAAGTATGTATAAACAGTAAAAACAATTTACAAATGGACAAGAATTACAAAATAGTAACAGCCAATGACTGCCATCAGTGTGTAAGATTGTTTGTCTTGATATGCCAATATCACAATTAAGTTTGATTAGAGCCTCTTGCAGCCTTGTTACTGGCTGTGGCTTGTGACTGCAACACAGTTTGTCCTTTTTACTTTAGACAGGTACTTTATCTTGAATCTGACATCAGCAATATGAAAATGCCTTTTAACTTAGAACTGTAGCTCCACAAAAAATAAAACTGGGGAATAAAGGGGTTTTAGTGAGGAGTTGTTTTTTTCCCAGTAGCTTAGAACAGTGAACTGGGGAACCCCAAAACTGGAGATTGTGTGGTTGAAACTGGGTGAGGTTCTGAAACACACTGTATCTGATTTCAGTGGAGTGAAAAACGTTGACAAGATAAATCAATACAAGGTTTTGGTTTTGGCAGGGGGAAGGGTGAAAAGAAGCAAAAACTAAAAAGAAAGCGTTTAGCACAGCACTTTCAAACTCCCAGGAGTTACATCAGACATTGAATGGAGTCAGTAACATAGTACTTGATCTGAAATTACTATGTTTTAGGGAAGATGAAGACAGTTGAATACACAGTACATACAAAGTATACGCTGTATATTTATTAGACAGTACAAATCATTGTGCATTAATAAGGCAAAACATCAAGGCTGATTAAACTAGGAGTTTCAAGACCATTTTTGTTAATGATTAGATACAGTGGGGTGATCTCTGAACTAAGAATCAATTAACAGAGTTTTCTCCCCACCACTAATGGTTAAAGAAGGCTAAAGGCTGATTTTTCCAATGGAGTTGCAGGTGTTGAGTTGACTTCAAATAAAACCATGTTCTTCTGGTCTTAATCCCACAAAATTTTGTATTTTTTAAAAAAGTTTTTGCAACAACAAATCCACTTCCTTTTTTTCTTGCTGTTTTGATTAAGCAATTCACATTATTCTATTGATGTCAGAGTTAAAAATGCAAAGGTTTGGGTAAAGTTGTAGTGCATAGTCATGAAAGCCCTAGTTTTGACTTAAAAAAGATTAAAAAAAAAAATACACAGACTGGAAGCTTTACAAGTTGTCCAGGAGCACATGAATCATTTCACTGCACCAAGCTTTTTCAGCAGTTTCTTGCCTTTGGAAAGCAGCCCCTTTTTCTTTTTCGAGGACATATCCCTGCCTCTCCCGGGACTACCAGAACCCATAGGTGACGTAGGTGACCCCGAATGGAGATGAACTGTGGGGGATGGTGCTCTCCGTGATGTACCTGTATTCTCAGGAGGAACCTATTAGGTACATTGTTATAATTTATTGAATGTTTGACAGCTTCAAAGCTATTAGCATCAAGAAAGTTGGTAACAACACTTTGTCCCATTACCCACTTAAGCAAAAGGGCTGGTTCCTTCTCTGTGGCTTAAAATACTGCATGGGCTTACGGAAAATACATAAATTTAGAGAAAAAAATTGAAGACAATAGAAAACCTGCCAACAGAGCCCTGTTTTGGTTATACCTTTTTAAAGGAAAAGTTGGATAAACTTGTTTTGCCATAATTCTGGCCAAATAAGCCACAAAACTGGCTTCAGTTTTGCATTTCAGTACTCTGATAGTACTAAAATGGAGAAGGGATACTTTTAGCTATAGATTTAAGAAAAATAAATGTGTTAATTACTACAGATTAGCAATCTATAGATGCCAAAACTCTTTTCAGAATAAATTACTTAAAATGCTACGTAATCACTTACTTTTTAATGTCCTTTAAATGCCTTTTCTTTAAAATTGGCTAGCAAACTTTATGTACAGATTAGAGAAGATGGCACACTGGCTTAAATAAAAAAAGGAAAAAAAGGAAAAAGAAAAAGCTAAAATGAACCTTAATTGCAATCAAAGAAAGCTTAAAGACCCTGACTGCTTGATGTGTATGCTGCAGCTATGAGGTTGTTAGATGACAGCATTCCTAAATATTTTGAACAGCTATTTTTTTTTTCAATCATCAAAAGCACTTGGATGAAAATACTAAAATTGCTTATACTCAGCCTATCCTAACTACAGTGCCCAGCTGGCAAAATGTTACTATCAATTAAGATGATATTTTCAGAGAATCCATGCTGGAGGGAGTCCTGCTAGCTTGTAGTTAAAACATCAGCAATTTACTGGCTTGCTGTGCAACAGTGAGTTAAGCAAAGGGGCTTCAAGCCTACTTTGATTTGTAAATCAAGGTTAATTCTAATGAAAAAAAAAACAAAACAACTTGGTAAAGCACCCCAACGTACACCTGAAGATACCATATATTGAGTCTAATGCATTCATTCAGTGAGCTGCATGTTTCAGGTCAAGACTTTTATTGCATTGGTAAACCAAACAGTTACTAATATTTCAAATGTCCACTTTCTAGGAAAAATCCCAGTAAATTGTACCATATGAAGGGATTTTTTTTTTTCAAAAGTGTTGAATAGTTGGTCTTAGGCAAACTGGGGTATAATCGATTATGGAAAACACATTTTAAGGCAGACAATTTAAGTAGCTCTATTTGAGTGTAATGAGTTTCAAAAACCAACTATACCCTTGTAAACTACCATGCATTTCAGCTTATGCTGCACTCGGATGTTCTGTAAGGGTTGAAGCTATTGTGCTTTTCTCTTGAAATCCCAGGTTGGCTAACAATGCAATATGCAGCTTTGTTTGTAGGGTAGTTAGACATCAAACTCTCCTTTCTATGTAAACATAAACATTGAGCTTGTGAAGAAATATGTTCCAAACTTTGACCTTCATAAAGTGAGGTCTAATTGACTTCTAAGGAGTCCTTTTTTTTAAAGGATTTGTCTCCTAAAAAACCTCAATTGACTAGATACAGTAAAAGCATACAGCCTGCTCTTCTGTGGCCAAGGGTTTTGGAGACATATTTCTTTCCTTTTCCCCCACAATTAAGTTTCAAGACTTGCATTAGATAGCCAGGTAGCTTTAATTGAAATCTCTATTGGTATCTTCAGTTGCTCACTTACGTGAAGGCTACATTGCCTTATTAAGGTGTGAAATGAACACTCTTCTTCTGTTTCCAAGCAGATGAGCAAAGAAATAAAAATATATATAAAATATATAATATATAAAAGTATTGCAGTGATGAAACAAAACCAAAAATGAGATACTCTAAACATGATCAATCTTTCATAGAAGTCTGAGCAATTAACTAATGCCAGTTGGAACAGGAAGTCATAAGGATTAAAAGACGAGCACTGTCAGTCAATCAGCTGCAGTTACAGTTTGTATTTAGAGGAACACTGGTACCAGTCTTTTGTCCACAAGAGCTTTTTGTAGTAAAAGCAGTTTAGAAGCTTTAGGAAGTAATTATCACCAGGGAAAAGCTGCTTAAATTTGAGTTATAATGGAAGGTACTGTAATGACTGCAATCAACCAGTCAATTTAGTTTCTCCATTTACAAATGTAACGAGCTAGCGAAGGCCAAAGTCACTTTTCCTTATGTTTTATTTTATATATTTGAAAGTTAATTTTAAATGGGCAAATGAATTTAAAATGTTAAAAGTAATGTCTAAATTATATATGAGACAGGATGGAATGGAAAATAAAATTTTAAGATTTTCTTATTCGGTTGCTTACCCTTTTTGCTTTTGAACGCATCGGTGTGTCATGAACGTAGCGCGAGGGTGCATCGGATAGAAAGACTTCAACATCATCAGGCACTTCTTCAAGAAAGTTAGAAGGAACCAGCCCCTTTTGTCCATTAAGTTCACCCTGCAACACAACAAAAGTTTTAGGGAATGTTTCAGGTAAAGCAAATGTCGGTTCCCAAAAAGGTAAAGAACTACTTTTGCCTATTTCAAAGTGGGTGACGAAAAGGAAATACCCATCTAAGGTCAATAGGGAGATGACCCAAAACCCCCTCCCCTGGGATGTCATTTAGTAAGTGGTGCCAGTGAAATTGCTCTAGCAGGCTGTAGCAGTTTGTAATGACCAGCAGAAGCCAACTTACATAGTAAAATCCATCTTCATCAATCTCCCCAAAGACTGTGATAATGTCCCCAGTGCAGAATGTCAGCTCGGCCTGCAGGAAAGGGACAGGGCCAGTTGTGTTAGGCAAAGGTTACCCTTTATCAATAGTAAATCCTCTAATATTTGCCCCCCTCCTTCATGTTAAGACACAGTTGGTGAAACTAAATTGATCTTTGAGAGCAAAGCCTTTTTTCTTTTTTTTTTTTTTTAATTTACTGGATTTTTATCCTTCGCTTCCCAAACCCAGCACCTTTCCCGCTGGGGTATAAACACCTCCAGGACTCCCCAGGGCAACAAGCCAAGACACTCAGGTCCTGAACAACCTCAACAAACCCTGAAGCTTTGAATTACGTGGCCTCAAAGCTCCCTTAAATCAATCCTTGAGGGAGGGGGGAACAAGACACAGGTGGGACATGGCTCAGGTCCCTGCTCTGTGCTGAGCCAGGACTAATAGGCACAGGAACAGCTGAGAGAGCTGCTGTTCAAAGAATGACAGGATTAGGGTTGGAAGGGCCTTCTGGAGATCATCCAGTCCAACCCGCTGAAGCACAACATTCCTGCAGTGGAACTGTACTGGATTCTCTTCAATAAAGGCTTTGCAACGGGCAGCTCCACTCTGATCAGCAAACAGTGCACTGGGCTCTTTTTAATTGCCTGTGGCTTAAATGTAATTGGGGGTGGTGGTTTTAATTAGTTTATTGTGGTCATGGGAGAAAACAAATAAAATGTTTGCAATATATCAGCACAATTTATTTGATTTTTTGGCCAAACTACTCTGAAACACTGTAATTTTGGTTCAGTAAAAAACAGAAAACAACCCTGGCTGTGTTTTAAAGCACCAAGACCCACATATTTAAAAATTCACTTTCTGCTTAAAAAATTCCGAATTTCTACAATTCACCAATTAAATAAACCCAAGCAACATTTTAAAGACTAACTGAGGAAGCTCCTAGAGTTGTAGTGTTTTTTAGAGCTTTGAGTGTACCCTGACATTCTTACCACAATGCAGACAGAAATGGAAACTGCATCAAATCTGAACTGAGGGACTCGGTGTGTAACTCCAAAGACATGTAAAAAGTGACTGTGTTGTCATGGAGATATGGGAGACTGCAAGTGGGTACATGGAAGATGAACCAATAATGCAGATGTAGTTAATGCTCAGCTGGTTTTAAATGCTGTTTAAGGTATCCTTATATTACTATAAAAAAATTTGTGGTCAAGACATAGATTCATGAAAGCTCAGATGCATTGGTCAAGAGAAAAATACAGTATACTAGGAATGCTGTTCCCATGGTCTGTATCATTCTGGTTGTGAGTGATCTTTGGAGGTTACAGAGGTTTGAAAGCACTTGGCACTATCAGCCTGTCAGGCTGAGCTAGGGCACCTCTCAGAAATAATCATGCTCTTACATGCAAACATACAGACAAAATGGAAAATGAAAATTCCCTGCTATTTATAACTCTGCTTTTTTCCTTGTAGACATTTGTTACGTTTGCAGGCACACACATACATTGCATAACATGTATTTCCACAGCTGACTTGATAATTGATAATTTATGTACTGAGCCATATTAAATAAAACCTACAGAGGATATTCCTTGATTTTCTTTGAACAAGAACCATGAATCTACCTGTACAGAAATCATAAGCTTGTCAGACACATCTGCTGAAAACCACTTGACCAGCATTTGTAATTCTGAACTATTTCTTTGCATATCCACCCTAAATGGAGAGCAGTGCCCATCAGCCCTGACTGCTGGGCTCCATACACAGCACCCATAGCACAGAGCTCTGGCCATACCTCTACATCCACATTAGGAGAACTTTCTCTTGGATCATAATCATACAGTGCCACCATCCTTCTCGTGGTCACTGGCTGTTGTCTGCCACTCCGTCTGCTTCTCTCTGTTCCAGTCACAGGGAGAGGAAGGGAAGGAAAACCATCAAAGTTCTTTTGAAATAACAACACGATGCAACTTTCCCTCACACCCTTTTCACAACAGTGTGGTAGCAACATAGATATTTCTGTAGCACAGTGATAAAAAGGCACAGATTTCCAAACTTAACACACATAATGGATGCAAAACTACGTGTGTTTCATAAATAATATTTAACACTCATCTGGCCCTCTATTCAGAGCCACTGAATCCTTGAACAGTGTTATCTGCAAAACTAAAGCTCTGCAGTTTTCAGCTATTTTTGGTTGTAAGAATCAGAGGTTACCAGGTTCAACAAAACCAAACAGTCAACATTCAGATTTGCTGCATTTCATTCTAACTTTTACTGTCTATTCCTTCCCCTCTCCTAGTCAGAAGGAATTTTGTCCGTGGGATTATTCTTCAGCTTTCTGCTGGCAGCAGGAAAGGAATGTATACAAATAAAAGAAGAAAAGATACGAAGCCATTCAAAAGCCTGTTTTTAAGGAATTAATGTGGTTTTTGGAAACCACTTTTACAGTTCACTTTTAAATGAGACTGAACCAATTTCAGCCCACTGTATTCTCTGAATTATGTTGGAAATTTTAAAACATACTGAGAGAGTTGTAGTATGATGTAGTGGTGACAAAACCCACTTTCTAAAGCAAAATAAGAAAGTAGTAAGTGGAGCAGTGAAGCTGCAAGTTTACATTTGCAGCAAAAGATATGAGCAAGATTAAGTATTAGTTGTATAAATTCATTCAGATACTGACACTGAATGTATCCCATGGGGTAGTAAATGGCTGTAAAATTTAGATGCATCTCCATACAGTAAAAACAATAGATGAAGCAGATCCAGCCAAGTTAACAGCACCAAAAGTTGGGGGAAGTGAAATGTGCATGTTTTCCCTTACCAATTTTCTCAATTGGTGTGTTCAAAGGAAGAAAACCTTGTTTAAGAAGCTGATCCATCATCTCCTCATCATCTGCTTGGATCTCAGAGACCATATTACATGGGATAAGGCCAATTCTTGTACAGGTTTCTCCACGATAAAAACCATCAGCATCTTTGTCCCCATAAACCTGTTATTCAAAGAGTGAGAATATTGGTCAATAAAGGTTTTAGCATTTAGGAATTTTAATGCAGACTAAATGGTTACTAAAGCACAGATGATGACTGCAGTTTGGATGTGGAACTATACTGGTTTTTTACTACTCTGATTTGGTTACAAAACTGGAATTGTAATATTTATTTGAATTACTACTTCAGATTCATAAGCAGAATTTGGACTTTTTATTTGGTGGCACTGAAATGCACAAGAAGTCCATTAAAAGTCATCAGTCTCTCCCTGTGCTGAGACCTAAGTTTACCTGATGGTTTATATTGATACTTATGGAATTATTCTGGAACTTTATTCAAAATGAAACATTTGCAAAATCATGCCAAAATGTTATTATTTTGATTCAAAAAACTTCTATATGATCAAAGATACCTATCTAATACATAAAATACTTGATGTATGTACTTAAACTCTGCTATTTTACATGTATATGTATCTGTGAAGAAATATAGAAGCAAAATGTAGAACAAAGTATTTAACATTACAAAAATTGTGATTTAGAGTATAGACCAAACTGTTGTGAGGGCCCAACCCAACTCAGTGGAAGGCACTCAGGATTTTAATAGCTTAAGACACAATTTTATCTCTGAAATGGGTAATATTCAAATGAGTCTATTTTTTTCAGATCACACTTAGATCTCAATTACCCTTGGACTACCAGCAGCTGCTCCTTCTGCCTGTTCTGCACCAGAACGACTGGATACAGGGCTGCAGGAGGAAACACACAGTCTTGCTGATTCCACAGAAATATCTGCTGGCTTTTTAAAACCAGAGCAGCAAACTGCACAATCTTGCCTTGCAGCTGCACAGTCAGAGGATGAGGCAAGCTGGGCTGGAGGGCTGGTGAAAACACTGAGAGCCCAACACCTGAAATAGCCACTTTGTCCTCTGTGCCCTGTTTAAAGGCACTGTCTGTATTTTACAGCAACCAGACAGAAAAGGGAACAGAAATACCTGACTGCTGGACTTGAATTAATCTAAAGTGTATACAGCCAGGAGTGTACAGCATTTAAAAAATACAGCAGCTCTGGTTTGTATGAAGGTACAACACTCAACACTCCTCTGGTACCTCTGCAGCAGAAACATCCTCTCTGGAGCAGTTTTTCCTGCAGGATTTGTGGCAATAGAACAGGGAGCTTCAGAGTCACAATTTTAACACCTAAATCTCTAATTAAGTCTCACCCTAACTATCTACAGAGACTTTGAGATTTTTGTCCATCATGAAATTATTTTTAAGCCATTAGCACTAGATGTTGGGTTCCAGATCCAGTGAGATTTACAACCTAAGCCTCTGGAGATAAAAACCCCTTGGATTCCAGTCACAAAGGCTGCTTTCTCCACAGGGGACAAAGGAGACTCTGTTTGCAAAACTGGGTCCTTTGTTTCCTGATCTCACCTTAATGATCTGTCCTTCTTTAAAGGGCAGCTCTTCTTCTGCGGCATCGGGATTTGGGGACATTGTCAGTGGATCGTAGTCAAAGAGTGCAACAAATATTCGAGTAGAAATATCTTCTGTGCCAGGATCTGTTTCAGATTCTTCATAAAGATCTGGAGAAAGATGGTCATGACCACCGTAGCCATCTAGGAAAGTAAATTCAGAAAAGAACAATTCAGTAATACAAGGTGGCCTCATCTTTCAACTGTTGCAGTTAATATTTGAAACATGTTTGGCACTTCAGTGAAAAAATCCTAAAAACCTCAATGCATGTCCTATAAAGCTTGGTGGGCTGTTTTTTTATAATTAGCAAGTTGCTATTTTTTAAAAAGCATATAAAATCTGCATGCACTGAAGTGGTGTTGATCTACCCCACGCTGACATTTACACATGAGAATACAGCTCAGGTAGGAGAGCCATGTTTGTGAGGTTTCTTAGAGTTTGCCCTAAATTAATGAAGCATGTTAAAAGTGACATAATGATGAGTCTGATAAGCATTTTCATTACTGCAAAACCAACCATGCTTTGGATCCACTTGTTTTCCAGCACAGCTGCATCTGCTCTGCATGGACACAAAAAAGCACATCCCAGCTGTGCTGACAAACCAAGTTTTAGGTACCAGGTTAAAAGTAAAACATGGTTATAACCTCTCCAGACAAGGAAGAAGGAATATATTTCAACAGTGTTAGTCCTGCCAGGGTTGGAACTTCACTGCCTATCATTTTGTTGAAACACTTTCAGTAGTTAACATAGCCAGCAGTGCCCAAACCAACCTAAACCACTAACAAGGGGTATTAAAATCCAGGAGAAATGGTTAGCTATGACTGTATTTAAGCACAAGCTCATTAGGAAAGAGCATCCTTGAATATCCCAACTCTTGACACTGCACTGAACTCTGCCCACTGCAGGGTAGTAAATCCACTAGGACATTAAAAATGAGAATGGATGTTTTGTCCATCTTTCACAGACTTTTCAAATGACCTAGAGAAGGTGTTTAGTCCATCATTCATCAACATACTTAAGGATGGACTTTAGAAAACCAAATTAGAAAATTAAGCCAAAATGGCTGTGTGTTTTGACTGATTTAAAAGCTTTTAATTTTGCTTTTAAAGAGCATGTGGCAGCACTTTCCCAAAGAACAGCCTCTCTGAAGACATAAGAAGTCCCAAAAAACAAAGCCCTCAAAATCACAAGCCACTGGTGAGTATCTTGGCTTGTTGAAAAGTCCCCCTGGCTTCACTGGGAGTCACATACTTCTGTTCTTTGCTGAATTAACAAACTTATCATCCAGTTTAGAAGACCTTCACAATGAATAAATTGAGAAAGTGATAATATGAATTATGATGAAAATGTAGCTCAACTATATCAAAGTTTTCCCAAACAATTTTCATATAAATACTATTTTTACTGTAATCACCTCTTGCAAATTAAAGACTCACACTTTTTACAGTTTGAACATTCAATATGAAACATTTTAGATAAATGGTTTTTACCTTTTTACCTCTTTTGCTTCTACATCAGATGCATTTTATTCAACATTTCGTAATTGTAAACTACCAGAAAAAAATGTTCAGAGGGTCACAGCTTTCAGGGAGCATCTCCTAACTCGTGGGTCCAGAGCTCAAGAAAGAACATGAGTAAGGATAAAATGCAGAACAGCAAAAAGGCAGGGAAAAATTCCAGCCAAGAAGCTTTAGGCAGGCACAAAGCACAGAAAGGAAGTGTGGGGAAACGGCACATGTGGGACAGAAAGCACTGAGACACAAAGGACAGGATCCTTCTGTGTTCTGTTCTCCCCTAGTCAGGTTGCAGTCACTCTGAGGCTGATACCCAGGCCCACCAGGCAATGTGAACCAGGTGGGTTAATGGGTGCTTTGTTTTTTAAATTAAAAAATATCAATTTTTCCATCCTACTCCAATTGCTCTTAATGAAGGTTAGGTGAGAACATGAATTACAGCCAAATGTATGTCTGTTAAAAGCACTGGCCTGTAAGAATCTTACTGAGAATATTCATGTTTGCTTCATTGAACCAGAAAGCAAATAATCTCTTAATTAGCTCATTAGCCACTTAGCTTATTCTTTCAGGGAGTACTAATGCATGTCATACACACACACCACTGTGCAGTGGATGCAGCCAGCCAGGTTCCCAACTGATGCACAGAGGCAACCACAGCTGTGCTGAATGCACTCGATACTCACTGATACATCCAAGCTCGTGTTCTGGCTGTGTCAGTCAGGTATGTCTGCTTGGAAACTCAGCATTTAATTACAGTTTACCTAAACCTTTAGGGCCTCTTTTGTTTCCTTTCAGCTATCAGCAAAACCCGAGTGTGTTTCTGAGCTGTGTATGTGGCCTGAGCTGCTTTCATGGGTGAAGTGTTACACACTTCAATTCCCTGTCTAATGAACTACGAGAACTGAGTTGTTGATCAATGTAATGATTTCTATGTTGACGAAGCAACAAATACTACCAGTAGTGGGTAAAACTGCCTTACTTATGTGCTACAATAGAATACAAAGAGTAATTTTGATCTTCATCAAGTGACACAGCCAAAGCCCTGTGTGGTCCTCGAAAAGACCCCAAATCTTTGTTTAGCCTAAGAATAATGCCTGGTAACTGGTTCCTATTGCAGGCCACGGGGTTGTGATACACCAGTACTGTTTGTCCCTGTCTATCTGCCTGGATCCAGGAGGGGGATGTGGTCGTTCTGATGGATGGTGGATCAGGTGTGTACGGTAATACTGACTTGGCACTGGGAGCAGCGGAGCTTCACAGAGGTCATGCAATGCTTGGACTCGGTCGAGTATGGAGAGGGCTGTGCAGCAGGACAGAGCACCGAGGGCTGCCTGTCCCTTGCAGCTGAGCTGGAGGAACTTACCTGAGAGCAGCCAGCACTCAGAGCTAGTTCTGCACTGCATGCAATGGTGTCAGACAGAACCCGCCCTCGGTAACACGCAGCTCTACACCGTGTGTGGCACAAAGCAGGAAGAATGGTGGGCGTACCGTGTCCATAGTGAGGGGCCATGGGGCGCCGCGGGGGCCACTGCTTGTGTCCAAGGCTGCCATAATAAGCTTCTTCTTCTACAGGTGAAATATTTCCCTCACTACCTGACCGAGACCGAGCGCCTTCACTGTTACTGTCCATTGTAATTTCTATGGAGAAAAAGGGAATGAGCTATTAAAACATATTGTAGAGCTGCCTCAGCGGGGCCTGGCCTGCCTTTGTCTTCTGACTCCTTAAGGAAGGCTAAACACTGCACAAGCTCTGCCAGATGTCTCAGCCTCTAGAAGTGCTCTTCAGCATGGGGGGTAACAGAAATGCGAATCTGGATTTTGTGCTTTTTAAAATTCACACAGTGTAAACATGGTTTGTTTGGTCTTTGGATAGGAATCATTTTTTATTATGAGGTTTAAACAATCCTACCTGCCAGATCTGCAAGGTCAAGAGCACTGTAAACTGTGTTTCACCTTCTAAAGTATCAACCTAAAAACAAAAATTAATTAATTCACTTAAATCCTACCTGCAAGAAGATACTAATCTAAAGAATTTATAGCTTTATGGAGAAAACCCCGCAAAAAATATAAATTATGGAACATTTTGGAGAAGGGTTTTGCTATAGAAATCCTAGGAACATTACAGTCTTGAAGGTCTTTCCACTTCTCCCAGAACTGCCTTAAGAACTCTCCATCACTAAAGTGACCTTTTAGCTGACTAACTCAGTAAAAACTCCAGACAAACATGTAGAGGAATAAACTGTTGCCATGAAATTTGGAATCCACATTTTTGAGCTATAGCTGAGGCCAACAAGCTTCAGGTATTTAAAAAGCCTAAACTTTAACTCAATCATATTTACTTCTTTTTTTTTTTACTCTGCTTTTCATTTTGTGGAACTACATGTTATAATGACACAGCTATAACACCTTCCTTTTCCAAAACCCTCCTTGCAGCTGTTATTCATGGGAAATGTTTTCTGTCACTGGCAGTTCAAACAGTGGGTTCAAGTTTACACAGTGATTTACTTTATGCTTTTGGATGCCCTTCTTTTATTACATTTATTCATCTGAGCTTTTGATAGTTTTCATATCTTCTAGATTGTTTTCTAGCAGGTTTACAGGAAGGAAATTTTTGTGCAGTTTTATGAGGTGTTCAAGTTTGCTCTAGTTCTCCTCAAAGAGAGATTTTCAGTATGATGCTGAAAGTGAGAAATATTGTATGCTTACCTTTCAGCAATTTAATCACTAGTCTTTTAGTCAGAAATTAAGACTCTTGAACTCTAAACCACATAAGGCCTTCCAATAGCTTCATAGCAAATAATACTTTTTGTTACATACTGTAAATAATGCTCAGTAGTTTCTTGTTACCAGCATGAGACAATATCATCATTTATTTCTAATGGAACTTCCCCAGAGGGCATTTGTGGAATGCAAAGAATACGAATTAAAATAATTAATTCTTTATGTTACATTGAAAGAAACAAAATCTGAGTTATTATTTTCCATTTAATGATCTGTTTGAGCACAGACTATCAAAAATTAATTTCTTTATCAGATTCCTAAAGGTGCTGCTATTAAACTACTAAACAACCAAGTCATTGCTTAGTGGTTTCTGTGTCCTAGCCTTGTTGACAGAAAGTGAGCTCTGATAAATTTAATCACTTCCCTTATTTTTTAATTAAAATGAAAATGAAAAGCAAACCCAAAGGATTCATTCAATCAAACTTCTCTCCTGTCTTGCTGTTAAAAAAACCCCCATGTTTTAACAGATAATAGAAAAGAAAGAACTTAGATCCAAAACTTGCTTTAAGTAGTCCAAAGGTAAACCAGAAGTCTTTACTCCTGTGACATAAAGGCTGCTTTCAGAGGAAAAGAAAGAGGACATGAAAATCTAACATTCGTCACAGCATCATCCCAAAGCTGTTTGGTTCAGCTCACAACAGCCTGTCAAGGGAAGCACAAGAGCCTCCCTGGAGCTGATTCTCCTCCATACCATCTTCACACCAGGGTAATTCCATTGACATCTGTGAAGTTTATCCTTGTTTACACCAGAATGTGGGATGAGAATCAGCCTCTGACCAGCCACGCTACATTGAGGAGACTAAGCAAGTTTCATGCATTTTGCAGCTGTGTGTGTTTTCTGATCTATGGTTTCAATAATAATAGTCACTAGCACTAGATAGCCAAAGAAATATGCTCACTAGAGGAATTTTGCTTTTAATTTACAGTGAGGGCATCTTAGAGTGATTTTAAGAAAAGGGAAAAATATTTAATATTTAAAAATAAAAGCATTCTTTAATGATCAGTCTCTTTCCCTCTGACAATCCCCATTTGTTACATCAATTATTCACATACAAGTCATGGAGAATTGCCTGACACTGCTTCCTTCTCCTCATCATGGCACCTACAGTACTGACAAATTAAGGTCCAGATTAGGCACAGGAACCAGCCAAACTCTGCATCTTCATGGAGAGATTTCTAGGAATAACTCACAGAACTCTTTCTGCATTTTTTTGCATGTGTTTCCTGATTTTCAGTATGAATGTTTCTCGTCTTTCAGTTTAGAGTGCAAGTTTTAACAGATACGTACTTGTCCATAGTGTCTGATTCCATTATCTTTTCTCCACTACTTTTTGGATTTTCTGGTATTCACAGCATATAAATTAAGTCATAATTAAACCAGAACAGAGATGACGCTGTAAGAAATATCAAATCTAGTAAATATAGGCAAGTTCTATGAACTTGTTACATTTAACAGCTTCCATTTTCCCTGCTAAATTCCAAAAAGTAGTCAAGACAATGGAAAGTGAATGCAAAATGATGGCTGATGAATGGAAGGATGGATGGGTGAATGGATGGCTGAATGGCTACATTTATTTTACTGATCATATAGTAATCTGCCAGCAAATTTCTTCTTAGGGAAGATCTAACAGTATCTAAGGCTAACCAATCTTAAAAAAGCTCCAATACCCACTGATATTAATGAAAATACTCCCAGAGACATCAATGACTCCTAATCTGGCCCCCTGTGAGGCCCCACACTCATTTAGGTGGAGATGTTTTTAGTCCTGTTTCACTCCATTTAAACTAAAGAGTAGCCTGGTTTAAGACAAGTGTCTGTTGTTTCATTTTTTGAGGATTGCCTTCCCAACTCTGAGGCTGCAAAGAACAGAAATGCACCAATCTGTCCAACTAACCAATGGAAGGGACCAACATTGGCCGAGACCTTTGTGGCACTGCACTGCCATGAGAGGACCTTCGCCCTGCATGCTCCACCCTTTCAGGCCGTCCTGCAGATGCTGGATTACCTAAAAGCTAAAAAAACAAAACAACAACAGAAAAAACAGGTTTGTAAGTTACATGCATGGTAACATCATGGTCATATGGTTGGACATTAATCAGATCAATCACATTTGGAAGCATAAGCTCTAAAGGCAACTAAACTTAGTTTTTAACTGAAAGGTTAGCTGAAAAGTAAATACTGTTCCCTGGCAAACCTGCAAAAGAAAAAAATGGTTCCCTGATTTATGGCAGAGTTTTGCAACCAGCAGTCACACATCAGAACAAAAAGAAAAGAAAAGAATAATTTTTGAAATATTCTTTTGCCTTTGTTGTTGCTGCTAAGGTGACGTTTTAACCTCCTGAAGAGTAGTACAAGCAGTCGTGAGCTGTGGAGATTGGACTGCACTGCAAAAGCCTCGCTTGTGTCCACTCTAGAGCTTCCTCCAGTCTGCAGCAGGGGAACCAGGGCAGGTCCTTCTGTCTTTGAGCACACTGTGTTTCTAGAGCGGCCTTCGGCTGCCAAAGCCTTTTAAAGGTCAGTGAAACATGTAGACAGGAATGCAGACACACTTCATCTCACTTCACAGCCGGCTCTGTTCGCTACCCTTGCAGAAAATACTGCTATTTATTTAACTAAATGGTGCTATTTTAATGCTCTCCAGAGTTTATCATGCAGTCATCAAGATTAATATAGCTCAGTCACCAATTTTGATGGGAGAGATTTGTAAGGATCACTTCAGCATGAACTGCTAAGGCTGGAAGAGCAGGCAGCTGATCTCTACTCCTGTGTGAACTGCATTAGAATGGAGGTTGTTTCCACTCTGGACTGTTGCAGGCTGAGAGGGTAAAGAACTCTCTTTGGTGTTTGGGGAGCAGGGAAGTCTATGGATGCATCTACCAGACAGGGAGACTCTCCTACAGATTAATGCACAGAAATGCAAATAGGCAAGACCACGCAGAGGCATCCTTGAGAGACATGGAATGGCCCTGGGCTCTCCCTCTGGAAGAAGCTGTTTGCCTGCATTCTCCTGCAGAGATGCAGTCTGCAACTTCAAAGGCAACAAGAGATGGTCTAAAAAGGACGGCAAAGTAGTGACAGCGCAGAGATAAGGCAGGAAATGAAAATATGATGAAACTGTGACTCCATAAATCTGGGTCACTGTCACACTGGGGGAGAATCTTGGTTCTTGTCTGGAGATGTTCCATGATAAAGAGCATATCCTGAAAATTCTGGGAATGAGATGAATAGAAACAACATGATGAAATGAATTCCTTGACAATAATAATTTTTTAAAAATAAAAAGCACTGATGAAATATTTTTCCAGTTAGAATGCAGCTTTTTTTTCACTTTTATTTTTTTAAGCAACATTCAGATGGGCAAAATAAAGAAAAACAATCTTTTGGAAAAAATATAGTTCAGCTAACCCTTAATTAAAATTTAGATTCAGTTGTCCTTTAATAAAAGCAGCCATTATTGTAAATTATTTTGAGGGAAAATCATTGTAAAGCAAATTAATCTGATTTCAGCATGATACAAAAGAGGACTATAAAGGAAGATGCGGAATAATAAACAAAAATAAATGGGGAGGAAAAAAAAAGGGGGGAAAATGTAGCAGATGGGTCCAAAGGATGGACTCTAAAAATTAATACAGGAAAAAAAAGAAAGAACAGAAAAAGTAAAAAATTAGGACACTAAAGAAAACAGACTGATTTGGCAAGCAGATGTTAGAAGGAAGATTTACTTCACACACCAGAGAGTCTTCTGCATCTCTGTGGGATGGCTTTGCAAGTGCACCAGCTGCCCTAGAGTCAGCCATTTTTAAGTCGGTCTTCCAGCCTCCCTGAGCATCTTCATTAGAGAAATGATCTGTTCTATTATATTTCTGAATGTCATACTTTCTCTCATAACTGGGTTTGACCTGCTCACTCCTGGGCTCTACAAAGGAAGGACCCAAGTCACCAAAATCTTCTTCGATGCTGCTTTGTCTGGTTAAGGTTTTCCTTCGAGCCAGCGCTGGCCTCGTGCTCTTCCTGCAGGAGCAGCGAGCGGCCTCTGCGCAGCAGCGAGAGGCCACGTTGGCAGGAGCTGCATCCCAGGGGTATCTGAAACTGAACCGACACTCCTCCTCTTCACTCCCACAGTCCAGCCCGCTGTCGGGGCTCCGTGACAAGGACCGGCTGAACTTGCATCCTTTGTCGTCTGCGGCAAAGTCCTCCACGCCTGACATCCTGTGCTTGGCTGGGTACCAGAAGCTGGGCTGCTGGTCTTGATTGTAGGGCCTAGGTGCTCTAGAGTCTCTAGCTATTCTGGGGTGCTTTTTATAGGGCATACCTAAACCCTGCTTGTACAGCAGTTCAGAGTATTCCCCATCCTCTTCAGCTACTTCTGGAATACTGAAAAGCTTTTTACTGTGGTGTATCTGCTGTGAAAAGTCAGGCTGTTCCAAGAAAGTGGCTTCAGTGGTCTTATTCTTATCGCACTCCTTAAGAGTATGTAATGTTAAAAACCAGACAGGGAACAAATAGTGTGTGACAAAAATAAAATGGGAGGGAAAAGGGAGAAGAAAAGAAAAATAAAGACAGAATTAGTTTTAGAGCAATGGCAAACATAAGACATGCAGCTTATTTAGTGAAACGGATGTCATGCTTTGAATGAGAATCTGCGGAAAATAAAGACATGATTAAGAAGTTGCTGGGTGTCAGATACAACATGAGAGGTCGGTACAAACAACTGAGTGATGCTCTTAATAAGAACAAACCCATGCATTTGAAACAAAGCAGTAAAAGCTGCACACAGGTTCCAGCATGGTGAATGAGAATGGCATTAAAACACGTTCCCTGCCCCATGCCAAACTGCTATTTAATTTTAATTTGGAACCAGAACCCATATCTGAGAAGGACAATTCTCCTCCAGCAAACTTTCTTGCTTTGCACCTGTTAAAGCATCCTATGTAAGTAGCAAATGTCTTAGATCTCCTGCCAGAGGAGAGCTATTCTGCAGACATCATAAAAGGAGTTCTAGTTTCCTTTCTAAAATTCAAAAAAATCCTGCGTCATTTTTAAAGCTTGGCTTCCACAGAAAGACCCCTGGGAAGCAGGAAGCTCTCAGGTGTCCCTTGGTCTGCACTGTCACCAAATCTCTCATCATAATCTTGTACCTGCTTGATAAAACCAATCCTTGAAAATCAATCTATTAGCAGAAGTAAGTAAAAACTATCCCAGCCTGGGTGAGATAAGCATTCTGAACATGACAGATCTATTTTGTAACTTTTCTATTCCATTTACACAAACCACAGGTTGGTCTGACAGATGAATCCTGTGATTTGCCGGACTCAGAGAAGAGGCAAGAGAACACAATGCAGGAGGTGTTGGTTTGGACTGACAGGGTTTGTTGATTCTCCATCATAGAGATCATCTCTCCTTGTACTTTACTTAATGCCCAGATCAGGCAGATCTCTCTCTGAACACAAGAGCACCCATAAATAATGGCAGGATCATTTCAGCAGCATCTCTCTCTCTGAGCATGTTAAATTTGACTGGGATTTGGATGTTGTTCTCTTTCAGCATCAGGAACTTTCTAAGTCACTTCATGACTATTTCACCTATTTTCATTCCTTTTTAAAATGTGTATCATACTTGTGAAACTTGAGACAAACTGCTATAAAAGTGGAAAAAAAATCAGTATGAACAATGATAGTTTTGATACATCAAGAGAAGCATGCCTGGAAACCTTAACGGGTCTAGAATTATTTGCTGCCTCAGCTAAGGTTCTGAACCTTTCTTTGTAAATATCAACTCTGCTAATTTAAAACCAAGAAGTAAATACACTTTCTGATGCATAAAGAACAAGAACAGTCTAGGGACAATTCTCTTTTTCCCTGAGGAAAGGGACAGAAGCAGCACACAGAAGGACTTCAGTTTCAACCTTTATGTTAGAGATAATAGAAGCACTGATTATTTCTTACAAAAAGTACCTGTCTCATTCCAGATAGTATCAGAATAAAAAGACTGAATTTATAGCACATGAAAGCAGTTGCAAGAATGGTCAAAATTCTTGTATGCATGAGAAAATAATACCAATTTTAGTTAAGTTACAGTAAGTTGGAAAAAAAAAAGTCAACCTGTGGGTTTCAGCTTTCTAAGAAAACACAATTTGTGTAATTAAAATACATATTAAAACAATACAGTTTACATGTACAAACATAATATGGGAAATACGTATTTAGTATTGGGTAGGCTCAATATTCCACTTATGCTTTAACTGTTATATTAAAGTTGTCGTTCACGATGCATATTCCTGTGTAATGTTAAAGCAATATTTGATAGGCATTTCCCACTGTCTCTGGTGATTCTTCGTATCCCTCTGGTGATTTCTTAATAATCACCACAGCACAAAGATTACTGATAATCAAAGTTGATCCAACTGCCTTTCTTACAAGAATGCTTTAAAGCCTGTGGAAGAGCTGGGACTGGCACTGAATACAGGGAAAAACAACTCAGACATGAAAACGTAAGTTGTTTCTTTCAATATGTACATATGTTTCTATAAATCTTGCTCAAAACAAACTCATTTTCTGGGTAGATATCTTCATACAGACATGGGAAAGGTCCCCAGATGTAGAACAGAAACTGCAACTGCAACAATTCTATGTAGGAAAATAATCGATTAGTTAAAAGAGTAGCTATCAAATAATGAAAGAAAAAAAGAATAAATGCAATAACGCAGTCTAGTTCTAGATCTACAGGACAGTGTGAGTCTTAATGGTCTGCAAAATCCATAACTGACTCAAAGAAAAGCTGGGAAGGAAGAATCCAAATATGCAGGTGCTCCTGAGGATTGCCTGCAGCCACACTTGCCTTGAGTGCATTGTGTGAGGTCACGCTGACCCGTCGCCTTCCTCCGTCCTCCAGCTGCATCTCCGAGTACAGCTCTTCCTCATCTTCCTCCATAATATCAGACAAGTCGGAGCCTCTGCTGCTCTCTGTGTGGTACTCTTCTCCATGGCAATAGTGAGGCTAATGGGCAAGGGGAGAGAGAACAATCTTTACAGCCTGTAAAGGTGAAAACCCCTGGATAACAACAATGAGGACCAGAGCATTTCCTAGGTTTGAATGTCATGCTGATACCCACATAGAGAGTACACCACATGGCCTGCTGCTCTGTTCCTGTATGAAGTTTGTTTTGCCCATTTATGATCCTAATTCAAGAAATCCAGTCTTAATCCCAGGTGATACAAAAAAGAATATATCTCCAGTCATAGCACCAAATCTAGTTTTAGCCTTGATTAAATTTCCTTGATTTAAAGAGGTCCTTCATGCATCAGTGGACTCACTGACCAAATTGTAAAAGCCCTTGGGTAATTCTCATATCATCTGTTCCTCACAGCTGTTCCTTACATCACATTATAATTTAAGAGTGATCAGCATTTAATTCTGGCAGAATGTTACCACCCTTGTATGATATAGGTAGCTGATGGCATTTGAAGCTTTAATTTGCTTGAACATTGCAGGAATAGACTGGCTAAAACACTGGTAATTTGGGGCAATGTTCATACATTTGTAACTGACTGAAGGTCTATAAGAAACAGAACCAAAATTCTAGAAAGTCTCAGAACTGCTACAAGAAGGAATGGTGTTGCTTGGATCCTTCCACATGGGAGGTCAAGTATTTGCCTAAAATGTCAATTTGACTAAGCCAAGACATAAGAGAACATCCCTTTTCCAGAATTTATTTTTCTCTTGAAAGTAATGTAATAAATTGTTTTGTATTTGTTTTCAGTGGGATCAGACTAAAAGCTGTGCAGTTGTGTAAAATTCTTCTGGCAACATCTTTCTATTCCTTGCAGCATGTCAAGTATATACAATGTTGGTTTTCTGTAATTAAGTTATTAGCTTACAGGTTATGGCTTTTCTGGAACACACACATTCTTCCCACTTTCCCTTTTCATACACAGTAGTGACAGCACAGTGAAAAACCCAGCACCCAAACATGACAGTCCTGTCACATCTTCTATTTCAGCTTTTCCATCTTCATTTTTTGGTTTCCAGAGCTTAAGCCTGCTGCATGGCATGAGGATGTGGAGATGCCAGGTGCACTCAGGTCCCATTAGGCACTGGCATGCTGCAGGAACAGGGCACACACCTCCCTGCCCATGATTTCCTGCTTGCCTGTATGATTTACCAACACAGCCACAATAAACAGGAGGTGACCCAGACAGCCTGCTGAGCTTCAGAAAATACTTGTTTTATGTCAAACACCTGACACAACAACACAACCAGGCTACTTACTTGCTTTCCAAGTTCTGACCCTTTTAGGAAATCATCAACTGAAGCTCCCCTTCTTTTGACATTAGGAGAGTCGTAGCCATCCTCCTCCTCATCCGAGTTGGCGTACTGGGCTGCATTACTCCTCTCGCTGAAAACACTCCTCCTCTCCATCTAGAAAAGCAACAAAAAATGGAAAATCAGGAAGCAGATTTGTTTCTGCAACCAGTGGAAGAAATGGCAAATATAAGGACCTAAGCACCCACAATTTAAATGTACCCATGGTCTAGACTAACATTGGTTTCCCCTGATTGTAACCTTTAAGAAGTTTTCTAGAATTTTTTGCTTACTGTATTACTCTCAGTCATAAACAATTACATGATTCTACGTGATCATCAACTCAGCTGCTTTCTTCCTTGTCAAAATGACAAAGACACTAATTTCCCCTTGGTAGAGATTTAGTGGGTGACCTCAGTACAAAAAGAGTGTTAGAATAAGACTCTGGGCTCTTCCTCTGCTCTGAGAGGACTCTTGGTCTCAGTTACTAATTCCTGCTGCTTACTCTCCTGGCAATAACCATCAGCCTTCCAACAGGCTGGATGAGGGCAGGGAGCAGGCACAGAGCTGCTTCTGCAGCAGCTCACCACAAAGGAAGAATCTCTACTACAGGGGACTAAACATGACAAATATCACCGGCAGAATTTGATTTAATTTAGGCTGAATTCATCTGTAAACTTCTGTCCATATTCTTGAATGAAACATTTCAAGCATCACTTAAATTAATGTAATCAAACACGGTTCAGAGAATATATTATGTCAGCATTTTCCAAACCAGAAAAAGTATTTCTATTCTCTTTCCCTATATGATTATTAAATCAACTTTCACCTCAGACAACAAGAGGAACCAATTGCCTTTTCTCCCTCTATTAAGTTTATTCCAGTTTTCTTTACTGATAAACAAAAGGAAGATACATATACATATGTATTTATCCAGACTTACTGATCCAGAATTATTCAGGTTCTCAAAAGCTGGCTCAATTCACCACTGGTTCAAATGTGTCCCAAAATAGGGAGAGTCAATAAATTTGGGTTGTTAAGACATGTGTGAACTGTCAAAATTAATGGAGTTATTTTGAAGATGTGATGGGGGACCAAAAGTTGGACGTAACTGATGACTGCCAGAGGAAGGACAGAATGCAGGAAATCAGTGACACCACAGCTTGCTAAAAGTAACAGACAGTTGTGAGCAGCTTGTGATGAGAAAGTAACTGCCCAGGGCACTGGAGTATTTAAATATTGCATACATGTGTAGAAAAACCAGAGCATGTTGTCAGGATGCATAGACATCAGCTGTACTGACACAAGAGCCTCGAATATGGGATTTAAATTAACTAGCAAACATGTGAGTCACTGCAGCAGCCATGGGTCACAATGGTGTCCGAACCAGGGAGTGTCCTTTGGGCAGTGATGCTGTTCTGTTAGCAGCGACAAGAGGAGCTGCAAGGAAAAGTACTTGTAAACATCTGTGAAAATGCAGCACTGAGAAGGGCAAATATGTCAAATTGCCTGTGGATCCACGACAGCAGATGCAACAGTGCTTCATATGCACAGAATTTTAGCACGCTGCTTCTTCTCAACCCATGGATCCTCAGAGTTTACGAATGATTATCCTACACACATGATGAAAAATTCTTTTGATGGGAAAGTGCCACAATAAAGAAAACCAGCCCCCAAAAAGCCTTAAGAAAAAGTTTGCCATTACCCTGTTGCTCTCAGCAACCCTCTGGGCAGCTTCTCTGGCCATGGCTTTTGCAACAGTGTGTGGGACGGGTGTGCCTTGGGGCTGAGGGAGGATCCGGTTGGGCGATGGAGACCTCCTGCCGTGGAAGCTGGGGGGCTCCAGTGTGTGTCCATGGGCAGGGGATGCCGAACGAGTCTGCTCCCACGACTCATCCATTTTCAAATGTGGACCTAAATGTTCTTCTTTGGTTTCTGGGGCTCCGGCACTTGCTAATGGCTTAGATTTGGGAGCAGTTCTGGGGTGAGGGGTTGGAGGCACCAGGAGGTCAGATGGAATGGCAGCAACAGAAGAGTCCACTGATTCCCCTTGTGCAGAGAGTGTTCGAACAGTAACTTCCCTTGCTTCCAAACTCCTTAGTCTCAGTAGCTCCACCAGTGTGTTTTCTGCTGTTGGAAAGATCACCTCTGCCACCTGGGTACACAAACAAACAACTTCTGAGCACGAAAACCTCTGCTTCCCTCCCCTCAGCCACACTCAAGTACAACCTTCAAAGTCTTAACACGGAGTGAACTACTGCCAATTCAGAGTGGGCTGCCAGAACCCACATCAGGGCTCCACACCACTTATCTTTAATCCATTCAACCTCTTCATCCTAAAGCTGAAGTGCTTTTAGAAAGGAAACTAATGAGCAAGTTATGCACAAGCAACAGAATATGGTCTACCGAAAGCTGAGAGCCCCCTGCGGACATTCGAGGGCTGTCACATCTTCACTGGTGCCTTTCCCTGTCAGCTGAAATTCCCCTGAGGTAGTTGGTCTCTGTGGTGCTGAAGGAGAACTCACCCGCTGCCCTTTGGCATAAACACCATAACCTGTGACATTGGCGCCGTGGGACGTCCCTGTCGCCGTCAGAGTAGGGGGTTTCCAGGACACCTGGATGGTTCCTGGGGTGGACCCAGCCCGGACAGTGACATCTTGAGGTGGAGCTGGAGGACCTAAGGAAGATGGGAGTGGTCACCGTTGCTGGAGACTACAAATCTCAAAGAATGTTTTTTTTTAAATATCATTTTTAAGAGGACAAAATATCCTTGTTCCAGTTGTTACATAAAACCAGAAGCACAGGCTCAGCAGGTCATGGTGCAGGAACTGACCCTCAGACTACAACCATTAACTAAGATATATTTCTTTGCAATATAGCCTGGACTTGCACCTTGCTCTGGATCTGTTTTTAACCCTCCAGGCTGCAGAGCTGATACTCTGAAAGCAGGACACATTAACGGAAAAATGGAGCAAGAAAAAGGCCCGAGATTGGCACTGTTAGTGGAAAACTGCTGCAAGTGACAGGAAATTACTTTTTGGTATATATATATCTGCACTCAGTGCATACTACATACTCAGAAATCATTTTCAAATTCTCTTTCTTTGGACTATCAGTGGCTCCAAGTCACAATCCAAGGGCCAGTGGCACAGTGAACTAAGGTGCAATGTGGACTGCAAGCTGAAACTTCGACATTTTCCACCAGCAGCAGGCTGGGTAAAGGACAACTAGTCTCAGACTTCTCTCTGCACTGAATTAAAAATACATCCACTAACCTCTTAAGGCATTTACAGCATGTTGGTGTAACAGCACACCAAATACATCCTTAATTAAAAGACATTACCCTACTATAAATAGTTCTACTTTGGCCAAAGTAAAAATATCACAGAGATTATTAGTTCATTAATTTTTTTAGCATCTTGTTAATTTAACAGCCAAACCCTGAGAAGTGTCTCATGCTAAAGCATCTCACAAGCAGGGCTCAGCTGGAGCCATCTCTGTGGAACAGCCAGGAGAACACAAACCCTGATTGCTGAGAATTTGCTTTTCCCAGTGAACTAAGCACAACCAATTCCTGTTCATCTAAAAAGGGCACAAATATTTTAAGTGTGCATCATACATGTGTAAATACCACACAAGCCTCAGCCAGTTTGCTGGCAAACTGCCAGTGCATTTGACTAGTTTGCTGGCCCTGAATTTCATTGTCTAGTCAGCATGGAAATAAAATGATCATCATGTTCAGGTACAACAGGAAATTTTTGCTTATACCATTTCCTTGCAAGTATTTTTAACTTGCAAGTCCAAAGGATGCAAATTGACCTACTACTATTTTTGGCCAAGACAGATTCTGGTTTAGGATTGAATTTCAGCTTTCCTAACCATCCTATTTTATTGACAGGCAGCATTCCCAATCCAGCAAGGCTGCTCAGCTTACAAGAAAGGATGCTTCTGATCTAACCCAGTATCCTGTCAATGACAATGACATTAATTTGCTCCTGCAGGAGAAGTCACCTTCCTTCCATTCTCCCACAACTAAACAATCCCCACGGAGTATGTCTCGACCTTCACAGACTGTGGCAGAGACATGTTTAATAAAGTGTGATGCCCAAGGCTTAGCATGGTTTCTATTTCCCCCCATCATTAAATGCGAAATTGTTCTTGATGACTTTTGATGGTCCTGGACATCAACATAAGTGTTTGGTTTGGAATTCTGCTATACTTTGGTCCCCTTGGGTTTTTTTCACATGAAATAGCTGAAAAATTGTAACAGTCCCATGGGTCCTGATCCTGCACTTATTTCTATTTTTAGATCTGAGTGTCCAAGAGAGAACTATTTCTATTTTAATTTAAGCAATTCCAATGTTTTGATGAATCAAGAAAAGGAGTTCAATTGCTCAGCAGCTGAAGAGCTGCCACTCAGCTTTGGTCTGACAGGAAGCAATGTGTTTTCAGTATAAATGACGCAAAACATGATATATCTGTGCAAAGGGAAAAATGAAAAGGTGATCCCTAATTGTCCTGCACTTTATATGCAACTGCTCTCTCTAGCTTTGAAATGTGAGCAGCTACCTCAAGGTCATTTTTGCTTAATGTATTCCCAAAAAACCCCTGAGTCTGATACAGTGTGAAAATTTTAAAACATTCTCTGATCCCCATTCCTTTTCTGGGATAAGTGGCTGATGATATCCTTTTCTGTAACGATATCACCAAACCCACTAGGAAAGACCAGAGCTTCTCAGCTTTAAATAACGTGAGCACTGAAGGTATTTAAGGTGGAAAAATAATCCAGAGTCTGAGGGAAAAAAAGCAGCATTAGTCAAGTAACTTCTTTCTTTGAACTGTAGTTTGAAAGAAGAGAGATGTGATTCCTCAAAGCCAGCAATATTTGCAAGACAAAAGCACAGCTATGTTGATAACTCCCATCACCAACTGTGATTTCATGGACATCCTTTCCCTTTGTTCCAATAGCTTCTGAAATACAGGCACCAGCCACTAATTGCTTCGGCAGTTGGTATTTTATTTTGCTGTGTAACAGTGAAAAGTTGACATGCATCTCTATAAATGCTCTCTCTGTACTGAGGGAATGGGGAAGACTCTGGGATCTCTGGATCTAAAAGCTGAGGCTCCACTGCATTTCAGCTCCTCAGCAGAGAACAGCCCATGCATTGCTTCACACACTTCAGCAACTAGAGGGAGATACAGCACGGTAAGAGTTTGTCCAAAAAAACCCCAGTACTCAAAAGGCCTTGCCCAAATAGCAAAAAGTCGACAAATCCAATAAGCTCAAGCCAGCACCCAGGCAGTGCCTCCCACCTCCCCCAGGACACATCCCAAGGTTGAAATGCTCCCTCCCAGAGATTCTACAACAGCACCACCACTTCCCTCACTGCAATGACTCCAGACAAAAGAGTCAACGTGTGAGCTGAGGACATTTTGACTGAAACTTTTATAAATCAACAGCATCAAAAAGGGAAAGACATACAAGTCTACTCAAGCAGCATTGCTGTCCTGTCTGTCTCCTCACAAAAAAGTCACACAAGCCAAGGAGGAGACCAGAACTAATTCCTGCCTCTTTGCTGGAATCAAATCCCAGCAGGGAGTGAATAACTACAGCTCAGGACATGCTACTGACATTCTACTTGCCAGGAGCCACTTGTACTCCTCTGTCCCTGCTCCAGAGGCATTCAGGGATCTAAAAGACTGGACATATAAGGAGTCTCCTACTTGTCCTTGATTAGACGACCTTGGGTTGGTGAATCTATAAGGACAGATGTTCAGGTTTTTTCAGGTACTGCCATACACCCCCAAAATCACGAGATTATCCTTTAATTCACTACATTATTTCTGCTCTGGTTTTCAACATTACTTCAATGTTCTTAAATAATGGGAAATGACTGACAACACTTACCACCATTCCTAAAGTAAAAGTCAGGTGGGAGAAAACCTCAGACTTTTCAAAACACAATGGATTTGTTGACTTTACATTGTACAATGTGATCATAACTTCACAACCAAAATGCATTTACGTCCCCTAAACAACTCGGTGGTCCTCTTAGAGATTTGTGTTGCTTTTCATTTGAGAAAATGTCTGTAAAAAGGGCTCTTTAAGACACACAAATAACAAAAAAAAAAAAAAAAAAGAAGTAAAATCTTTTTTCTCCCAGTGTTGTTCACATCAGTGAAAATAAATCACTACCAGAAATATTAGAACTGGACAAATTAAATACAAATGGAGATTAATCTGATAAAACACTTAGTGTAGTATCTGAGATGATGATCTGGAGTTTATCTCCCAAAAATGCATCTGTCCTTACCCAGGAACCAAGAAGACAATAATGCAGGGCAGGAATTAATTTTAAAAGCAGTCCAATAATCTCCATTCTGCTCGTGAAAGTGCCAAGGGTTAGAGCAGAAAGTCAAAGATTTTATCTAACCTTTTCATAAAAACTTAACTGGAGAGTTTTGGGGTAGGGAGAAAAATATCAAACCTGCTGGCAATGTAGAAAATTCCACAAAGGCTTCCTTTTTTTCTCGTTGTTCCAAGGGAAGCTGCCAGGGCATCTGATGGGGCTTTGCCATGACCTTCACCTTGTAGGCCATATTGGGCTTCAAATTAAAAAAGTGGTACTTGTAGCTAGCAGCCTTGACAATGTCAAATTCTTCTTCATTGAGAAAGATGACATGACTGTAATTACTATTTGTAGGGAGCCAGGACAGCTCAGCAGAAATCTGGGTTATATTGTCTACTTTCAGATTAGAGGGGGCTACTATGACATCCTTCCCAACCAACAAGGTGCACTGCAGCTCGTCGGAGTTGCCCTTGTTGGTGATGCTCTGGATGGAGATTCTGTAGGTACACGCAGAGATGTTGAGCTTTTCTATCAGCGCTTTCGTTCTGCTGCCCAAGGCGATGTTCATGCGGATCTCTTTGTCAACCAGCACGTTGTAGCTGCTAATGGTTCCCCAGCCGGGGGGCACTACCGGGGGCTCCCAGCCCACAATGACACTTTTGGCTAGTTGTTTAATAAGGGTGATTTTTCTGGGATAAGGCACAATGTCTTCTCCAATTTCATCAATGTTCACATCCAGAGTCCCTGCGCCGTTGCTGATTACGCTTGAGTCTATGTGGCTTGGTGGACTTATCTCCAAGAGATCTCCTTCCAAAGTGGGACCCGAGTGGTTGATAAAAT
The DNA here is from genome assembly GCA_013396695.1 of Sakesphorus luctuosus. NCBI lineage: Eukaryota > Metazoa > Chordata > Aves > Passeriformes > Thamnophilidae > Sakesphorus > Sakesphorus luctuosus. The sequence goes on from VWZD01004033.1 coordinate 514,239, forward strand.
TCTGATCTTGTTCACTGCTTAATGTGCTTGACAACCTGGTCTCATTGTCTTGAACAAAATCCACAAAATTCGAAGGGACTAGTCCTCTTTGTCCATCCAGAAGTTCTCCTGGTGAGAAAGAGCACTGCCATTAAAATCCTTGAAGGAGAACACCTCTTTCATGTCAGTGCCTTGAGAGCAGACAAGGTAAGGAAGAAGGTAAGAGTGAAAACTGTACAAAACCAACATTCACAGTTTGAGACTGTAACGTCTCAGCGAGGGAAACACCAGAACTGCCAGTGAACCTTCTTGTCAACTTAAACCTTGCCAGCAGGAAAAGCTGACACTATAAAATATCTTATAATTAGCTTTGCCTGCAAGGAGCTGCTTTGCTGGTGCAGAAACTCTGTTAATTAACAGAAGGATGATAAGAGTAATTTTAGTAACTAATTTAGTAGTAGACGAAGGAAGGAATTTGGAGCACGTTTGACAGACGAACTGATTTCAATCTGCATGAATTAGCATGAATTCATAGATTAAAAAAAATACCTTCATAGAAGCCATCTTCATCCATATCTCCGTACACATAGAGGTACTTTCCTGCCGTAAGAGGGAGCTCTGCCTCTGGATTTTCATTTGGTCCATCGAAAGGGTTGTAACTGCAAGGAGGACAGGTGGAATACTGAGCAGGAGAAGGTGCACAGCTCTAGGGCTTATTTTTAAAAAGGAATTAAAACAAACTCAGTTTTGGGGGTCTTTTCCAGTCGCCCTATTCCATTTGTTCTATATGTTTAATGTGTCTTTGACACAGGTTTATTAAATTCTACAGAGCCAAGGTTAAGAAAAGACAAAACCAGTGAGTTATAGATAAAGAAGCTACTGAGAGACAAAAAGTACTTGTAAAGTACTTAAATCCATATCCATCCTGAAAGACATCGTTAGTCACCAAAATTTTTATCACTACAGTACTTTACAGCTTAAAGTGCAAAGTGAAGATGTGACAGACTTTTCAATCTTTCCTTGCTTGAAAAAGTAATTTTTAAGAAGAGACTGAGACATCCTGTATAAAGTAGGAGGTACCCATTTCATGTCATTTAGACACTGAAGGGCAGAAATACAGTGGTGGGTAAGAAAGCCATGTCATGTTAATTAAAGCACATGGACATGACACTATTTTGCAGTCAGTGCAAACAGGAAAGGGGTCTGTTATCCATAACATGAATTCCATGTAGTAATTCAGTGTGTGAATAAAGTGAAAGAAAACCTGATGTTGAATATTGTCCATGTCATGAGATGGGGGTTTTACCTGTAACGGGCAATGCAAAGATGGACTTTCCCAGAATATCTCTGCTTTGAGGTATTGGAATTCTGATCATTATCCATCTGCAGAGGGGATAAAAGAAAAGATAATGTGATTTCAAAAAGCTGCATGAAACAGTTTTCCTGACAGGTGATATAAATCAGACAGTGAACACGGAATCAAGACGAAACTCTATTTAAATTCTAACATGGAACACAACTGGTTAATTTTACTTAGAAGAGCTGATACCAGTGACTAAGTAGTTAAGACAAACGCTTAGTTTAGAGCTGGTTCAAGTACCCACATCCAAATACTTGCAAACAATGAGTATCACACAAAATATACCCCCTTGCCAATCCAATCCAATTCACAGTGTCAACATCTGTTGAATTCCACCCTTTTCACTAACTGAAAGAAATATACTTCTTCTGAATTTACCACAATATTTAATTCAATTCTGCAAAGCCACAAATTTATTCCATCACAAACCTGGTCCTACAAAACCTGGAGATTAAATTGTGGTGCTGAATCAACAAAGACTCTGCCTATTTTATTTCTGCACCAGGTATCTCACTGGTGAAACAGTAATTCTGTTACGCTTCGATCCTAGCAGAGGTTTCTAAGTGAGAGACAAACATCCCTCCACTTATTTCACAGGATGCTGTGGGACATTTCAGAAAAAATTACCAACTTTTTGCCATTGCTTGAGGGAACTTCAATTAAGGAAGAAATACCAGGTTAGCAGTGGGATCAAATAACATAAATTGTCTGCAAATTGCCTAAAATTTTACAGGGTGAACACTAAACTGCAACATTCAGGTCTAAACTGGTCCCTGTCAAAAGCACAGCAGAAAAATACTGAGTTAAGTCACTTTTTCTCCAAATTAACTCTTTAGAGGTGGGTTAGCAGAGCACACACTGTTCTGCCAATAGGTGATTCCAGTGAGGACAGTGACAGCCAGATAACAGGGATTTTCCCCTGCAGAGAATTTGGGCATGTATGCAAATTTGCAAGGATTATCACCCTGACACCTTTATATGGGCTTGTCACCATGTGCATAACTCAACCAATAAGGCCTATTCTAGAAGACTTTGCTACCAGTAACAACCAGTGCAGTTGCATATTTTTTTGCAGAGTATAATTTTTTTTTTATTATTTATTGCAGACTTCCAAGCATTATGCTCCATTTTTAGGTTTTATTCACACACTCTCCCTTAGGTCTGGATATCTCTGAAAAGGAATGGAGCTTAATTTCTGGGAGCTTGCATAATGTAAGTATGTATCACATAATTACACTCTAGAAGGCACAAAATGTACAATTCTGCAAAAGAGGGCTTGACATTCTCAGTGAGAGATAACTCAAAAATAATAGAAAAAGGGAATTAAATTTGACGTGCGCTTTTGCTGTTCCCTGCTGTTAGTTCTGCTTCCCTGAATCTCCTCACTAAGCTGCTTTTTCTGCCTTCACTCCTTTGGGCTGCTTTTTCTGTGGCCTCTTCAGAAAGCAGTGAATGTTCCCACTTTTCAGTAATGTTGCTACACAAATAAACACAAATATTTCTTGTGGATAATCCTTAGATATGCCCATGGAATTCTTACTGTACAAGAATCTAATACTTTGTTGAATATCCTACACCACGCTCAGGCTTGTGATCCATTTAGAAACATTTTGTTTCTGTCAAGTTGCACAGATTCAGTAGCAATGAATATAACATAGATGGAAAAAATGCACACAGTTCTTGTAAAGATTAAGACAGGGATTCCATGCTACAAAGTGAGGGGTAAAATCTAAAGGTCATTTCCTCATGGGTATCTGCCCATACAAAACAGGCTTTTAGCATTTAACAGAAAGTAATATCCTTCTATGAAGTTTTCACAATTTGTCCTCTGCTTCTTTACATATATATATATACACATATACATATATATACACATATACATAGAGATACATATATATGTATCTGTATCTCTCTCTTTTTATCTATCTAATCTATCCATCTATCTATCCATCTATCCATCCATCCCTCCATCTCTCCATCCATCCCTCCATCCATCTCTCCATCTCTCCATCCATCTCTCCATCTCTCCATCCATCTCTCCATCTATCTATCTATCTATCTATCTATCTATCTATCTATCTATCTATCTATCTATCTATCTATCTATCTATCTATCTATCTATCTATCTATCTATCTATCTATCTATCTATCTATCTATCTATCTATCTATCTATCTATCTATCTATCTATCTATCTATCTATCTATCTATCTATCTATCTATCTATCTATCTATCTATCTATCTATCTATCTATCTATCTATCTATCTATCTATCTATCTATCTATCTATCTATCTATCTATCTATCTATCTATCTATCTATCTATCTATCTATCTATCTATCTATCTATCTATCTATCTATCTATCTATCTATCTATCTATCTATCTATCTATCTATCTATCTATCTATCTATCTATCTATCTATCTATCTATCTATCTATCTATCTATCTATCTATCTATCTATCTATCTATCTATCTATCTATCTATCTATCTATCTATCTATCTATCTATCTATCTATCTATCTATCTATCTATCTATCTATCTATCTATCTATCTATCTATCTATCTATCTATCTATCTATCTATCTATCTATCTATCTATCTATCTATCTATCTATCTATCTATCCATCTATCTATCTGCCCTAAACATTAACAAACAACTTGCTATGGCACCTTTGAAAAGTTCTTAGGAGTTTCCTATTAGGTTTCTGCTAGATTTCTATTGAAGAGCAGAAAACCTTTCTAAGAAAGGAGGAACAGAACCTTTCAAAAGCACCATTAAACACCAGATGTAAAGCTGAATGGTGGGAGACTTTGATGACAACAGCCTGCAACTTTCCCTTCCATTTTCCAGGCTCCGTATCAGTTTAGGAGTGCTGGACAGGCTGTTGGTGGGTGGGGTCTGCCTTTAGTGAGAAGATTCACATATCACGAAAACTAAGCAAAGAAGGAGTCCTGCAGAATGAGTTGCTTTTCTGTCAGAGCATCCCTGTCTGGACAGGGCACCACATAGAATTTCTCTTCCATTTGCCCAGGCTGTGTCCAAGTCACACTTTTTGGTAGACATAATAAAACACTAATAAACCTGCCTAACATAGATCCACACCCAAACAGACACAGACAGAAGTGCTGATTTACACCTCAGGCACAGCAGCAGTACAATGCTCTGCCTGCATCTCTGAAGGCTGAGGTTGTCAGAGAAGCCTGAGGTTCTCACACACCTATTTTTTATGCTGTGTAACTAGGATATCAGCTGTGGCTTCTTTGAAAGTATCAGTTACATCCCCACTGATCGTGTTCCCAAGTTGTCTCAGAAAATGAGAACATTCATTTAAAAGCAGGTGGATCAACCAGCATCAGCCCCCTGGAGCACACATTTTCAGTAACAGACTCACGTCTGAATCAAATCTGCATCGTGGGGTACCAGATCTTGACTTGGACAGGAATGTAGGTTTGACAGACAGTTGTTCTGGTTTGTCTCCAGATATCTGAAGGGGTCGTATAAACTCTGAAATCACACAGCGACTTCCAGAAGGACTTTCATGACCTGGCAGCGAACAAAGCACACACGAGAATAAGTAATTGCTCCCAAGCAGAAACTCTGCCAATAATAAGCAGCAGTGAGTTATTTTCTTCTGTTAAAAATCCTTCTAGAAAAAGACTCCAGTAGGCAGACTGCAGAGCTTAAAAGTGGCTAAGCCTACGAGTTCCCAGTCTTTTGGTAAATTGCTTAAGTCAATAACATGTAACAAAACATAACATAGAAAGTAAAGGTATTCTAATTCAAAAATTCAAAGTTAAAATTTCCCTTACCCAAAAAAACCTCCACCTTCATTCTGAGCACCTTAATATGTTTGGAGAAGTTACCTGACATGCTGTTTAACATACTCAGCACTAAAAAGCTGCTGTTAGAACCTTTCTTTCTTCTGGGGACTGTGTCATATACTGGAAAGTGGAACCAAGTCATACATGTGTCCTCTAAGAAAGTGACTAAAATGCTAATTATTTACTTGGCAGGATATGCATTTTGAAATGAAGGGGTTTGACTTCAGGAAGTGCCAAGAGCACCTGCTTCATACTTGGTAAGAGTTCTTCTTCAGCACCTGTACTAAAACATGCAATTTGATCACAGTGCCATCTCTCCAGTTTCTAAAAAGCGGAAGACTTGGGCTATGAAAAAGGAAAAATCTTCAGAAACCCTTTTTTAATATTTTATTGTGCTTTTTAAAAATACTTTAAAGAAAGAGAAAAAGTTTATATTGCACACTGAATAGCCTAAGGAAGCAGCCTTACAAGGGGGGATGGCCCTTATCTCCTATTGACTTGGGTGAAAATCAGGCCTAGAGGTGAGGGGAGACAATTAAAAAGAGCTACATCATCCAGGTTACAAGACAGACTAATAAAGCATAAAATAAAATACTTTACATTTTTCCCCTTTTTCTGTTTAGTCCCTAAACCACATGAAAGCAGGACAGTGTAAACTGGGCTTAACTATACCTACAGCATGAGCAGAAGTTCCAGCAAAGCACAGTCCTTTGCTGACACATTCAGATATGCAGAGTGCATTCTCCTTTTCATTAACATAATTAGCCCATGCTCTAATTTTTCAGACCCTGAATATGTGTAGGTTCAGCATTTCCTCCCTGTTGTGCCCAAAGTCTGTTTTGCTACTAAATTCCAACCTTCCCAGATCACGTCATCAGGAATTATCAGTGGAACCTCTTTATTCACACTGCAGAGGAGAATGAGCTCCAAGAATACCATCAGAGGGTTTTTCTGGTGTTCTCATTAGTCCAATATGATTAATTTGCTCTGCATCATTGTAATTTACAGCAGGACAGCTTAAGCACATTGACAGAAGGGAAATACACAACTCACCACACAAAAGATTAATTACACCCAGCCCCGCTTCCAGCAATCCCCAGGCTGCAAAAGGGCACATTTTTTATTCTTGGAACCTTTCTCACATACATAACAGGAAAGTCATCCCTGTTCAGAAACCTTTAGTCAATTTAGCTCCTTCTGTTTGCTGTTAATGTGCTTGCCATATCAGCCTGTCAGCGCCAAGCCTATAAATAATTGGGCCAACTGTGATTATTCATTCAAAGGAAACTGCTGTTTGGTCTCATACCTCCTGGATTTTTCAGGCTTTGTTTTTAAATTAGCTGCACTATGTACCAAATGTGGAGAAAGATTCTAGGACAATCCAGCCCTTGCTTTGCATGCTTATAGGATGGCAACTAGGATGGGAACACACATTAGCAAGAACTCCAGGAATATCAAGATGCTGGAAGAGATCAATCTGTCTTACTTTTTCATTTGCAAAACAGGGTATGTAGAATTTGCCCTGAGTCTCTAATATATTGAAGAGAAAACTGGGTTGTAGTTGTAATTGCATTAAGTGACTGGACACATCTGTGGCTGCAGATAATGCTGAGATACCTCATTTCCCATCAGATGGATGGGAATATCCATCAATGTATGTGGAAGTACAGCTTCTGCCCCAAGTCTGGCTAAGCAAAATAGATCTGTCTTCCTAACTGGACTTCAGTGTTCTCTGTTTCTCTATTTATTTGGCTACTTGTGCAAAGGAGCATCTCCCTTCTCAATAAGATCCACACTGGGTGCCATCGACTCCTGTTTCCTCATGAAAAAGTTGTGAAACCACACAAGCTGATCCTCTCAGGCTCTTTCAAAACATGCTGTGGGACTGCTTTTCTCTAGGATCACAATGTGATCTAGTTCTTAAGGCAGCTTAAAAAGTACTGCATTTTCAATGTCTTTTAATATCTGCAATAAACTGGAAAGATGTGATTTTCATGTGAGGTTTCTCATGCAACTTCAGCAATTAGTTCCTGTGTATTCTGGAGAGGAGCCATTTTCAAAGGTCATGAGACACTTAAATTATATATGTAAATTCATGCTGATTCTATGTGTGTAGAGCCACATTTGGAATTAAAAAAAATAAACACAAGCATCATCAAATATGAAGCACATTCCTCCTGAAACCTCCTGAATCTCTGTCATCTCCTGCTCATTTCCACAGAGGATGTCAACTCCTGCACATTGTGAATACAGGATACAGACAAAAAAAGGCTGCATTTAAAACCTGGCCTAAGTTTACCTCCAAAAAAAGAACTATTTCAAACCTGGTTCTCTTGTTCATCTGAGGCAATTACACTGATGGCTCCCTGGGCTTGAGCAACAGCATGTGGAGGAATCAGACTTACAGACTATTTTAAAGCTTGTTAACTGGAAACTGAGCAAAAAACACCAAACAAAACACCTTTCCTTTCATATCTGCCCTCTGGAAAACACAGAGTTAAAATGAAAAACACATGAGTTTGGCTCATAAGAACATGCAGCAGCATCTAGAAATGTCTCTTTTTTTTTTTCTCTAAATACTAGAGAAGAACCTTATAAAGCCACAGGGTTTATGTCCATAAAGTCTGTAAAATCCATATATGCCCATGCCTGGCAAATACCTGTTAAGGAAATCTGAAGAATGCCTTTTTAAGGCAAAAGAAAGACCACTGGACCTAATTTAAATGTTTCAGGAGAATCAAAGCTGACCATACTTGCATTACAATCAGACTCTCCATTTTGTTTATTGTAATTGCTAATTCCATATGGACCACTTAAATTATCTGGAAAGACCATTTAAATGAGCCTCTTATCTGATGAATAATACATCTTCAGGTTTCTATATCTGATTGTGACATTATTATATGTTTAAAGTGAACTTTTCATGCTCTAACCCATTCTGTCTGGGTTTATTCCATTTCCTGATCCATTCAAACATCACCAATTAAGGCAAAGCAGCTGGTCATAAACTGATCTCATTTCCGTCATTTGCTTTGCTTTGAAAGCTGTCCCTGTGTTCCCTCTTGTGTTCTTTCTTCCTCACACACAATAAAAATAATTACACTTCTGGTTTGGAGAACTTGCTGTACATTACCATCATTATTGTGAAAGGGTTCATTTCAATAATTAGAAATCCTGCCCCCTTGCTCCAGCATCACTTTATTGTTATCAGTGCATTCACACTGAGAATGAATGTTGTCCAAGGATTTCTGATGTTTATTCACTAGTGCTGCAGACCCTGAATTGTAAGTCAACGAAAAATCAAAAGGTTATGAGAAAAGGTTTACAGAGCAAGGTCTTTAAATGCCTTCAGTACAGACTTGGCTGTGTTTGCTGTGCTTTTACTCAAGGATTACTCAGAATATTTGTTTGGTATGTTTGGAAGGTTTTTTGAAAGGTTTTTCTGTTAGCATTTTAAGAATAAATGTAAATTAGTTTGGAGAGTTTGACTGAGTCCCTTAAAAAGTTTGGCTGATTTGCACGTGAGGGGCTGCTTAAATCAACTGCAGTGATCCAGGCTGGACCTTCACTGCCTGGAGAACATTTCAATACCTCCTGACCTTTCCTTCAAAATCAATTGTTGCTTTGAAAATCATGTCCTTAGAGATACGAAGAGCTAATGCTGCTGGTATTAAGGAAATTTCTAATAAATTCTTGTGGCTTTCAGGTAATGCTTTCAGAATTCAATATCCACTTGGGTAAAACCTGCAGCTCTAGAAAAGCCCATGAACTAACATGCACCACAGGGGGCAAGACTGCCAACAGTTCCAATTTTGGGTTCAAGAACCCAAGGCCTACCAAATACAGAGTTCCTGAACTGAAATGAAAGAAGGACGTCACCTTGGGTCCTTTGGACTTGGTTTCACATCAGGTTTAGCACCTTTTACTGAAAATAACCACTCATCTGAATAGCAGGGAAATGAGTTGGGATTTCTACACCCTGTTCCTCAGAGTTTTTTCTGGAAGCTTAGGAAAAAAAGTTGAGACTGCTTCGTATTTCCAGTTCCTTCTCATACTTATTTTAAACCAACGTTTGGGGAATATGTACCTAATGGGAATTAACTGACAGCTGTTTCTTGGCAGGGCAAGTGGAGTCATTCCAGCATGGGCAATACTGAGCTGGTGAGGACACTCCTCAGCCTTGAGAATAACATCACAGTAATACACAATCGGACATGTGATTTACATGGGAGTTACTTTCAAGTATCCTCAGCTAACCTCTTGGCTCCATCTTTGCAATTTTCTTATGAATAATGGATCTTTTACAAAGCTCTGCACTTAGCAGGGCCGTTGCCTCTGGCAACAGGAGATGACCTGGTGAAAGTTCACCACAGATCTTGGATAAACACCTCCTGTTCACCATACTGGGCACTGTAAGTGTAGGAACAACAACACAGATGTAAATCAATTTTTATTTTTTTACCTTTACATTTTCTATTTCTTTTGAAACTCAAATCAGCAATATTTTTGGCGAGGCTCTTTTGTTTCTAGAACAACTGGGAGTTACATGTTTAAATACCATTCTATAACACTATTTCAACACAGTTAAAAATTTAAACCATACCTTTGCACAGTTTAGCAAGCAATTGCAGGTACTATCCCTATTCAGTTCTGTTAAAACATATCCCATAAAACTAACTTTCAACCAAAATCACTTTATGCCAGAATCTGTTTTATAGAAAGTGTTTGCTTCTATTTTACCTTTTTTTTAATGTTTTCCTTTCAATTTTTTTACAGACAAGTGCATAATTTCTGTTGAACAAATGAAGTTAAGCCCAAAACATTTCATGTCTCCCAAAATACTCCACTCAGCTTCTCCATTTTTCTCCCTTTCTCCGTTTACACTTTCCTTTTCTGTAATGGCCAGTACATTGTGGGGGTTCTGTGCTTTCTTTCCCCATGAACTACTATTTCATGCAGATCCAGTCCCTGAAACAGGGAAGGTTTTACAGCATAGCCTGGACATGCAAACAGTCCTTCTTCTTATAATGGAAGCATATTTTTACACAAGGAATACATCATTTTAACACTGAACTGGTTTCTTACCACTACACCCAACAAAATTAGAGAGAATTCTGCTCACAGCAGTGCCTGAATAAAGCTGGAACAAGCTCAGTGGAGGCTTAAGAGACACTCTGAAATTTAAACAAGCCACTAAACAGGAACAGGAGTGGATTCCATCCTCCACCTGTTCATCAAACTCTATTTACATCGTAGAGTTGCATCTGAAAACCCGAAGGGCAGAACAAATAAAATGCTGGTCCTTACCTTTGCCTATAGAAGTGGCTATTCCATTCATTAACTGGGATAGAGATTTAGCAGGAGAACCAGAGAGATCTGAGGATGCCAAGGTGTTGCTGCTCAGGAGGTCAATCTTCCCTGCCTGCTGCCGGAACCTCTCCAGCTCTCTGGACAGGAGGTTAAACTGCTCGCTCTGGGTCCGGCATTTCTCCTCCAGCTCTCGCACCTTGGCCTGCAAACCAAGAGAGAACACGGACACAGGACTGAGATCAGAGCCAGCTCTGACTCCACCACATTCCTCTGAAGTACCAGGGAACCAGGATAGGCAAACTAGTTGGGATGAACAGGCCCACAATCTCCCTCTACTTCTCACCCACATTTAGAAGGAAACCTGGTGGTACCCCTGGAATGCTGAGGTAACTTCTCCTTTCAGCCCCAGTTTCCAAAGGGGAAATTCCTCATCAGATGTTTTGGCAGTGCTAAAAAAAACCCACTGCCAAGAACACCTGCAAACAGATCCTACAGCTTTGTGACTTCTACACACATCTAAATGCCAGTTTTGTGTTCTCTTCCAACTTTTCCTAGAACTCAGGGACATTTCTGAGAAATGCCCATCCTCTGCTATTAAGTTGAAGCCTCCTGAATTGCTGGGTTAACATTTATGTATTGAAATCCAACAAGAACAAAAAACCCCACAATGGTTCATGCAGAATTTGGGCACTGCTTGAATTCCCTTTCCAAAACAATGCTCCTCATGGTAACCAAACCACACAAAGTACTCCAGACACCAGCCAAGAGGAGGCTGGTTGTGAGAAGCCTGTGAGAAGCATCAAAAGGTCATTGCTGGCAAACGATCTTTGAATTTTGAGGCATCAGGCTTTAGCAAAACAGAACTTAAAAGATAAGCTTCTGTGCTGAGCTGGGAAATTTGCCTACATACAGCTAATAAATTCCTAATGTGAGAAGACTAATAAGGTGATGGGAAATAAAGATTCCCTGACTGAAAGGAATGACAAAGGGCATGGGAATTCAGGATTTTTTCTGCAACTTTTACTCAAAACATATGAAGAGTAGTAAGGACACTGGAGGATAAAAAACTTTTACCCAAATCTGCACATTCATTGTACCAGATAAGTAAGGATATAATAATGTTTTTGGTATGAGGAATTTAAATTGCAATCTGCATTTATAAACCACCTGTGTATCTGTTTGCACACACTGTCAGATATTCCTGAAGACAAAACCACGAATCCAAAGTGCCCAGAGAGTTAGGAAAGAATAAATTACCACCTCTTGCAAAGACTGCAGAGTCAGAGAAGCTCCTGAGAGTTTCCTTTCTGAAGTTTGAGTTTTACACAGGGGTGTGTGCTCTGGCAATGTGGCACAGGGAATGCCCCTGCAGAGCCAGGAGAGCCCAGGTCTGCCTGCTGTCACCCAAACAGGCAGAAGGAGCTCAGCAGGGGCACTAACAGGCTCCTTCTTTGAAAAGCTCATGTATTGTATCCTGATCTGGTGCTTTATGATGAGCAAACATCCCTTCCCTTCATTAAACAACTGGACTAACAAAGGAAGTCAGGGTATCAATTAAATTCATTCAACTGAACTAAGAGTTTGGGTTTTTTCAAAGACAAAACCATTCTCAGCTCACAGAAGAAAAATTACACATTTTACATATCAAGAAAACAACATATATTATACCACCTCTAAAATTATCTTAGCTCAACTAAAAATAAGGGAAACACGTATAGTACTCAGAAGAACCCAGAAATTCAAAATTTTCACTGCTGAAGGTGGTACTGTTTGCTCCTTTTCATATAATGGATACTTTTTTAAAGCTACAGTGAATTTTAAAGCTAAAATTTCTCTGTACTCATAACACAAAATTAATTTATTTCTGCCAAAGATGTCTCAGGGTATCCATCTGATTGATTATGAAACAAAACCCAACAAGACTCAGAGACATGGTGGGAGTTTTACACAAACAATAAATGCCTGAGGTTTTTTTGTCTTTCATCTCTTTGCTGTGGTTTTGAGCAACTGAAATGTGAGCCTTTGCTAGTTATTAATTTGTTGTCTGACATCTGTGTACAACTTTAAAAGAACATTAAGCAAAGACATAAACTGGTCTGGGTTTACTGGTCCCCTCTTTTAAGGATAAGCTATTCAACTCTCTAAGAACATATACTGACCTTTCCACATGCAGTAATGGAAACTCTACTATAAAATAAAAAATAAAAACATCACAATCCAAACCTCAACAAGATGCTAAGCTTGTCTTAAAAATATTTTTCAAAAAATATTAATGCATTATTATTTATTAATTTTAAAATTATCTGCATTTCAGTATATGCCTTCTTTGTCTTCTCTTCTGAGTATGCAGAAATCTCAAGTTGTTCTGTCACGGCAGTACAAAGCCTGGAAGAAAAATGCCTTTACTGCTTTTCTTTTAAGTTCAGGTTGTGAGCTAGAAGTGAGCAGAGAGTTGGTTCTATATAAAGGAAAAACTACCATGAGATCCACAACTGAGCTCTCAGGAGGCATCCCCATCCATGCTCACCCTGATTTCTTGACTCCAGGCACGTGCTTGGTTTGCTGTCACCAGCCAGGCTCACCTCCCTGCACAAACCCCACATCCATCGCTGCACGGAGAGAGGAGCGTGCTCCCAAATCTGAGTTCTCCTCCCACAGAACCCTCCCTAATAACGCTGGCACAGAGGTGCCAGGGCTGCCAGACCTCCCTAGAACTGCCAAAGCAGTGGTTGTATGCAAAGACATTCTCTGCTGCACAGATTGAATGTCTATCACTCAGCACTTGCCAAGTTTCTCATACAATCCATAGTGCTGCTTCTAAAATTAAAATGCCTTAAAGGGAAAACGAAGCAGACTTCATCCATTACAAGACAGATACTGTTCACATGAGACAGGGAAGATGATGAGCAACTTTCCAAGTGGACAGGTTTGAATTCAGACTAGTAGTTAACTGACATATTCTGCTAGGGAGATATTATTTCACATTTATCTGTTAGCTCTCACTGGGTGGCTCAAATCAGCCTCAGGTGAAAGTATCACATAAAATAGTCTCTGTATTAACAAAGAAACAATCTGAATTCAGACAAAATCCACACTGTCAGAAAGTTACAGTCTTGAATAAACTATCAAACCATTCCTACTGGGCATGCTTGTAAGGAATTGACTTCCAAACCAGGCTCTGAGTTCTCACCAACTCATGCCAAGATTAATTTCTTGTAGAAAAAAAAAATCTGATTTTGCTGCTTTGGTATTTGGCCAATAAATGCAAAGCATGCTGGCATAACAATGGTTCTAGCACACATCCCATGCAAGGTTGGGCAGGGCTGGCATACTCATTTTACAGGGAAAGGTGCAGGACTCAGGACAGGGAAAGGAGAATTTATGCCCTAAAATACCTGCATGCTGTCCAAGGTGTTCTGGATGAAGTGCAAAGCAATAAATCCCAAACAAGACACAGTAAACAAAGAGATGTGAAATAAACAAAGAAATAAAACCAGTTTTGAATATTTTTTTTGTTTTGACATTTCAAAGCAAAGTATATTAGACCAGTTACACGTGTAAAAACATGCAGTAACACAAACCACGCCAGAAAAGGCTTCAGAAATCAATATTGCTGCTGATCTCAGACTGCAAAAGGCACATTAAATAAAATGCTAAAAAATAACACGCTGGTGGCAATAAAAAGCAAAAGCTTTGGGAGCCTTGGTGGGGTTAAGCAAGTCACAGGCTGCAGACAAATCAGCTAAATAGGAACTGTGCTTAGCTTGAGGAGGGTAAATAATCTCTTGCCTGCTTTGGTTTTAATTATGTTTTCCTGCATCATACACTTTCCACCAGGCATTAAATAATAATTTAATCTTACATTCTAAAGCTAAAACAAACTCAATATATATGGTGATAATGAAAGCCCATGAGCAAAACATGTTCTGTGGGAATATTAACTTTTATGAACACATTAATTATTTATTTTTTAAAAAACGTTGATCAATGCACCAGAAAAAAACCACCTTTCACCAAGGCATGGCCAGCAAATACACACAGAGAAATGCTGTGGGAAGCTAAAGAGACTAGAAATTACCTTTTGCTAAAACCAGATTTTTAAATGAAATATTGACAATGCACTTGCTATGAACAACGCATGGTATTGCCTGTTTTTTAGGACACATACATCAACACTTAATAACCATTTAATGCCTTTTCTTTTCCTCACGCAGCAAAATGAAGTTCTCTCCCTACCACACCCTCTGAAGGATTACAGGAAGTATCTAAATTATTTCACTGTGTTTAACATTTTTGTTCTTTGACATGTTGCCTTACGTTTGTTAGACAGTATTTAATTAGGAACCTTTAACTGTTTGGTGTTTGCAGCTCTATTTCCAGACTGATAAATAATATTTCCCATAATTAATCACTTCCTTTAATAGTATTTTACAAAAAAAAATGGAACCAAATGAGAAACTGAGATACACATCATTTCCAACAGCTCAGCTTAATGAACTCCTAACAGAATTATAAATCTTAAAAGATGCAATTATATTAGAAGAGGGAAAAAAATATCTATCTGCCTACATATTTCTTGAAACTTTCAAAAGTAAAGTTACCACATTCAGAAGGGAACCTGAATAAGCAAAGGTAACACAGATTATCTTACCTCTAGCAATTGAACTGCTCCCTCATGTTCCTTCTTAGCTTCAACCTGAGCCTTGTTTTTATGGAAAAGGAAAAAAAGGGAGGAAAAAGGAAAATCATTAGTCATGCCACATATAATATGCTCTAACCACATAAAGTAGCATACTGTATACTCAAATGCAGAGCCAATTACAGTCTGGAAGGGGTGGCTCTGCCAGGATAACTCTGGCACTTGGGTTCCAAGCCTCTGAAATAACTGCTTATTTTTAGGAGATCGAATCTCAGGCAAGTTTAATAGCATTGGTATTTGGCTGGACCAACACAAGCAGGCTCAACACACTGTAAGATCACAGCACAAGCATCTCTGAAACCCTCTAAATTAAAACTGAAAGGGGTTTGGTATTGTCCAGTGAGCAGGTTCATAGTGCAGAAACTTCCCCTATCAGCTGGGAGAAACAACACAAAAACTCAGCTCATTCTTTCAATGAAGCAACAGTATTTATCAGTGAAGCCAATAACTCACAAGAAACTTCAAGGCAACCACAGGCCAGGCTGCCTGAAAACATCAGTGCAACATTTAGGGTCCAATCAACTGAGTCAAAGACGAAAACAGGGAACAAATAAGAACAGAAAAGTATTTTATGTAGCTCAGAAATTCAGTTATCGAACTTTGGTCTGGAAAAGCCTAAACTGTAAAACCAAAAAACCAGCACTCAGTAACTTTATGTTATCCTCACTTTCTTCCACTGAAGTTGTCACTATCTCCTTTATTGAAGCTTGCCTAAGATAAATTTTGTTAACCACTGTATAGTTCTGCACATTCCTCTTCAGAGGAAAGTCTTAAACCCCTCCTGTTTGGCAGAGGACAACACTCCACAGACTTCCCAATTTGATGGCCCACACAGTCCCATAATGGACAGAGATACAGCTATTTTAATTTCATTTCCCTCACCTCTGAGGGCTAACCCTGCTGTTGTTACTGGTTTCAGTGGAAGCTGGGTCAGGCCATAAAGTGCCAGCCAGAACATACACCCAAACCATGTTTCACTGTCATGCAGGATAATAAAGCCTCCTTCAATGCTGCCACCACAGCCATATTTCTTCCTGTACTACAGTAATAAGTCTTACTGCTAGCACTTGATAAATATTGGCTCCATGAGCATTAGCAAACATAGGACAGCAGGTAATAGAAAGCCTCGAGTCATCCATCATTACAAGTTTAATAAAATCTACCCAGAATATGAGTTCTGGATAAATGATTAGAAAACCTGCATCAATAGCTATCTCTCTTTTACATCGAACTGCCTTAAGGGTTTTTTCCCCCCAAAAAAAGACCATCTGATTCCCCATCAACACAAAACTTTGATAAACAATATTATATTCTTGCTTCTAGGCAGAAAAATTTGATCAGTCTGTGTTTATATTAAAAAGACAATGCTTTTTGATTTATATTCAAAATGTGATAGCACATTCACCAGGCTGTACCAATAACTTGCTTTGCTTTGAAGTGCAGATCTTGGTGGTTCATCAGCACCTTTACTACAGGAACAAGATATTCTGTGAAATGCCATCCTGTTACTGCCCAGAGTGACTACTTTCATTTCATAATACTTTTCCAAGTAATAATATGATTCCAATTAAAAAAAAAAGGGAAGAAAGAATTTAACACACATGCACCAGGTACATTGGGAGGCTCATTTACTTCAGGTCCACTGAAGAAGAATTTAAGCAATGGCTGCAGATGCTGAGCCAGTTGCACTGAGTAAAATACCAAATACAATAAAACCTCAGTTGTGCTTGACATCTGTCATGCTGCAGCTCAGCAAAAGTGACTGGAGGAAAGACTAGCATAGAGATTTGTCTCCTGTTGCCAAACCAAATGCAGTTTTATTCGATGAATGCAACAAAAATTAGCAAGAAATGCTGTATCTTTCTTTGGTTTCTTTGCTTTGCCAGGAAATTTAAGTCCAAAATTTATGAAGAATTTCTAATGATAACAGCTGAAATATAACTAAAAATGGCATTTTGAAATGTGCCTAAATACATTAATTGACAAAGACTAAAAGAAAATTAACAGGAAGATTTCATTTGGTCAACTGCAGCTTTCTATTTCAAGCAAATGATATTAGATACATCTTTTATTCTGCTGAGAATGTCCTTCCCTGCCAATTCCCGATGAAATTATCATTAGCAGTATTATTTCTGTGTTTTAATCTAGTCTAGCAATTGGAAAAATCAACATTAGCACTGAGACAATTGCAGCTTTAAGTGACTTTGGTAAGACTGAAACTCAGTGTCATGTTTTTTGTATTATAATGAATACTGAGAAATTGCAGCATGAAAAAAAGAAAGTCTTAAAGTGATGTGTGAATTAGAGAATGACCTTGGAAATGAAAACTGTTTAGTTCATTGTAGTGGGCTGACCCTATCTGGACATCAAAGCTGCTCCATCACAGCTCTCCTCAGCCGGGGAGGGGAGAGAAAATACAGCAAAAGGCTCATGGGTCAAGATAAGGACAGGGAGAGATCTCTCAGGAATTACTGTCATGGGCAAAGCAGGCTTGACTTGGGGAAATTGCCTTAATTTATTAACAATCAAATCAGAGTAGGATAAAGACAAATTAAATCCCCCACTCTTCCCTTCTTCCCAGGTGCTGCTAAACTCTACCCATCCTCCCCTCCACAAGTGGCACAGAGGGACAGAGAACGGGGGCTGTGTTCAGTCCCCCACATGTTGTTTCTGCTGCTCCTTCCTCCTCACAGGGAGGACTCTGAGCTCACACTCTTCCCCTGGGGCAAGGTAGCAAGAGTTGCATGTCCAGAAGAAGCAGCCAAAGAAATCCTAACCAAACATTGATATGTCAGTGAGAATGTTAACTGTTCCAGCAAACTGGAAATGGTAGTGACTTCATATTTTGAATATCATGAAATTAAGACCAGATTCCTTCCTAAAATCTAAGAAATGCACAGATATTCCTGAGCCAAATACAGAGGGAAGCAATGCAAATACAAGGGAAATATCATAGAATCACAGAATCGATTGGCTTGGAAAAGACCTCCGAGATCATCAAATCCAATTCTTGGCCTAACTCCAGTCCCTTTACCAGATCATGGCACTCAGTGCCACGGCCAAGCTCAGCTGAAAAACCTCCAGGGATGGTGAATCCACCCCCTCTCTGGGCAGCCCATTCCAATCCCTAATTACTCTCTCTGGAAAGAATTTTTTTCTGATCTGCAACTTCAATTTCCCCTGGCAGAGCTTGAGCCCGTGCCCCCTTGTCCTATTGCTGAGTGCCTGGGAGAAGAGACCAACCCCCACCTGGCCACAACTTCCCTTCAGGTAGTTCTAGACAGTGCTGAGGTCACCTCTGAGCCTCCTCTTCTCCAGGCTAAACAACCCCAAAATATATAAAATATATAAAATTGTGTCACTTTTACACCTGTTGGGAAATAGAAGGACTTAGATATAGTGGGGTCAGGTTTATCTTCATGGGTACAAACATTTTGAAATCAATTAACACAGAAAACACCCACTTGTTACAGCTGCAGAAGCACTCGCACAGCACAATCCAGACCAGGAGCCAGTTTGGCAGTTGGGGTTTAAGTTCCTTTAGAGCAGCAGATGCATTCCCTGATGTCTCCTGCAGTTTGCCCTCTCCCCTGGCTTTCCCTGGCCCTCCTTACCTTCTGCAGGAGCTCGATTTCCTGCTGTTTGGCGTTGAGGACAGCCAAGGCTTGCTCATGCTCCAGCTCCAGCTGTTGCCGCCGTTCAGCAGCCTCTCGCATATGCTGTGTCAAGGGAACAGGGGAAACCATCAGGAGACTTTAAACCTGCAGCCAAACGTGCTGCCATTCCCACAGAGGCAGATCTTCCATCCTGACATCAAAACTCACTGATAGGCAAGCTGGAAACTGCACGGGGTCTTAATTCGGTCAGTGCTTAGAGGTGAATTGCCAAAGCTAAACTCAGGCATTTTGACAGCAATTTCTTTTAGGATGTACCACTCTGACAATGTCAGCAATGTGGTGAGGCACAAGGGAACAGGACCCATTTCATCCATCAGGAACACATTTTTATGTGGCATTGTGCTAAAAAATCAAAGCCTGGGAAAAAAAAAATTACCTTGACAATTCCCCAAATGCCTCTTTATCTAGGATATGCTTTTGTGATTTGTTTTGCAAATGATGACCCAAATGAAATAGCTTACCTTTGCTGATCTCTGCCTCTTATTTATAGCTGATTAGAGAGAACTAAACTAACACAGGTGGATTTGGACAAAAGGGACCACAAAGTACTCAAAAACAACTTTTAAAGTACATTTGCTGCTAATGATCCAAAGCAATATAAGAAAGGTTCTTGGGAAAAGCACAAGCTGAACAATGTCAAGATATCCTTTGCAGATAGAAATCTTTTTCATTACAAGTTAATATTATTCCCCCAACATCACTGTAACTTTCAAACACCCTCTTAATAAACGGGAGTTAAGAAAGATCTCTTTCTAGATTCTGATCTCTTCTCTGGCGAGACTGGTAGTGAAGATTTTTATTTTCCAAATTACGTATTATTCCCATAATACTCTCAGAGCAGAGGCACAATGTCTTATCTGCAGCACCATGAGTTATTACACACAAACCTATTAGAAATCAGCACTTGGAAACACAAATGCACAGCTAAAATTGACAAGAACAGCCCCAAGTATCTCCTATTGTGTACAAGAGAATATTTTATCAAGCGTATTTCCAACCTTTCATGAGCTGTTTCTGTCTGGTACTTGTTACTCATAACAAAGAGGGACAGCCCAGGGGGGGTTGATGTCTCTCAATCTGGGTATGTTTGCAAAGGAAGCAGAAATGTCTCCACTACTCCATTTGGCCTCTGCTCTGGATTTATTTATTTGTATTTGACGTGTTGCTTAAAAACAACAATAACAAAAAGATTTTCCAATTCAGTTTTTTGACCCTCAACTATGGCTTGTTTTCAAGGAGCTTTGTGAGGATTCAGTATTTTGGCTGTAGACATTTCTGAACTGCAAATACTCTGCAAAAGCTAAATGGTTCCTGGGTAATATCTATTATCAGCATTTTATAATGGCCAAAAATAAGGGCTCTGACTCTCATGTCACCTGAATGAACATAACCTATTTTACTAACTAGTCTTACTCATGATTAAATTAGCACGAAGCTACATCTATGGAGTCAGCAGCTTCTATCACGTCTTGTGTAAAACTTGACACCAGTGGAGCATCAGCACATTTCTTAAATTCAAGAAACGGTGAGGCAATCAAGTAATTCTCACACCTTTAATGAAAACCTTTAATTATCATAAAAAAGTCTCACTTCCCTCTCTCAAGACTTTGTGCTAGATTTGGTGTAGCATATTTTGGTACTGTTAGATTCTTACTACTTTTACAAAAGCTACTACAGAACACTTCTAGTCCTAGGAAAAGATCAATAAATAATTAATACTGTGACCATACAGTGAATCTATAAAATGCAATAAAGAAACAGATTGTTATTCATGATCTGTGATTCCCTCCAGCTTTCCATTTCTCTCTCTTTCCTAAAATATGTACTTAATGATCTGGAGTTCACAGATTTTAAGGTCAGAAAAGACCATTTGGTCATCCATGTTAACCCAGAAGTATCTCTCAGTCATTTCAGTAATGTCATGATCTATTTAGTATTTAAAACAGCAAGGATCTCTTCACCCCAGCATGTGTCCCTCCCCTGGCACAGCAATTAAATCTCCCCAAAACCAGAAGCAATTCCTCTCCCCACACATTGGTCTCAAATTGGTTCTCTCTTCAAATGTCCTGTGCTTCCTCTCTGCACATCAGCTGCCGACATTTCTTCTTCCAAGTCCCAGAACAGCTTTGGGTGGTGGAGAAGGACTGCAGAGAGCACTAGAACAGCAGAGAGAAAGCTCTGAGCTGCTCAATTCCTTCTGCATCTTCCTCCATGAGCAGCTTGCACAGTGCTGACATTGCCCGAGGTTGGTGTGGGTGGTGACAATCCATTTGTCTGTGCTATCACTGTCCTTAACGTGAGGCAGCTCAGAACTTTCCGTGATGTAAATTTGCACATCCCTTTTGCACCCTCTCTAGAGGTCCTAATAATGCTACTCTAACATCAGAAGGCAAATCCACACTCAAAAGAGCATAGAAAAAATACAGTAGGGACTTCCTATTTCAATACAGTTGCCAAATAACGTTCTGTCTTTCAAACAAAGTGTGAAGAAGGGACGTCCCTGGTGCATCTTTCAGATTAAAGGCAAGAATCCTGCAGCGCAGCAGAACGAACTGGGCACACCGTGCATTTATCAGTTTTATTTCAAACCACAGAGCCAGACAGCTGTACAGTATAAACTGTTTCTGAAACTGCACTTAAGGGACCTGCTTAAATGGCTCTTGTTTTCCCTTCCTCCTCGGGGGCAGCTGGGAGGTTGGACAATGAACAGCCCGTCCTGGCTCCAACTGTTGCAGAGTGTACCTCCAGCTGCAGAGAAAACAAACCCCACTCTGCCCTATACAAGACTTTGCAGTTCTTAACATGTGCAACTGGTTCATGCAAGAACAAACTCCAATGTCTTTCAAGTACCCAAGCCTTGTTTACAAAACAGAACTCATACACGATGCTGAATGGGGAGCAAATTGAATTCTCACCCAAGGAGCCTTATCAAAAGGTTTCTCATCTGTGCTCGCAGATGGGTGAGCACCATTCCAGGGGATGAATGGGAAAAGCTGCCTGAACACATCAGAAAATCAGGACTCTTCTAGAGAGGCACTGTGGAAATATTCACAAGTTCGCTAATTCAGCAGTTCTTCATCTTTTCTGCTTTGTTGAGGCATCCTGAATTTCTCAAAAGAGAAACTGAAGTTCTTTTTAGACAAGAAAACTAGGCTAAATATTTCTCAAAACTTTTTTCCAGTGGCTGGAAAGCTACAAGCCATGTTTTCAAACCATTAATTTCTCAAACATACAAGGACACACATGAAATACACAATTAACTGCATCTGCTTGGGCATGACTTAGTGCTAAAAAGGACTGTAGGGTTTCAAGTCTGTTCCAGATAAAGGGCTCTGCTCAAGGGAGAAAAGCACTGAACATAGAAAGCCAGGATCTCTGCATCCAGCAGAGAAATGTTGTTTCAGTGAAGGAAAATTCTGAAGAAGCTCTTAAGCAGAACAGCGAGATTTACTGTAAAGGCCACAATAACATTTTGTAGACTGGCAGACATAGTTGTCTCTAAAGTGAAATATCTTGGCAGTTGTTCATATTCTCATCCTCTTTTCCTCTTTCTGACTTAAATAACTGTATGGTGAAAACCTACATCCAATTACTAGTAAAGATGTTTCTCCTCTGATAGTTTGAGATCCCTTGTCAGTACTTGGTCTACTGCATTCCATACATTTTATCATAACTAACAGGTGCATTCAGTGCCTGAGTTATGTCTCCTATGCTTCTCTGAGATCCTGAATGAGCCTCAGGAATAGTAAACAAGTAATAGAAGTAGTGATTTTTGGACTTATGTCCTTACACATACCTTTAGGACCTGCTCTAAGTTCTCCAGCTTGGCTTGGAGCTGGTGTTTTCCCTTTACAGCCAAATCTCGTTCTTTGGTCACTCTGAGAAGGGTTTCTCGAAGATGGTCATAGTCTGATTTTACCTAGAAAAAACAAAATGTGATTATTGCCCAAACAGCCAATAAATGAAGGGAAAACTCTGTCTGACACAAATGTTTCTGCACGTTAAAAATGAAGAAAGGAATAAAAAGTTCAAAGGAAATAGGGAAGAAGCACAAAAACCCCAAAAGGGAATGTTCACACACATGGATCCATGGAACATTTTCTTTTGACAAGGACTACAATCTGGCAACCAATCTGTAGTTATTGAGAAGTCATGTAAATTTAAATAAATATACTCTACAATGCCCAAAATGAAAGACAATAACAAAATTTCCAAATTCTCTGGATCTCTGAGGCATCAGAGGTGGCTGTGCTATATACAGAGATCTAACACATCTATGTAAATAAAACTCACATGTACATTTTTTGGACTCCTTTTTAGTGTAAACTGACTTCAGAATGAAGTCAAATATACATAATCTGACTGTGCTAACATTTGAAATCAGTGTCTCTGCAACTCAAAAAACAGGTGTTCTGCAACAAACCTCCTGCTCTCCCTTAAAATATTTCCATACAGAAGGTATTTAATGGATCAGATATTCATAAATTAGGACATCTTTTACAATTTAAATTACTTGGTGCTATCTTAACACTTTCAGCATGATCCAGTCTTTTTATACAGGATTTTGTGAAGCATCAGTGACAGTGACTCAATAAACACACACAGAAAACAAGAAAATAAATTCAGTCACTTTATCCTGCCATAGAAAAGTTCTCTCTTCAGTTCAAATCAGCTGAAAATTTAATTTCTTATCCCCGACCATTTTATGACTTTGAGACATGTACTGATGTATAACAACAGGATTATTACACCTTGTATCTTGTGAGAAACTGCAGGTTTTACATTAAGGATGAAAACCCAGCAGAAATAAACCCCTGGGTAAAAAACCCCACCCAAACATCATGTTCACATACTGTTTCACTGTAATATTATTTTGATTTTTAAAGAACAAATGGCATTAAGCAATGCCTGCCATGGATATCTCCTGGACATTTTCTCAAGTGATGTTTTGGAAGCTGATTCAGCCTTTTTTATTTGCCTTCTGGCTGCAGTTTGTTAACTTGCAAATTTTGCCATGGACCAAACAATCTAAATGGCTGCAGCCAGCCCTCGTATTCAGCTTTGCAGCAGGGCTCTTTGGAGTGCAGTGGACTAGAAAAAAAGAGAGGAAAATGGAACAAATCATGTTTTCCACAAGAACTGATGCAATTATTGTCAAGCTCAGGATTTTCTTTTCTGCGCACAGATTTTTTTTTTCCTCTCCCCTTACTTCTTTCTAACTAAGGAAACTATGAAACAATGGATTTTCAGAATTTATTAACTTCCTGCATCCTTTGTATTGTCTTCCATTGCTCTGATCAGTCAGTGTATATTGTTGAAGAATGATGGAGTGGAAAAAGGAAACAACGAGGTATCAGTATCAATGATGCAATTTTGTTGCTCTCTGTGGTTCTCAGTTAATTTACTGAGGATTAATGAACTACAATATTTTGAACACCTTTCAAGAAAAGGTTATTTTCCTCAGGCTTTAGTTTTCCCTGTCTCCAAAACAATTCACAGAATTGCCCACTTTAGTCAAGAGTTTTCTAAAACTTCCTAGTCCTCACATTCTGAATGATTTTTGGAGCTGGTGAGAAGGGTACATTTCTGCCCTGGGCCTTTCCCTGCTGGCAGGGAAGGGGCTCTCAGAACAAACTGTACTTACCAGGCTGCTCATGCAAGTTTGGAAAGAGATGGATTAGAGACAGGTAGAACTGCAAATATTTTCCACGTCTGAGGATCTTCCATTTAGGAGCCCAAAGTGCCTACCTAAGTTAGTTAAAGAGCAGGAATACACAATTTCTCTACTTTTTCTTTTGGCAAATCAGCATTTGAAGAAAGTCTTGTTTTAATTTTGTGGATTGGAAAGAACAGAACCAAATCTACCAAACAGCTTCTGAAAATTACTCTTTTTACACTTCCAGAAACACTGGTATCTTTTAATATTTCTACAGGACAGTCTTGCCAGGACTTTCTCATCTAAAGATCGTGTATCACGTAGAATGCTGTGATCTACACATTTATATAACCCATAAGGCATCATAAAACTTGACAAGGCTATAATTTCCTTTTTTTTTTTTTTTACGACAACATTTGTTCTTAAATGTGAATTTAATGCTCTCTCCAAGCAGGCTGGTTAAGAACATATGGGATATACATGAACTTGAATTACTCACAGAGCGTATCAAAACATCAATGTTCCCAGTGGCAAAAAGAGTTGACCTAAATAGAGTGTCATCACAAGCAGCTCTCATTTCATCACAGAAACAGGGAACATTTTGATCCGTGATGCTTCTCTGTTCAATGCATCAACCAATTTATTTTGCATCCCGTATCTTCACACTTCCTGAATGTGCCCTCACTGGAGTCAGTAATGAAGGCCAACATTGCTGAAGTGCCTTCCACTTCCTCAACACTTGAAACACATCCTAGCTATTGATAACCAGCACATCACCAGGAACCAGCGGTTGATTTTGTGGGTGAAAAAGCTCCATCAGCCTTATAACTCACCATGTGCCTTTATTCCAGGCAGTAGAGACCTGCCAGTTCCTCAAACCACTGGTATTGCTCAGAAAATTTTACTGAGAAACAACCCAAGAATGGTATGATGTCAGGTGTGGTGGAAACAAATTCTGAATGTACAATGCCTATTCTATTTTTACACAAAAACACTAACCCATCCACATTCAGATGAACAGGAAAACAAGTCAGAGCCACAGCACTCCTAAGGATATAAAATCTTTTCATAAGCCCTCCACACCAGGAATACCATTTTGTTTCACTTAGCAGAGTGCCAAAACCAAGCCATGTAAGTTGTGGACAATTTTAGCTTTATTTGGTGGTTTTAAAGGTAGCCAGCCTCATACTCACTCCTTTCTACAGTCAAATTTCAGCAAGCACATTGTGCAAAAATGAGCAGTAGCTTTGTCTGTGCTACAGAACAGAATGTATAAACACTCCTGCAGCCCCATTTGCTTGGATGAAGTTGGCCTGTTTTTCAGGCCAGCTCTCAAGGGTGAAAAAGAATAAATTAATTTAGGCAGGTTTTCCCCTTCAGGGCTGAGCCCTAACTCTGTTAGAATTCTGCTCCAACCTTCACATCCAAAGCTGTAGAGCTTCACACATTCTGAACACCGAGATGTAATTTAAACTGCACCATCTCTCCCCAACCTCATTGCGTGGTAGAAATACTCTCAGAAAAGCTGTTATGCAAGAAGGAAAACAAAAGGTTTGTTAACACTCAGGGTATGCTACTAAGACTACATATAGTTAAAATTGTTAAAAGTGGGACAGTACTCTTAAAACAAGTTTTTGGTTGTACTGAGGTGACATTAGATTAGTAGTGGAGGCTTCCAGAATTGTTGCACTGTGTCTTTCACAGAGCTAATACATGTGAAGAAATAAACACCATAGCATGATAAATTCTGACAAGATACTTCTATTACTAACTTAGTGGCTAATGTGTCAAAGGTTGACATTTTACCTTTATATTTTCAATTGTTTTTATTAGATTTTTTCCATGTACCTCAAGCTTTCCATTATAAAGACAAGTATTACCTCTAATAAAGCATTACCAACCATGCAGTTCTGCACTTGCTGATAGGAAGAGGACTAACATTTTTAGTGTCACCAAGGTACTGAGTCTCACTGCACTAATGCTGTGCACTACTCTGTGTCAGTTAGAATATCAAATTGCCCAATTAAGATTTTATCTTATGAGCCTCTTGAAGAGCAAAGGTAATGTGTAAACAACAATAAAGAGAAGAGAAAAACATTAGGAAAGGGAGAAATTGTAGACAGATGGATGAATAAAATTAAGTGATGCTATGATACACATGGCTTCCTCCTCTCATAAATTATTATAACTCTCTCTTTTTATATAAAAACAATTTAAATTCGTCAGCAACAGGAAATGCCAAGTCATCTTCCATACCGGGTGCTACATATAAACCATGGACTAAATGCACAGCCACCTCTGAATTTGGGTGATTTCCATCACCACAGGGACCTTATGAGACCTTCTTTGGCTTGGAAATTCAGCAGGGGGGTACTCTGTGCCACCAAAGGCGGCAGCCCCCACTGGTTTGCAAGCTTTGAGGATGGGCTTTCATCGGCACCCGTGTGAGTAACAGCTCCTGGGATATGAATGAGGTTGCCCAGCAACTCACTTAAGCCCTGTAGAAATCCCAGATTGGAGTTTTATTTTTAGCTAAATGTAGCCCTGTAAAGTGGCTGGTTCATGATGTTTCTTCCCCTGAAAGCATATGTGGTGAGGGGAGGCACATCAGCCTCTCCTCCCTCCCATGCTGGTCACCCCATGCAGAATTTAACAGAGATACAATCACATTGCACTCAAAAAGATGCTTTTTAGTCCAGGATAGGCACAAATAAGAAAAACACTTGCTATTAAAATAGCTTTTCTATCAGGACCTGAGATGCAGAATTTACAGGAGAAATAGTGCCAAGTAGAGTTTTGGGCATTTGCTGTTGGACAAGAGCTTTTCATATTTTACTGAGAAATTATAAATTGCAAATTTAAAATGCAGAAGGGTAGGAGAAAACCCCAACTAACAGAGAGAAATTCTTCAGAGAAAAAGAAGAGAATTTTTCAGTCAAATTTCACCAGAATCACCAAAAGTCCTTTACCAAAGCCTAATACCAATTTACAAGACTAAGTGTCTTGGGTTGAGCTGGCAAAATGTCACCTGCCCAATAGAGTCAAAGCCACCTTCCCCCCACCAAGAAAAGGGAGAAAGAAAAAAACTAGAAACTCAAAACAGGTTTAAACTAACTATATATGTTTATGCAGAAAAGAGAAAATTAAAAGAAAACTACAATATAACACACACTTAGATAGGTTAGATATAACAATAAGAAAATATATACCTCAGAGGAATGATGGACTTCTCTAAAGCCCATCAGTGTCTTGAATATTCACTTTGAAATGGCATTTTTTCATAAAATAATTTTTCGTAGTTTATTTTTAATTACATTTCTTTCACATAGAAGCAAGCAAATCAGAAAAAAAAAAGACCATATGATCCCCTTTTCAGCCTGATTTCTGTAAGAAATGCCTGGATGAGAGCTGGGTGTTACCTGGTCATACTGCAGTGCTCTGGGGGACACACTTGCATACTGAAGGCTCAGGCGGTTCTTTTCTTGCACAGCATCTTTCAGTTTATTTTCCTAAAACAGAAATAAAGCGTGTTACAGCCCATTTATCTCCATTACAGTACATCCTATTAAGTGCTTAAGGAAGCAGTGTTTTTGCATTATTTGGTATTAACAAATTATTAAGAGCAATATGAGGCACAGAGCCAAAGGCACTGAAGGTGCAGAAGCAGCAGATTAACTTGCCATTACAGTCAGCTCTCTCATAAACCCCCATGTTTTCAGGAGATGATCTGATTAAAGATGTGCAAGCGAAGAGAGATGACCTGGCTTCACAGGCCTGGTGCCTACCAAAAAATAATAATAAAATCTCCCTGTGGATGGAACAAAATGCTCAGCCCTGGCTGCCTCACCTCGCTCAGAACTGGGAAGGGAAAGAGCCTTGCCTCCCAGGAAAAAAGCAATGCTATGGAATTTAGGTGTTCAGAAGGCAAAAGCCAACAACTGGAATGTATACTCATGTACACATTATTATATTCACAGATTTCACTTTACTTTTAATATGTATCTCTTTATAATGTAAGTTTAGATCTGGGTAGAGCAGCTCTACTGTACTGACAGGCAAAGCAGAAATGCAGATGGAAGGCAAAAAGTAAGTAACTTATGCTTAAAGATCAAGGTATTAACTACAGCCTCAGGAATGCATTTATATCCATTTAGACAGCAATATAAGCAGGAAAACAGCAACAGTAAATAAAACTCAAATATACAGTTAAAGGTCAAACTACAAGGGTGGAAATGCTTATCAGGTCACACAAATCAAAATAGATGCAGCTGAGGAAAAACCAGCAGCATCCTCTGATATTTCTGACTATTTCATTGTAGCACAAGTTCACAAAGGCAGTTATCAGAGATTAATTCTTAAATTCAAGTCCTTTACAAAAGTTGTAATCAATCATGATGGGCAATCTGTGATGCTTCCATCCTACAGTGGAAATAATTTACTGTCTTCTGAAAACATTGGCTGTATTTCCCGAAAGTACATTAAGGTGGGCAAAACCTGGCCCATTTTTGAGTGATGAGAAATAATTTATGATTTTGCATCACTAAAATCCACACTATCAGCAGATTTCTCCACTCATTCTGCTGAGGTCTTTAGAAAAACTGTTCAAGCAATGCTTTATCACAGTTTGTCTTTGAAATTCTAAATATGAAAAAAACCTAAATTGCCAACTTTTGACTTACAAGTGTTAGCTCCAAAAAAGGAATCTCAAGATTCTGATATTAAATGTTTTTCCCACTACCTGAAAGCAAAAACTTACAATTTTAAGCATACTTTTCTTGGACCAATTTGAAAACTCTCTGCATGCAAGATACATGTTTTGAACAGAAAACAGCTTTTTCAATGAATAAAAGTTGTTAAACTGTTTATCTAAATTGTTTCCTAAGAATTAGAACCAGTGAAGCTTCCAGATTTTTGCCTAATGGCTACTTGACTAATACCTAAGCAGGTGTGACATTCAAATCTGACTGAAGTTAACCACTGGGTTCAAAATGTATAGAGTCAGCTAAACAGGGGGTATAATCATGTGAAAAATATTTTTCTATAGGAAAAAAGACATTAAATGTCAGGTTTATAAGACATTCACACTGAAAAGGCCATCCAGAGGAACAGTGATTTTAACATATCAATTAACTACCCAGGAGCTCCTGCATGTCTGCCCACACCTGGAATGCCACTCTCATCCTTCATTTGAGCACAAACGAAGGACAGTGAAAATTAGTGCAGCTTAAATAATGACATGGTGCAGCCCCATCATGGGACAGCATCAGAACATCTCAGCATCTGTGGGAAGCCTTTCCCTTGCCTACATGGTGCTCCTGCACTGAGGGGACATGACAAACTGCAGAGTATTCAGTCTCCTGATGCACCTCCCATCTCACACAGGAGGAGCTCAGTAATTATCATTTCTCGAGTCTGCTGTTCAGAGTGCAATTAAAAGTGGCAGTCAGGCTCTGTGAGATGCCAGACACTTCGGAGGGCTGAAACTGGAAGGTTTTCTTAGCTTATGTATTGTATTTTCAAAGGTGTGAATTAAATCAGGAAATATTTTTATAATATCAACCAACTGCACAGAGCAGTTCCTTGGAGAGGATGATAAATCATTGTATCGTATTAATTGCTCAAAGTCACTTGTATGTCTTGTGTGTCTATTCTGCACTTTGCAAAGGGAAAACACGCTACACCACCTGCTCTGAAACCCTTAAAAATGAAGGCTTTTGTCCAGCCAGATTTGAATTGGGCTTTAATGGATCAATTTGCAATTGCTGCAGCTCAATACTGCTCAGCTGACTTTAATGGGGAACAAGCAATAATGAGTTACCAGGTTTTAATAATGTTATAGAAGGAATTTAAACTGAAATGGAGGAGAGAGGAGGTGAAAGCAGAGGAGGAATAATTGATGGCAACCTAGGCCAGCATCTTGCACACCCTACTTATGCTGTCCAGAATGGAAAACAGTTTATGGGAGATAACACAGCAACTGAGCTGGCTGTTAGTCCCACCTGAAGGAAATACATGTTATCATGTTATTTGCCAGAATCAATACAACCAGGGCAGTCGCTATCCCAGTTTCATTAGTCCTTAGTTATAAGCCTATTTCTTTTCACTTATATCTCAGTTCATCACAGTGGCAATTTCTCCCAGTATTCCTTTGCATTTACCAGGATAAAACCCACCTATGTACCCCATTCCAACTAAATCCATAAAGATGAAGAAACAGGAGCAGGAATTACTGCCACTCTTCTGGCTAAGAAAGACAAGATAGAAAACCAGCAACTAAAACTCGGGTGCAAGATTTCCCCTTGCAGTTGTTCAGTAACAAGAGAGTGTTGTATCATCAGTGTGTTTGGAAGTGACCTATCAATGTACACTGAAAATACTCAGATTGCTTGCTTTCAGGAAAAAAAGCATTAAAGGACAAAGAATAAATGACTCAGACATTGGAACAGTAACAGGTGGTAGAAGCCAAAGCCTTGTAAATTTTAGCCAAGTTCCTTCACAGGGCTATGTCGTCTGGAAACGATCCAGGTCGTAATTATTGTCAGCTCAGAAACTCCAAAAATATGAGTTTCTATCTGATGACTTGAGTCATCCCTCAGCAGCAGTGAGCCCCTGCAGCTGGGACTCTGAGAGAAGAGTTCTGGGAGATGCAGCTGTGACTGTTCAGCTACTGCCCAGAGTTCCCAGTCGTGTCCTGGGAGGAACCCGCGCTGGGGAGAACTGGAGCAGCACACGCTGCTGCCTGAAGGGAACCAGGCCAGCTCCTGTGCAGGGCACATCAACAGCACTTCAACAAACAGTTATGTTCTCTCACAAAATTCCTCAGGACCAGTTTCTCCGGGGCTGAATGTTTCCACATGCTGCTGCTTGGAAAAACACACTTTTCGCAAGTGTTTTTTTCATACAGACTTTTATTACACATCTCCTCTCTCACCATCTCCTCTTCTCTTGTGGCTGTGAAATACCACCTGATTTCTGCAAAGGGTAGTTATGCACTATTGCAGTTCATGATTTTACTTCAGTGATTTGGTCCCTGAACAATAACAGCCTCAATATTTTTCAGATTAGTTAAATATAAGCCTTCAATAAAAAAAGACCAAAGTTAATCCCAGCTAGCCCAGAACTAAACTCCACTCAACAAGCAATTCATATATATATAAAAAAGATAATCGAAATTGTATAGAGGAATATCCTGGGAGAGAGTTTTCTTCTTAGTAGCTGGTACAGTGCTGTCTTCTGGGTTTAGTGTGAGGATAATGCTGCTGACCCACTGATGTTCTAGTTGTTGCTAGTACTTAACCTAAAATCAAGGACTTTTCAGTTTCTCATGCTCTGCCAGCGAGGAGGTGCATAAGAAGCTGGGAGGGAGCATGGACAGCAGACCCAACATGGCTAAAGGGATATTCCACACCACAGAATGTCACAAACAGCATATAAACTAGTGGGAGTTGGCCAAGTTGGATCCCAAAAGAGCTCTGAAACTTCAAACATGTTTTAAGGGATGCAAATGCCTGTTGAAATTCCCATCTTCTCGCACACAAAGGCTACACTTCCTTAAGACAAAATAAGTAAGAGTAATTTTCCATTCTCCTTTACTTGGCAGCAAGCACTGAATGTATTAACAACAGGGCAACACTTCTCATTTGAGCTCTTCCAAGTGCCAATTCCAAACAGAACCTCCAAGTGAACAGAAAGGAGGGGTCAGTAAACACATGGGGCAGCCACTGGCACTGCCAGACGTGCTGGCAGTACCCTGGGAACGTGCCCCTTGCCTCCAACACGCTGGGAATGCCAGGGATGCTCTGCTGCACACCTCCCTCTCACAGCTTAGTAACTCTGAAGGCAACATGTAAAGAGGCACCATTCAAATAATGCTTGGACCTGAGAGGAGATTTTGTGGGATTTTATAATTCATTTTGCAACTTTGCATGGCTGAGGTTGTTAGTACCACTCCAAAACAAAACAAACCTGTGGAGAGCATTACCATACACTCTTTCCTCATCCTTTTTATTTTTCATACAAATAGCTTTTGACTTCTTAATGCAAATTTAATGAGAGTTTTGTCCTTTTTCCCTCTGCTGCCCTCTCTCCCCAGTCCTTCATTTATTCACTGTATGTAACAATTCTGACAATATAATTGTGCCTAAGAAGCAACATTTTACTGGAGTCAGATGAGGTCTACCATTTAACCCATGTAAATCAAGCCACTGCAGCTGTTAATAAAGACAAGTAGAGTGGAGATTAAGGACTCATCAAGCCAGTTAGTCCAAGACACAGTATAAAGGCAAATGCTGACTACATGTTCAGACTAAAGTGCAAGTGAAAAGGGAACAGTACTTCATACTTCCAAAAAAGCTTCTTGCCAGTCTCCAGGGGCTTGACACTGCGTTTCAATGATTAGCTGTACAGTCTGTCACCCTCTTTTCTCATGATGTAGCTGCACAATGCTCATTAAAATAAACATAAAATCAAGGGCTTGAATCAGTATAATAAATAGCCCCACATGCATTCAAAAATTTCACAGAGAAATGAGTATGGAAAAAATTAACTATAAGCAAATAAGCAATAGAAGCTGCATGTAGAAAAATTTCACTTTCCCCCAGAAAAAACTGAATGTATTGTCACAGATTAGCATCAACAGACTACAGAACAAATCAAACCCAAACTTTTTCTTAAGTGCATAAGCAGAAGTTGCAGAGGGCTTAGCTTGCTCCTGCTTAAGCTTTTAAATTAAATACAAGAAGCATAAACAATACTTACATATATTAAATATGTGGTGATAAGTCAATCATGCTGCATTCGTGTCAGGACCACAAGCAGCATCATTTGTCAGACAAAACTCCAAACAGCAAGGATAGTTCCTGCTGGATGTAAGGAATGCTTCAGGCATTCTGAGCTCAGACAGGCATTTTGATTTAAGAAAACAACACTAAGGATGATCTTTTCTGAATCTGCAAAGTAAACTGAATCAGAAAATTGACAGCCCTCCCTAATGTGTATCAACAACAGCAGCCCTGCAGTGGGCTTAAAAAAAAACCAACCTGGTTTTAAAGGGGTGCCCAGAGCACTGCACAGACTTAAAGGCTCACACACCAGTACATACTTCACAGAACATGAGACTATTAATAAAGAGACAGCCATGAAAAATGAAATATGAGACATGAAAAATAAATTGTGTTACCTTATATATAAGTTGCATCTTTTTAAGTGCAGAAATGAAGGCAAAAATGTGTGTTCGTAACAGAGCAAAACTAAAAATTCTCCTACGGATATGAGGGCTGACTAAAAAAATTCACGGTAGGAGGATGAGTTTGGGAGATTTAATACAATCTGACACCACTGTCTGGGTAACAAGGTTCTACATTGCCTGGAGAAAGGCATCTGTTGCCCTGTGTGCTAGTTTGCTCAGCCATCAATTATTTTTGTTTTAAAAAATGTTATACACTATTCGTTCATTTGTAGCTCTTTTTTTTTTTTTGAGACTTGTTTCTGCCAGTAACCTGGGATGACTGCATTAGAACATTCTGCTTTATAATCCCCTGTGATAGTTCTCTGGTTTGATGATACATGAAGAGAATTAATCCAAGAGCAAAGTGAAAACCTGTAGTCTACAGGTACTTCAAAAGAAAAAATGAAGAATCGTCTGATCTTTTTCCTCCTGTATTTTTTTGCCCCATAAATGACTCAGTGCAAAGGTCAGGTTCATCACCTCCAATTCATTTTTATCTTCTTCCCAGAGCTCCCTTTTGAAGGCAGAGCTGACTCATCCTCAATAGTACACTATGTAAGAACCTCAGCATGGCCAAGCCAACAGAGCTGGGCTGAGGCACAGCCTGTACACCAAACTGCCAGCAAATCCTCTCTGATTTTATCTTTGCAATCCCCACGTGGATAATGCAAGAAAAATACAGGCTGTCCTGCACAATTCCAACCCCTAATATATAGTCCTGGGCAGAGAAAAATGGCTTTCCAAGAAAGATGCTGCTGTTTTGTTACTGGTAGTTGAGGTTCTGACACCACTTCTATGATATCTGACAGCTCTGGATGGGTAACAATAAGTAAAAAGGGGATCAAAGTGAGCTCTGAAAGATGCTGAAAGTCCCCTCCCTGCCCCACAAAGGAGACAGTTCTACCCACTACTGACATACAAAGTTACAAACTTTGACAGTTTGAAAGTTGCACTTTTAATAAATTACATTTTCTAAGTTCATGAAAAATATTAAATGCAATGAAAAATAAACTAAATACTCTTATTTTTTTAGGTGTTTTACTATTTCCATTTGATTCTTTCTCCCAGTTGTCATGTTGAAACATATGTTAACAAGTAGCACAGAAAGTAGTTGTCCATTTGATGATGCTAACATCTCAAAACTAAGGAATTCCTACAGAGAATACTAACAGGCACCCATATGTGTTTCCCACTACCACTTTTAAGATAAAGGAAGAACTAATCAGAAACGCTTGTATTTTAAATAAAATCACTTCACAATTGGATTTCCTTCGTTTTAAAAATAGGAACTTTTCCATGCAAATTATAGTTTGTTCTAACAAAGGAAAACAAATGCAGCTTTACCCCTCTAATCAAATCAGTGGGCTGAAATTAGACCAAGAAATACTATATAAAAATAGCACGTCTTAAAAAGCACTTCTAAATAAGGAACACGGGAACTGTAGCAGTTTATTGGACTTGGAAACCACCAGTATCTTGGTATTATAGCAATCAGGACCAGATGTTATGGAGGGAGAGCAAACAATTCATGCATGGTATTATTTTTCACTTCAATAAAACTCTTAAGATAACAAGTGTTGCTGTGCCAAGTCATTTCATTCACACTGGTTTTGTCCATTCCTCTGGAGCATAATCTCCATCACACGACAGATGAAACATCAGATTCACCTGAACTTCTGAAAGATTCCTCTATTTTAGAATCACATGTAACCAGATTTGATCTGCTGCTGCTCAGACCATGCCCATCACTCAAAGCTCTCTTCACCTTTTTCACTTCTCCATCTTACTTTCTTCACTTATGGCACACAGTATAAACATAAGACACCCTCAACTCTTTTAATAATGAAAATGGAAAGGGATAACTTTAGATATATCTAAATGCAGTGGTTTTATGCCAGTATCCATACATGGGAATAAAGAACACAGCAGACATTCAAGCTGTAGCTCTTTACAATGAACCACCAGATATGCAAGTTCTCCTGAAGACATTAATTTTGGACTTTATTCCTACTATGGCTGAAGGAAGTAATCATGGGAGAGAGTAAAAAAGCAGGCTCTACCCACTATAAAATTCTTTAATATTTGCTATTATGCTCCTATTTTACAATGCTTTGCTTCCTCCATGAGGTCTGTGCAATGCATCAACTAAGCTCTATCTATACTCAAAAGCAAAACCCGAATGTCTTCTTTGCACACTTCAGTTCACAGGCTCTAACTGGCAGTGGGTGGCATTGCTTTTGTTCTTGTTAACTCCTGCAGAAAGCACCAAACACTCTCCCAACACACAGTTAAACCTCCTCAGCATTTGCAATGAAGTATTATTGGACAGCTGCTTAATTCCCTGATGTAAAAATCATTCATAGTCTTGTGGAAAAGGAGGATTCAAATGTAAAGCTGAGAACTGAAGAATCAATTCAAGCTAATTTTAGGCCCATCAACTTCAAAGAAAAATGAGGGGTAAGGCAGAGGTCAAACCTCATCACTAATGAGTTATTTATGTATATTAACACTGTAACACTTTCCCTCTAGGCTGTTCCAATAACTAAAATGATGCAATATTGAGAATGCTTTTACCATACACAAGTTGTTGTGATGGGCATGAGTTTCAGCATGAGCTTCACCCCAAAGTAGTTGTGCCATGGACAACAGTGCCATGCTCCCAATTTAGCCACCCAGGGCATCTCCACAATGTGCTTTTGGTCTGTTCAGGCTGCCCTTCTGCAGACACCTCTCCCCTCAGGTTAGCCAAACTACTACTTTGTATTTCTTCCAAAAACAAGCACATCTGTGTTCCACCTCTCCAGTTACATTTGGCTGCTTGGAACATAAAACCAAAGAGACGACAGAAATACATTTCCGCAGCATTTAGTAGTGAATTAATCTTAAACGTAATATTGCAGCAGTGGTTTCCCTCAGACAGCATTAGAAAGTTAATCAATTTGATCTGTGGGCTGAAGCAAAATCAATATTTCTTCAGGGGCTTTTCTTTCAATTATTCTTACACTCACTTCTCAACACATTAAAATAATCTGGGTATCTGAAAGACAGAAGGTCTAATTCTCATTTACTGGGGCACAGTCCTAGTTCCTTCAGGGACGACTTATATCCCACGAAAAGAAAAATTACTCTCTGCTAAAGGAGAAAGGAATGAACAGCATCCCCACTCCTGTATAAAAGCACAAAGGAAACTCAGTGTGGCTTAAACATTAACCTTGTTTGAAAGCTGGTACCAAGCTGGCACTGTCTGAAGGGGATATTCCCTACTGTCCCCTGAACAAGTATTTTCTTTTCATCTTACCATCACACTAATATCTTTTGTTTCACAAATTGTTCTTTTGCCTTGAGACCAGTGGATGTGTCAAAGATCTAACTTAGTTTTGTAGGTCAAACCAAATAGCACCAATTATTTCAAAAATCATTAAAATGGATAGCGTGGTTTTAGTGGTTCCTGCACATGTATGAATTTCCTCTCACTTCATGAGGAACTTGCTATCCACATTTTCCACTCACTTCAGTTTCACTGGTGGCAGGACAAACAAAACTCATCAGCTAAAAAACATGAACAAATGAGCTCAAATGAGCTCAGACGGGATGAGGCTACAACAGAAGCATCAAATCAATTATCTACTAAAGCATTAAGGTTTCCATTTGCTGATCAAGAGAACACAGAAATCCATTGATGAACAGCAATGGGAACTGGGAGATGTCTCTGCAGAACATCTTAGAGGTGCTTCTAAACCCCATGTACAACAGAGTTCTGCTAACACACCATTTGCAAACGCTTTGCTAAAGGAAGAGTTCATGGAGAGATCCTGTCAACTTTGATTAAATTGTCAAGTTCATTGTGCTGTTTCTTACGATGGAAACTTACTATTCTTACTGAAATAAGATAATCTCTTGATCTAGTTTACTGATCATTAAAATGATGAGCTTTCACAAATATTTCTCAAAAAGCTTTCCTTTTTGTCATGCACAAAGAGCAGAGAACAGCAAACAAGATCAACTGTTGTCATGGCAACATCATGCCCCAGCAGGTGAAAAATTCAGTCCTGTGGCACTGAAAAAGGATGAAATGTACTGAATCTACGACAGCTCAAAAAGCTCAGTGTTTTTTCATAGATTGGCATATTTTTAAGGAACAAAATTCAGAGAGACAAATGTTAAAAACCCACATGTGTCTGTTGACATCAGTAACGATTCAACTGCCTCAGAGTAATTTTATTAAGCAGAAATTTATATTGATATGCTGCATAATTTTTTCAATATCTATGAAAAGTTTAGCACAATTTTTTAAAATTATAAATGACTTGAAAACAGAAGATAATTTTTCATTTCAAGACAGACACAAGAAAAATAAGCTGAATAATTTTAAGGGTTAGGTGCCAGAAGCATCATTCAAAAACAGCTCTTCATGCTCCAAAAATTCTGTTTTCAGAACAGATAATATTACAGCCTTCAAGTATGAATGTACAATCAATTTTTCATCTTCTGCTAAGATGGTATACAGAAACACTGTACAAACTTATGAGTTAAGCAAAGTATTATGGGCCACTGCTTTGCTTTCCCTGCAGGATTTTTTTTAAGAAAAGCTGTACAGAACTGTATGTTGGTCCTTCTACAGTCCAGTCAAAACTTCCTAAATTAAAATGATCTACATGCAAGAGCCCACCTCAAAACACTTCACTGCCATTTGAATGGGGGTTGTTGATTTTGGATTCCTCTGCTGGTTGCACCTCCCTGAAAAGCTGAGACAGTCACCGGCAAAGAACCCTTTGAAATGTGTTCTTAGATGACCTGACTGGCCCTGAACAACGCTATGAAAGCAGAGCCAGACACAGACACACAAAAATCCTCCTGTGTATCACACAAACAGACAAGTCTTTCAGAACCACCACAACCCCTTATTTTGCTGCCATAAACCTGCTTTACATCTCTGTGGTCTATAAGGACAATTTTCCAGACATTGCTGAGGAGAGCAGAACACAGACAAAACACTTGGTGTTAAAGTACCATAAGAATCAACACAAAATTTAAACAATATATCTGCCACCTTACTGTTTTTTCAATCTTCTCTTTCATAAATCTCAATAATGCTGCCAGGTAGATATTTCTGTACGATTCTGCTTAGTAAAAAATCAAAAGAAAAGTGAACCAAGGCCCCAGTTCAGGGAAGGAACTAACTGCTTAAGATCAGTGGAATAGTGAAGCAATTTATCCAACCCCTCCAGTATTTTCCTCTTCATTAAACGCTGACACAAATCCAAGCAGAGTCCTGACTGCTTTCAACAGGGTACAAAACCATCAGCCAGACATCTGCATTAAAGTCACAACCAGCCTTATTTCTTTACTATTTCCAACTCTTAGCAAACACATTATTTGGCAACACCAATTAATCTTAAATTTGCTCCAACACGACTAATTAGGTGTATATTACCCTGAGCCTTAAACCATTAATTGCTTCATTAGTTGAGAGTTCCACATGGTGGTAACAAGCCGTGTCTCACCGCAGTGGCTGTGGATCAGCCCCAGTTCCATGGTCCATCCTCACAGAGCCCCTCCAGGGTCCCTCTGCTCCTTCAGCTGTGCCACATCAGCCCATAAATTCAAATAAACTGACATTTCAGCCCTGCCTGGGGGCTGTGCCAGGGGTGGCTCTCACCCGACACCTGCACAGGGAGGCAGAGTGCATTCAGACAGGTAATTTGGCACTAATGATTAATATTATTTACAGAGGGAAGGCTGCCTGGCCACGCTCAGCCCCTCTGTGCCTTAAGCTCTCCAGGATCTGTGGAATCAGTAAATATTTGCATTTCAGTTTGTTCTTCCCAAGTCTCTCATTAACTGCTGGAGGCTGAACAGAAAGATGCCGTCCGTGAGCCCTTGCTGAGCATCACTCCCAGCCTGGATCACCTGAGCTCCACCTGCACCTTCGGGGGGGTCAGGCATTCAGTTCACTGAAATAACTCAAGTTTAGTCACAGTTCTTTCCCAGCTTGTCACATTAGAAAGCACAGAGTTCACGTGTTTTGCTACTTGCTCATTTATTAAATCACAGAATCCCAGACTATTCTGAGTTGGAAGGGACCCACAAGGATCATCGAGTCCAACTCAATTGCCCACATAGGGAATTGAACCCATGACCTTGGCATTATTACAATCCAAGTTTTAACCAACTGAGCCAATGAGATGTGGAAAACAGGTAGAGAGGCTGCAAAAGGATTTTGCCTCCTGTCACTCAAACCAACCTGAGCACTAAGAAATTCAATTCCTTTCTGCCCAGAAATGTAAGCATGCATCACTTATAGCCCAAATACAGCCTTCCAAGTCTCCTTCTTGCTGTCACATTGTATCAAATTCACGTTATTTTATGTCCTCCTTAAAAACACACACACAATCTTTGTTGTGATTTTTACATTTCCTGATATTTAAAGTTTTACATTTAAAATAAAAACGACCTGAAAACAGCTCCTAAGTCTGGAGACCATTAAGGCAAACCAAGCAGGGAGAGTCTAATCAGAGCACAGAATCCATCTTCTATGTAAAATACCACTTGGTTAGCAAAGAATTTTACTTAAAGAGAGAAACAGGGGAGGAATAATGATGCAAAACATTTCTGATCTGTGAACTGACTGAAAAACAAATCTTCCTCCAAATAATATATAAAGGGGAAACAAAACTCAAAACCAACCAACACCTTTGGACAGTGAAAATGACTTTACTCAAGGAAATCTCAGAGGATTAAAGGATAACTACTACTACTACTACTACTGGAATATAGTATTCCACTTTATAAAATTAGGTGTTGAAATTTCTCCTGCTGAATTAAAGATTTAAAAATTAATTCCAATGCTAATAATATTTAGCTTTAGGTCTTGTCATCTTGAATTTTTTCATTTCATAAAAATCGATTGTTGTGGTTAAAGCTTTGAAAGTTCTCGGGAAAGGCTGTGAGGAAAGGAAAACAGAAATACTGAAAAACACCAGCCACAAAGAATGTCTTATATTCTCCATTACAAATTGCTACTCACCAAAATAGAGTAAAAAACCCAAACTTGACCCATTACTTATGCATTTAAAAACTTATTGCTATACGAATTATGACTTTAATCTCCCAGAACTGTAACTAAAAGATATTGCCAACTATTATATAACAAATCTTGACTTCTGGGCTTCCTTCTGGGACAGAAATTACGATGTTTTTAATAGTAACATTCTCCGTACCTGCATTTGAATGGCTCCTCATCTGAACAATACCTTCATTCAGCATCAGCCTGGAAACCTCAAAATGCCAGTTTTTCAGGGGACTTCATCACCATTGACCAAATGATATAACAAAATTTAATTATTGAAAATAGAAAGTTCATTAAAAGAATTAAATTCTAACTGACTGATGGAATATGTATCTCTGATCTGGCCTGAGCCACTAAAGAGCTTTCAAAATAATCCAAAGACTGTACAGCCTGGAGCAAAAGGCCGGTATACAAGTTTATTTCAAGTTTTAAGCAAGTACAAGGCCAGTCTGACAAACAGATTAATGAAATAATTACTCTGTTTAAGAAAGGATACGACTTGGTACAAATGATTAGGATTGCAATCAATAGTAAGACAAACTCATTGTACTGACTGCTTCGACAATTTTCTTCTTTTTCCATTCACAGATGTACCAGTAATATACACCATCCCAACACCTGAAAGAGGGGGAACTAAGTTTAAATTATGAGAAGATGTAGATCAAATTTAATTTCACCTGAACTTATTTGCACTTCCAAGTGTGTGATCCTCACATGCTGTGCATTATCAGTGCAGCTGAGGAAAACAATGAACTAACTTATCTTTATTTATTAAAGATAAATTTTGTTTGCTGTGTGTTTTTTAAAGCTCCTGAAATTATGTTTTCTCGTGAATGATCAACTAAAATAAAAGATTATATTTGATTGAAATAAGCCTCATGTGTCATCTGTCTATAGCAACCTCCTGGGCCATACACAGACAATATCAGCATAATTTCTGAACTCTCAACTCATCAATTAAACTCAAACCTAGAGCGGAAAATCTATTCATGGAGAAAGAAATGGATCTCTCACAAGTTAATTATAATTTTCCATGCAAAACAAAACCTTGGAGAACACTCCAAAACTACACAAAAACTTCCAGCACTTTAGACACTTGAGATCAGACACTGTCAACTGTATTTCTACCTATTATGAAGGTCATTAACATATATTTTTTATTCATATTGAAGTAATTTTCAATTATTGCTCATTTATCTCCTGATGTATTTATTTCATACAAGGGATGCTGGGAGATTTTCAGTCCTCAAGCAAACTAATTAGCTCTAAGAAAGCCAAGAAGAAATTAGTTTGGGTTAAAAATTAACAGATAACAAATTTAAGTAATGCTTCTGAATTGCAGTGGGCTGAAGGTT
Organism: Sakesphorus luctuosus; assembly: GCA_013396695.1. NCBI lineage: Eukaryota > Metazoa > Chordata > Aves > Passeriformes > Thamnophilidae > Sakesphorus > Sakesphorus luctuosus. The sequence goes on from VWZD01004033.1 coordinate 556,401, forward strand.
AATCAAAGGGGAGGATCAATTTATCTGCCATTATGAATAAAGATTTTGAAATCAGGCAGCATTTCTAGGCATATGAAACACAGAAAAAGGCAGTGAGAGTGTCTGTGTGCATATGATGGCTACCAGAATACCTCAGTAGACTATAAGAAATATGAAATGATGCCAAGTTTTTGCTGTTCCTGAGATCTCAAGATCTCCTCAGCCTGACACCAGGTTTAATGAAGTTGAGTGTCACTGAGTCTCTCCGACACAGCTATCAGCAAAGTGAAGAATGAAACTGAAAATTAAAGATAAGCCTCAGATGGCTGCACAGTTATGAACTTTGCTAAAACATAAATTTCATATCCCTGAGTCTTTTTCCCAGCTATCTGCTGAAGAATGACACCTGCCTGTAAAAAAAAAGTGATTACCAGGCATGGCTGAGGTACCAGAGATCAGATGTCTCGACAGCTCCTCTGTTGCAGTGACAAAATGTCTGTCATTTTTACAGGCAAAATAGCACATAAACGATTAATATTTCTTCTACATTTCCAAATGCTGAATATTTCGTTCCAGAACTGCTGTTTAAAGCACTCCCACTGCCCGTGGCAGTAAATTAACTTCTAGTTTCCCAAAAACCTTTTGACAGGATGCAAACCATTCCTCGGCAGCTCAGAGCAAAGGATCCCTCTGGTTGTGAGGAGCTGCCTTTGGTGCACTGTCACTGCAGCATTAATGTGCATTTAGCACTGGGCAAACCATGACTGTGGAAAATCTGCTGTAAATATGTGAAAACCATGGTCTTATGCTCATAATCTACTGAAGGCAAAGCGGTGGCTGAACATGCTGCTTTTGATGAAATGTTTTACATTTCATCATACATATTCAGGTTTGATTTAACCCTCCAACCCTTCATAGGCAAACTGCTGATTTCAGCTGCACTCTCTGGAACAGAGGCTCTCACAAACATGTTATTTATTTCCCTTCATGGCCCTTGAGAGTTCCTCAACCTGAACTGCCACACACACAAGCAAACAGGAAGGGAGTTTCATCTGGTTGGTTTAAACGCATGTAAGAAAAATGAAGAGCATTTTCAGTTGCTAAAAGGAAAAGTTCTTCCACAATCCTATGTGATTTTTTTTTTTTTATCTACATACAAAAGTGGGGCGGTCCCATGGCGTAAAGGAGAGCACTCCAGTCTCTGAATCCGAAGGTCACGAGTTCGAGTCTCAGTAGGGACCATCCCCTGGCAGTTCAATGCCTCCCTGCCATCTGATACCGTCAGATCTCGGATGCTCAGCAGGGTCAGCCCCAGTAGATAGTCCCAAGGATGACTTCGCTGTCACTGTCCAAGCTTGCTCGGCCGTGGCAAATGAACCTTAGGACTTAAACGGTGGGATCAGTTCTGCACACGCTGTGCCTCACCTAAAACATCCACTGCGCAGGCTCGGAGGGCACGTGGGGAGAGCCCTTCCCAAATCTTCGTTCGCGAAGATTGGCCATTATTATTATTATTATACAAAAGAAAGAACCCACAACAGAAGGCAATGTCAATCCACAAACCCCAAGTTTGCACTGCTTTGCTCCTCTGTAGAATCTTCCCTAACTTCAGACTGTAACCCAGGGCACAGTTTGTGCCACCACTGCACAGTTCAGGTGTGATAACAGAGAGATTCATTGACAATCTGAACACACCCCTTTGGAATGTCCTGCCTACCAACCCCTTCTCCCAGAAAAGGGAGTTATGGAGAGGGAGGAGTATGTACATTTACATCCATGTGCAGAACTATATCCACACACACATTCTCCGCTCAGAAATCCCAAAATCTGCTACAATAATTGTCAGGCACCTGTTGCTTCCGGAGATTTATCAAATACACTTAATGGTGGTTGTTGGGCCAATCAAAAACAAAAGTATAGACAGAAAGAATTGTTCTGTGTGTTATCTTTTCACTGCTCAAACAGAGCCCAGACAGCTGGTGGGCTCTGAAACCACATACCCTCCTTTTCCAAAAGAAAACACAGTTTTTCTGTTCCTTTAAAAGTCTGTTGTTCCAACAGCCAGTTAACCTTTCACATTATTTAGGGGGAACTTGGGACATCCCAGCCAATTCCTTCCCTCCTCTATTTGCTGTTTGGGGTGAAGCTTTTCTGAGAGAAATCAGGGATAAAATCTGCTTTAGGACTGCAAACTCCATGCTCCTAATAAATTACTGTTTTCCTACTTGCAAAGACTAGTGCCAATAAGGTAAGTGTAAAAAACTTGTGTAAGCATTTCATGAGTCAGTCATACAATTTATTTTTGCAGGCACTAGGAATAGATAAATTGCCTTTTTGTGTATTTTTTTCCTGACTTGCCTTAAATGAATTAAGGAAGACAAGAAAAACATGACCAGAGATGGTAGATCTCTCCAGATTATACCAAAACAAGCTTTTTATTAATTTGAAGCTCTACCCTTGCATATATGGTCAAAAATAGTGAACCTCAGCAAAATAAACCTATGGGTCTTTACAGGACCCCACACACCCAGGAGCAAAGTATCTCTGGAAAAAGGATCTGCTCGTGGCAGAAAGGGAAACAGCAAGGGGTAAACAAAGGAGAAAAAGACGTTGTGTAACCTTCCAGGTTGAAGCACACTGAGTAATTTGCCATTAAAGCAATTTTGTGGAAAACTAACAACAATTACGTTGTAAAGTACGTCACGGGCAAAATGCAACCACCTGTCTCTGTCTGCAGGATGAAACACAAACACTTTCTCCCTCCCTCCATGAAAGACTCGGTGACACTTTCTAGAGTGCAGGATGGGAACAGAGGACCCATCATTTAATTCATCATTTCCCTCAACAGCAATGACAGTGTTTTGATTTTCTCTTAAATCTGCACATCCCCTCATTAGCAATCCTTTCTCTGCATTAGTGGTTTACTGTTGTTCTATTTTTCAAGCTTCCAGCAAATTAACACTAAATTGAATCCCACAGAAGAAGTTAACAGGCTTTTTTCCCCCTGTGCCTGATTTAATCGCATTTTCTTCTTCAATTTACGCTACATTTAATGGTGGAAATTATTTTTAAGATTGATTTCTGATGATAATACTTATTATAGTCCAGAGGATTATTCTTCCTGTCTATCTCTGGTTAATTCCCAAGGAAAAGATTTGATCTGGAACAACTTGTGAAGGGCAAAAGTGATATTTACACAAAAGATGATTTCTTTTCCCTTCTACTCCCCCTTTACAGCACTACACCCAGCCTGTGGCAGAAGGCACAAAGTCCCCACATATTTCCTCCTTTCACAAATAATACTAGCAAATGGTGGAGAATGGATAGAAGAACTAGAAATAAATCAGTAAAACTCACTGGAATTAACGTGGAATAAATTCTTACTATGGACAAGCAACCTACTTATGGCCAAGCCTACATGGAAAGACATTCCTCTACAGTTTTAAAGTGCTCTGAAAATCTTTTAAGAAAAGAGAATTATTATTTCTCAGTGAGAAGTCATGAATATGACCTTCTATTTAAAAAAAAATATTCTCCATATAAAATTACTGCTTTTTAAACCCCCATGCTCCAAATTGTTTGAAGTACGATAGGAGATTATCTGCTTAATCCATTTCTTTCACTTGGGCATTTCAGATTTCATGCAGCTATGCAAAGTTTGGTTCTGCTTAACAGACCTGTGAAGCTCTTCCCAGAGTCAAAAATAAGACAGGAGAAAAAAATATACAGCCTTCAGGTGGTTCAAAAAAGAGAAAGTGTAGTGAGCTTGAACTACAAGGGAGAAATCCTGAGTTATGTATCTCTTCCTGGTGCTGTAACCAGAGGAGAATCCGTGTTCCCTTTCTCCTTTCATTTTCTGCCGAGGAGGTGACACCGAAAGGAGCTTGTTAACTCCACCTCTTCAAACTTGGGGTTCTGCTTCAGCCCTTGTCAAACTGGAAACATCCACTGGATGTGGAGCCTCCCTAAATGCAAACCCCTGCAGCCCTGAGACACTCTGATGATGCTTCATTTACCCAGAGGAAACAAACCTCAATCTCACAGCCAGTGTGGTTTGTGTTCAGTTTTCCTGCCTCATTCAGAGGTTCAGAATTTGGCCCTTTACTTCAGCATTTTCAGCATAATTCAGTCTTGGTGCTGCCAAGTTTGTATCACTTTAAACGGGCTTTAACTACATAATTAACCAAAGGGGTTAACACCACTTTATTCTTCCTTTGAGAGTTGACTGTCTCCTTAACTCAGTCCCTTAAGCAGTGCTGGCTGAACCACATGCAGAAAATGAAGGAGCACTTTCCCCAAAGTGCCCACACTGAAGGGATATGTCCCTGCAGAGCAGAGATGGCAAACTGGATGTTATGGCAATCTACAGCTCTGCCATGGAAAAGCTGAAAATCCCTCTCCTGTTGCCTGGACAGGCTGGAAAGCAATCCAGTTTTTGATCCCTTTTCCTCTGCCAGACTGTCATACAGCATTATTTCTTCTTATGTGCAAAATAGGTGTTGAAAGTTGCTCAAATGCCAAAACGTGTCTAATCCTGCTATAACGTGGAGGAGAATAATTTCTAAATTTAGGAAGTAAATGCTTTGCTGTCCACTGAAATGTCCACTAAAAAAGTAATCTCCTCTAGGCAAGTCCTCATTTTAAACACCAGCTCAGACTTCAGTGAACACAAGCACCAACCCTTTGGAAAAAAAGAAGCCATACAATTACAATTCCATTGCTGCAGTTTCCTGTTTCCATCGGGGCTTGCTCTGTTTCACAACACCATCAAAATACCAACATCAGTGCTTACATGTCATCCAATACATAGTTACAATGTGCTTGGCAAATAAAAACACACAGTTCTCCCGGGGAATACCCCTTTTTGTGGAGCATTTCGACTTTCCCAGTTGTGGTTTTAGGAGATTTCTGAACAAAACCCTGACATTTCGAGCAACTTTGTGCAAATGAAAGGAAGGAAAGATTCTTGTTCAAATAGAGTCTACCTGACACTGCTGCCCTGGAGCAGTTCCTTGCCAACCTGGATCTTGGGAGCACCAAGTCTTTGATTCCAGGAATTTCAGAGGACTGAATTCTTACCTTCTAAAATCTCAAAGAGGCTCAAGTGAACAACCCAGCAGACAAGCTGACAACACAATAGTTTGCTGCCAATTTAAATGACTCTTTCAATAGCCCTACAATGTGGTTTTTAAATCCACTGCCAAATCCCCAACCAGCTAATTAGTATCATCCCTGATTTTAAGAATTATCAGCAATGGTCTACATGCACTCATTACATACAGGTTTTACCTTCACATGTTTGATATTCTATGAATTAATACAGAATAAAAGATCCAGCACTAGACATGTTCCACATATAAACTATGATTTCACAGCTCTTCAAACTGGGCACCAATCCTGCTGAGGGAAAAAAAGGGCAAATCCAAAACCCCAGAGACCAAATTGCTAATAAATTTTCCTAAGTATTCAGAAAGAATCAAATTGAAACTGTAACGAAACTGCACAGACCAGTCTGTGAATGGAAATCACAGACAAATACAGGGGAGAAAGAAGGCAGTGGAAGTGCTTTGTCACCTTTGACTCCTGCCTGTTCACGGGAAGGGGGGGGACATTTAGTGCCATTCACACTGGTGGCCACAGACACACCAATTCCTGTCTCCTGTAAAAAAAACCCTCAGCAGATGCAACCACCTTGCCAGCCCCTGGCAAGACATGCCCCTGCTTTATACATGGGCAGCTTTTCAAAGGCAAAATGCTTTTTGGTGCTCTTCAAGTGTCAGTGCATTCTCACTGAACATGGGAATATATTTGCAAATGTATGGAACAAAACCTGCAACGCTCCAGCTGCAGATTCACATATTCCCTGTTGTTTACAAGGATGAGAAAAAATGTCACCACAGATTAGAAGATTAATATTCACACTTTCAGTGAGAGCTCTTCCTGTGTTGGATCAGACCTTTAGAAATTGCAGGGTATCACTGGTCACTATGTACATACAATCTGATCTTGTAAGTTGGGCCCAAGCGTCAAAGACAGGACAACCATCTATCAAAAATATCTCAGATCTTTTCTGTTTATCATGAAACTGCATTTACTTAAATAAGATTACTGCAGAACTATGAAATGCCACAAATCTTGGCTTTGTAATATTCTACTTTTTAATTTTTTTTTCCATTTTGAATTGAATCCATTTCAGTTCTTGGCCAATGCAAATCTGAGTACTAACAAATGAAACATAGAACAGATTAAAATAAAACCCACTATATGAACCTGTCAAATACCTGTTCATATTGGGATATATGAAGGGTCACTTGTAGATATGAAAATCCTGTCACAAATAAAGTAGTCAGCATTGTATTAGACCACTGGAATTTAGGATCTGCTGGACTTCTGGAGTTTGGGGGCTTGGTTGGTTTTGTTTTGAGCTTCCAAGTTTCTTTTAACTAGCCTAAAAAGTTTTTCTATTAAGAACTACCTAAGGACCATTTGAGCGTCATTCATCTGGATTAACCCCAGTCCACTACAAATAGTAAATCCTGAAAAGTTAATTGGGTCATTAGTACGTGCCTAAAACTTCCTACCAGATTATTGCAATCACTTCTTTTCTTCCTCACTTTTGGGGGATGACTCTAATCTCATCTGACTGAAATTCATTCTAAAACAGAGAAAAAGGACGAAGGAGAAAGAATAACAGAGTAACATTGTTTTAGTCAAATAACCACAAAAGCAGGAGAATCAGAAAGCTCTTACTCCATATACAGTAATTGAGGGGCAACACACAAAGGATTAAGATGCCAAAAGCATTTGCAGATTTAGTCATTCTGATAGCAGGGGGAGCTCGCAGAGGTCAGCCCATCACCCAGGGAACCCACTGCACGTTTGTCATCCAACCTTTCTCTGTAAGCAGACTCTTCCTGGAGGCTGAATGTGGCTTTGAGAGGATCCTCAGCCAAATTTAGTACAAGTTCTTGGCTTGCAGCAAGACCAGGTGCATCACAATGCTGCCAGGAGGCTTAATCTGAAGCCTGAAGTCTCACTATTGCTCTCAACAGTCTCAGGTAGCCTGGGATCTGAAAACCAATTTCTGTGGCATTAGAACTGTCTTCCTGCTGTACCTGCAGCATTGTGACTCTGCACAGGAGTCCACTACACAAGAAAGAAAAAGTGAACCATCCACCTTTTCTCTTGGCAATGCTTTCATGGAACTTCATGAGGTCTTTTCCAACCCAATCGCTTCTATGATTCTATGATTCATCTGCATCCTCAGGAATGAGAATCTTAATGATCTTTAAAAGCTCCTGTACTCTAAAAATGTAAAGAGGGTGGTGATGGATTTTTGAAGAGTATGCAAAAGAGAGGTTACATTTTAAGTGTGGCCCAAACTTCCAAATTAAATGATAGAAAATCTTTTACATTTTCAGAAACATGAACAAAGAAATAAGTGCTGCTGTAACACAGAACTGACCATTTCTAAAGCCTTAAAGAAGGCTAAGTTAGTGTGACCTAAATTTCACTTTTTAATCAGTGACTCTTAAAAGAACAAGACAGTTAAAGAGTAACAGAGGGATTTTCCTATTGCTCTGAAAAAACTTTATTACACAGTTACACTGTGCACTGACAGGCAGATGCACAGGCACAGAACAGCTCCTCTTCTCAACTGGGTGAGCTAAGAGAACAAGCTTCTAAAAATAATTTGTTTTGTTCAGCAATAGCTTTTGTCATTATTCTGCTTTTTGCTATTCTTGCAGTCTCTGAGGAAGGCTAATTTTTCTTCACAGATCTCTGCATGTCTGCAAAGAGCTCAGGCCAGGCTCTGATTTTTCACCTTGCTTAGGAACCAGAAGGTGCATTTACAGGGTGGAAGACATTAATGCCACTTGAATCAAACCTACTTGAGACACTTATTGTCATATTCTAAAGAAAATATTCAAAAGAGCAATTGTGGGGAAAGAAAATGGAAAAGAAAATAAATTAAAGCTGCTGCTCACTAGCAGAAATAACCATCTCACTTCTATTCAGTAACTTGGTATTTGCAACTGGGAAAAAAAAAAGGATGAACACACTGTGTTTCTTCCAAGGCACCACTTAGAGTCCAAATAGCAAATGTGATGTTTTGGAAACCCTGTGTTATTGTATACATGGTAAAAAAAGTAAATTTATATATTAAAAAAAAGTTCCACAGTTCCAAAATACTGACGAAATAAGAAGCTACAAAGCCCTGTAATGATGTGTTTATGATAATTTTCCAAGGCCAAGTTGCCAGTTGTGATCTGTGACTCGTTAGAAATCCTCTGGGCTTGTTTCTGATTCTCTCATCTGGCTTCCATCAGTTGTGTCCAGCTATTTGCAGTGCTATTAAGCACTTTAGATAAGTTTTCTACTAACTTAGAATATATTTTTAAAATTATTATTTAAGTTGAAACAGTTATTTTGCATTTGCCCAAAATAAAAAATTTGAAAAAACTTACGATTTTCTCCAAAGTAATACTTTTCTTCAGTACTGACCATTGTACATCTCTGACTTTACATAAATCAGAAGTGTAAAAATCTGAATCTGCAAAAGAAATCTGGCACTGAACTCAAACATTATCAAATTTCACTACACAAATTGTAAATCTGAGTGACTAAATGCCCCTTTTTTAATGTTTACCTCTAATGCCTCCTTCTGACAAGAATTCACAGAAAATCTGTGCTTTCTGTGAGAGGAACTTCAGTCCCAAAATGCTAAAGTAAGGACAACTTTCTTATGCACCACCTAAAATAGGCAGGAGTAAAATTCTGAGTGGCTTCAAATGGTTAATATCGACCCTGAAGGAAAAGGGCTCCCATCCTTATAACATTAGGTAAAATATCACACCTAGGCAACACCCCATGGTGTTCAGCTACTCAAATATGGTTTAACAAAAATTTTACACTGCCTTCCTGACTATTCTTTTCAGCTTACTAAATATGGTGTTACTTTTTCCCAGAGGTAGAGATTTCCCACTCACACTCGAGGGGTTGTCTTGGCTTTAAAATTAATTATATGGTAACGTGCTAAAAACGCTGTTACATGGGAGGACTGCAGACTTATTAATTTTATAGATAAGGACACAGTTCTATTTTGGGCAAATGATTTCCAGAATCTGAATAGTTGAGATCTTGTAAAGGGATGTCCCAGCTCATCTGTCAATCTGAACTAGTTCATGTGACAAGAAAATGCACTCACAAGGCTAAAATCTGAGAAACAGAGCTGAAATTAAAATAAAAAAGCGAAGCCAAAAAAGCCTGAAGAAGATGTAAGAAATCCCTGCTGATACAGCAGCAAAGGGGGATGGGGTGGGGAAAACTCCCAGCAATTTTCTCTATTGGTGATGTTTTGCAAAAGGAGGTTTTCCCCCCTCAGGTATCTGCCAAGGAGAAACACAAATCTTGCAGTTCCCAGCAAATAACTAGCAAAGATAAGCGTTTGATTCACCAAATTTCCCTGTTCTCTGTATCATGATCTCCCAGCCTCGAGCTCTGAGGCTGGCTGGGGTTTCACTGCAGACATAAAGGCAGACAGAATTACCATGGCATGCAGACAAGAGGGAACCCAGGCAGGTTTGCTCAGCTTATTTCCAGCATTTCTCCTCAGTCAATCAAGAGCTAAGACAACATCTGTGTGCCCAGGTGGCCAAGAAGGCCAATGGGATCCTGCCCTGTATCAAAAACAGCGTGGTCAGCAGACCCTTCCCCTGGACTCTGCGTTGGGGAGGCCACACCTTGAGTGTTGTGTTCAGTTCTGGGCCCCTGAGTTGAGGCAAGAGATTGAGGGGCTGGAGCGGGGCCAGAGAAGAGCAACGAGGCTGGAGAAGGGAGTGGAGCACAAGTGCTGTGGGGAGAGGCTGAGGGAGCTGGGGGTGTTTGTGCTGGAGAAGAGGAGGCTGAGAGGTGACCTCAGCACAGTCTGGAACTGCCTGAAGGGAAGTTCTGGCCAGGCGGGGGTTGGTCTCTTCTCCCAGGCACTCAGCAATAGGACAAGGGGGCACGGGGGGCTCAAGCTCTGCCAAGGGAAATTTAAGTTGGAGAGCAGAAAAAACTTCTTTGCAGAGAGAGTGCTGAGGCATTGGAATGGGCTGCCCAGAGAGGGGGTGGATTCACCATCCCTGGAGATTTTTAAACTGAGCTTGGCCGTGGCACTGAGTGCCATGATCTGGTAAAGGGACTGGAGTTGGCCCAAGGGTTGGACTTGATGATCTCGGAGGTCTTTTCCAACCCAATCAACTCTATGATTCTATGATTTCTGTCTTTCAAACTGCCCTGCAAAATGTGGCTACACTGGGGGCTGTAGGGTCACTACAGAATACTCACAACTTCACATATTCAGGATGGTTTTTTGCATGTATTCCCTGTCTCTGACCTGACGCTTGGAATTTTACACATCTGGATTCATGGAAAGAAAACACTCCCTCAGAGTAGTCCACAGTATGGCGATTATGAGACTCATCAGTGATCACAATTAATAATTTCACTGGACTCCCACATTGCCAAAATAGGCTATTTAATTTCCACAGGACTCCTAGGATGGAAGGCTTTGCTTAATAATAATTTGGCACTACAGAAAATCCAGGAGGCACCCATTATTCAGTCAGGCTGCCTATAAAAATTACATGACTTTTAACACACTTTTAATTGCTCTTAATTATTAACATTTACATTGCTCTCAAAATGACAAAGTGTCTCAGCTGGAGACATGGTTAAATTTTTAATAACATTGGAAAGCAAAGAAACAAATCTCAGACTTTAAACATACACAATGTTACCTGCATCTGCATTTAGAAATTCTATCTATATAAATATGTACACAATTCTATCTACAAAATATATGAGCATAAATCCATATATATAACGTTTTCATTCATTTATCCTTAATGAAGTCTCATAATAGTGCTGTTCAGAAGATAAAAAGAGATTAATGTCAGAATGTTTTGGGGCTCCACAGGCTTGAACAGAGATTGCACAGACTCCAAGAAGCCTATCTTACCACATCTTTAATTTGTGGAATTTTGTCAATTAGGAGAATGGTGAGGCTACCAGAGATGATGGTGTAACAGGCTTGCACATAGTGCATATTTCTGATGGAAAACACTCATTACAAAAAAAAAAGTCTTTGCACGAAGTGAATTCTTTTTCATGTGCGAAGCCACATCAAGTACAATTTGAGAATTGGTATTGGAGATCATTAAATACAACATTTATTGCCCCAAACAGATGAGCTGCACCTCTGTTCTCTCATTGGTTCTCTGTGTCTTTCTCTCTTAGAACTTTTGCCCAACTTTCTATGCTAGATCTTCAAATTAGTTCTCCCCCTTGTTCTGGGTTTATGAACCACAGAAAGCAAAGGGAGGTTTTATTGAATTTTTTTTCTTTTTAACTGAACTTTGGTTCTTTCCATTATGATTTTTGACCCAAAACTGAAATTTTCCTGGTGGTGGCACTACTGGACATCTTCCATCTTCCATGACATGCATTTCAGGTAAAATTCCTTGACATCTCTGCCACCAAGCAAACCTTTTATCACCTGAAGCTTCCAAACATCTATTTCCAAACCCTTCAGCTCTGCCTTCAATATTAACCACGAAAGAGTAAACGAGCCACTAATGTAGTTAATGTCCTTAGGGTGCCCAGAGACAGCTGGAATGTAACTCAGGGTGACTCACAGCTAAAGACACCCAGCCTGTAATGCTGTTATAACACCCCCACAGGCTCCTTGTTCCTTCTCCTCTAAAAAAAAATCATTCACTCAACTAAAATACAGTTGAAACAATTTCAAGAGGAGGACTGGAAAGAATGAAAATAGATCCCTCCACTACTCGGATATAGACACAGCCAACTGCTCAAGCTCAATCCTTTATCCAGGCATCTTCACCCCTGGTCACTCACACCATCCTTTCAAAAGGATGAGTCATAATTTTGACCTCCCTCTTGCTCTCTCACTTTCCTTTTGAGCCCTGGATGGATCTCAATCCTCTGATAGGAATCACAAGAGTACGAAAAGTCAGACTGCCTGTGAAAGACTTGAACTAGTTTGGAGCCAGAATGCTGAGATAATAGAAACTATCAGAGGGAAATAAAGCAGAGAAACTTGCTTCTCTGATTAAGGAGAATTAGGGGGTATCTGTACTTAACAAAGGAGTGAGACTCATCACTCAAACTTTCTGGTCTTTAAGGAAATGGAAAAAGCATGGAAGAAAAGGAGGAAAATTGAGTATGGTTGAGAGGAATGAAAGAGAAGAGCGATAACAGAGCACTAGCAAACAGGGTTCTAGTTTCCTTCTCCTACTTCTGAAGCAAAGCTGCAAACAATACTTCTCACTTCAAGTCCAAACGATACAAAACCTGGTGTGACAACCCGTGTACTGCTCCATGTACAAAGGAGATGATCAATCTCCCAAAATTAACTCCTGAAGCTGTAAAGTTGTGCCATAAGAGATTCATTACATCAATGAGAAGTGCCCAGAATCTTGCCACTATTGTTCCTTCTATATTTAGGGATTTTTTAAAGTTTTCTACAAAACTTGCAAACTACACAACATTTTTTACAGAGAAAGATAAGAACAGGTTCTTTTCTGAATATATTTTGGTCAGTTTTCTCTATGTTTGGCTTACTCTCCACTTCATAACCGTGGTTTACATTTCAGGATCTGACAGGAGCAGGGCTTATTCCACTAAACCAAATTACAGGTATTAATTAATGGCTCTTGCTTGTTTGCCAGCTCCTGCAAGCACAAGGGTAGATAAAAATGTATTTACAGCAGAATTTAATTACCCATTTTCAAGCCACTGGCCTCCTGGCAAAAGAGTCTCCCAGTCTAGTGCAGAATAGGAGTTGGATTAAGAATTAATTTACTGTCAGCAATGATGTGAAATTTAATGGCTTAATCAAGTTTGCCATGAAATTGGTAGGGAGCTCTGGAGCCTAATATTGCCCCAGAGCCTGCTGCATCTAAAGACAGGTTTCAGAGATCCATAACGTAATCATCATGCAGCAAATCCAAGAGCTCTCATATAATCAGGAACTGCCTCCAGCAACTTCGCTACTCGCATTACACAGTGAGAGCTCTTGGGTTTGAAGTTCAGTGCATACATTGGACTCCTTCCTCCTCTCCCAGCTAAATCTCCCAAAGAAACTGAACTTGAATGAATACCAAGATTAGCAAGTAAATACAGGCCAGCATGTGTCAAACACATCCCCTCTTGTCTTCTCAAATTATAATGTCAATATGGAAAACTGCTAATAAAAAAAGACAAAAGGTTTAACACATAAATGCTTCTTTTGGCTGTGTTCAGAATTGCCCCTACAGTGGGCAGCATGATTATAGAGTTCATTCTACAGAAGCACAGCTGAAGATGGAAATAAAGATCAGGGCTTTGAAATCATACTTGAGATAAAATTAGTTATAAACTGAGCCTTTCGGCTGTTAAAATTTTGAAATTTAAAAATAAAATCGATCCACGTTTTCTGCTAGAAGCCAACTGATAGAACAATAAAAGCCACAGTGCTGAAATAGAAAATGTCAGGCTAGAAATAGGGGCATAAAAACTGTTCTCTTGAGCTTTCAAAGCCAGATTTCAATGGTCTCAGAGGCTCCAGCCTTTCAAAAAATATAAATAAGCTTCTCACATGGGAGGTTTAGCTGGGCTGAAATACTCCAAACCCTCTGTAAGTTATCACTGGTTGTCAAAATATCCAGGGGAGCACTCCTAGGAGTGCTTTGAGCACCATCCCAGCAGTTTACCTATTCTACCACTTTTCCCCTGCTAAGATAATGAATCATCCTTCTGTCTCCCATTCTGTCATCCACTGATATTTCCATCACATCTGGCACGATGTTACCAGTACAACCAAAGGCTTCCTTTTGCAGGACTGCTTTTCTTTTTCCCCTTCTTTATTTTTCTCCTCTTTCCCTTTTTAAAAATAACCTCAAATTTCCCCTCATTTATTCTCAAACCAGAGTAATTTGCAGTATCTCTAAAGAAAGCCTACATCACTACATGTAAGGGTACTTCATATATTGAATTTAAGAAACATGGATACAGAATTTTTTGTTCTGAACTCCTAAGAATGCAAAAGAACATGGATACATTCAGAATTGTACAGGCAGGACCATTTTGGAATTCTACTCCTTCACCAAAAGCTGACATTACACATGTGATGGAAGAGCACACTCAGATACAGTGTGTGTCACCTGTTTTCTTCACTTAGACATCAGCAGCCTGCTTTGTTTCTCCTCCCTCCATCACAGTGTGCCCAGAGGTCCATGTGTGCTGTATTGCCACAGATTTTATTTGATCCCATCACAACAGGAAAGGAGATGTTTTCAAACCTTAAATTTTTCTGCACCTTGATCTGAATTCTTAAACTGTCAACTATTTAAACGCAACTAAATAAAGCTCCTCCGCGATGCATCTCCTTTCAACATCAGATCGTGGTGGGCTTATAATGCTGTGCCTTCTGAACAGAGTTTTGTTCCCTGTTGGAATGTTCCCCCTGGATTCCTCTCCAACCAGCTGCAGAGGGAGCAGGCACCACCCCCAGCTCAAGTGGGAAGCCAGGCTGCAAACGTCAAAATGCCAAGGCACAAAATAGCATACTTGTCCCCATTTCTTCGTGTTATTTTGGTATACTTTAAAAAAAAAACCCAACAACACATAACTCATTAATTATAACCTTTCAAAAGTGTTTTCCTTTCCCCCAAACTGTTAAAATTTCGTAGAGCTGCAGCCAAAGTTCTAATAAAATTATTTTTAGCTTTTGTCATGCAGAGAGCATCATGAAGAGCCTCATCCTTCTATTAATGCAAATGTATTAAAGCAGTCAGTGCAGGAAACTTAGAATATGCTAATCAGTGTTTCTTGGACTCCAGTCTCTAATGCCTTTGCTGATGTACATAGCACAGACAGGCTGACTAAAGGGAACACCATCATTTAAAGTGTCAATAGGTATTCACAACTCCATAAAGTGACAGCCATATGCATATTTTATTGCCACGTTTATATATTTGATTAATTTCCACGCTTGACACCCTTTTAATACATACTGTTGTTATTTGCTGGTGTCTGAGCTGAACTGCCACAGTGTGTTATAAATGGAAATGCCTTTGATAATCACATGCACTGGTTTCTTTTTAAAGTGGTTCAGTGCTGATGAAAGGGGCCAGATTGATGGCCCTGCAGATTGGAGTTCCCTGTTAATCCACAAGGAAAACAAGGCACAGTCAGGGCAGTAGCTCAGCCACTTTCCCTCCAGTGCATCTCCAGTTAAATCCACAAGAGAAAAACTAAAAAAACCCAACAAGCATCTCACATCTCTAAGTCACAGCCTGACTCTGCCTGCTCATATCCTTGGCCTCGCTGCTTATTTTTAGCAGCAGAGAAAGTAATCAGGGAAAGCAATGCCTTTGTGGGTTTGGGCTGCTGCCCACGACCTGCTCTGCAGCACACCCCACTCTCAGGCCAGTAGAGAAAAGACAACATGAATTTCATCTGTTAAAGCATCGAGGTGAAATTACTGAGTGTCACTTAAATGCTTCTCATCTACTGCGAGTCCCACCAGGAATGACAGATAGTTGTGATGAAAAGGACAAACTACCCAAGACAGACGTGTGTAACTCCCAATTTTGTCGCTATTATTTATGAAAATTATTATTTTCTAATTAGAAATGTGATAAAATATTAGAAAATATTATTTTAAATTTTAATTATTTACCACACAGCGTATAGCAGAGGGTGTCACATCTGAAAGACAAGGCCTGGACAGTTGTTCAAACCACCTGTTAACAACTTGATCTACAAAACTAAATGTGAAGAACAAAGACCATTTTTTAATGGCACACAAATAGGTCAGCTCTTGCACGAGAATATGCCATCAGAGACATAAATAAACAAATAAAATCACAGGATTTCAAAAATAACAAAAGTAGCTCAGCCAGAATACTTCAAATGACATATGGGCTTAGTTGCAAAAGATCAAATCCCATGGAAATGCATCTTCCAGTCATCTCTGGAAATATTGGTTATATCTAGAATTGCATTTTCTCTTCTGTTAACCGAAACAATACAGCAGTTGGAACGTATTTCAAGTGTTTGCATTCATTTGTTCTCCAGGGGAAGCCACCCAGGCCATTTTGTTTCTGGAATTTCAACTGGTGGGAATAATTTGCAAATCTTCATGTCAACTACACAAAACGTGTCATCTACTGCTAAAGAAGGAACCAGGATGTTTCAAAATATCTTCATGAGTGGTCTTAATGTGTGTCACATTCTATTCCCTTATTGACTACATTTCACATGTCATGAATTCTGAAAGACCACAGAAAGAAAGGGTTAAATTATATTTGCCTTGCTGAAATGAATAGTCTCAACTACGCCTTTGAGACCATGAACTCAAGCCAAGACACTTTTGGCTCTATATAAGCATATTTTTAAAATGTGCTGCTGATTATTTATATAGCTCATTATCTCCTTGCTATGGTGAGCACGACTCATTTCCCTCCTCCACCCACTGCCTCGCAGGTAACGATGAGCTAATGGTTTCAATGTGTCTGAAATGATTATTTTTTTATTTTTTAAGGAAGGAAAAAATTAACCAGGGCAGAAACTTCAGAGGAAATTTCAGTGAAATCCAGAAATGAGATTTCACCAGCATTATTAGATTTGGGAAACAAAGTCCTGAAGTCACAACTTTCCTGCAAATACAGAAAACCTCCTATGACGTTTTCTTCCAGAGCGACAGAGCAGCCTCCAAAATAAAATAAGCCATACCAAGGGTCCAGATGATGGACCAATAGTGGCACATATTCCCCAAGGAGAGAAAAGGTGGCAACTTCTATAAAACATGCTGTCAAGTATTTCTGAGCCTGCAGCCCACAATGGAGGGGGTGGTTGGCTCTCTCCCAGCGTGATGGGCACCGTCCACACCCAACAGCGCCTCTTTCAACAGAGCAGGGACTGTCAGAAGGAGTTTACACAGGTTAGTCACAGCTACACAAACCACAGAATCATGGAATATCCTGCACTGGAACTGCTCCACAGGGATCCCTACAATCCAGCTCCTGGCCCTGCACAGGGCAGCCCCCAGAATCTCTCCATTCAAGAGCCCTGCTCTGCTCCATCTTAAGCTTATCAAAGTACCTTCAACACAACACCAGTGGCATCACCTTTACCAGCCGCTCACAGTGGCAAATAACTGAAGTGCTGCACAGACCCTCTCCCACCTCACTATTTAACAGCACTCTTGCACACCTCCAGTGCTCATGGAGTATTTCCAAGCGTCTGAAGGCTCTCAGAGCTTCACACACCCAATTTTAATCAATTAAAACCAGAACTGGCATGCTTTTTTGGATGACAGGATCACAACTGCTGCTCCAAATCAGAGAAGCAGCACCCAAACTATTTAGACAGAGATGCAGAAATGCTTTGCCTGTTGTAGTAACCTGGTCGTGTCCAGCTCCCAGATTGATTCTGTTCTCATCCCAGTGCAAGTAACTTCCTCAGTGTGAAGTACCATTTTCTGAGACAAAGCAAACGCTCCAAGTTGCAAGAATGTTGCTAAAGGACAATGCTGAGGACTACTTTTCAATTTTGATGGCAGGTTAATTTATCATAAGAACTAAACATTCTGGGACAGTAGTTTGTAGCTTTGTCGTTACTTTGGATCTAAACACAAACACTGTGCAATGCAGACCTTGACAGTTTTAAACAGTTGATAGAAGGACTTTTTTTTTTCATTTTTTAAAGCAGTATTTGTCAGTAAAGCACCTTCTGCATTTGAAACCTGTACTAACACCCTCAGACACAAAATACAGATACAGAACCTGTGCATATAAAACATGCATGAGTGCTAAGCACAGGTTGAAGACAGGAATTTGTGAACTTCAACACACACTAATACATTCCTGTTCACACATCTCAGTTTTTCTGGTTATGTTTGATGAAAGGGGACAGCCGAGAAATGCAGTTTTGTACATCTTTTTGACATTCAATATGCTTTTCCCCAGCACGCTGTTTATCTCTGATGTTCCCCACCAAGCCATGGGCTCATCAGAGGCTCTAATACCCATATTCAGAAAGGGATGTCATTTAAAATATCTTTCTCCCAGCTGTGTTGACTTTGTGAAGTGCTGTACACTTTGTACAGCATTTATATGATTTTTGATCCAACACTTCTGGTGTTTTTAGCCAGGGAAAAGCAAGCCTGGTAGCTTTGAGCAGCCTTATTGCTACAGATCTAATCATCAGTACTTCTCCAGGAAACAGAGAGAAATGTTTGTCCAAATAATGATCCTCTAAGTTTATATTGTTAGAGAACAATTTGATTATTCATACAGATAAGGCTGTTTCCTGCTTGCACTCATCATATTACCCATCTTACTGACTTCACTGGCATTACTGGTAAACAGAAAACACATGTGAAAAAACAATGAACACCAACACCAGGAAAAAGACTTGAAGATACTTGGAAAAATTAAATCTCAAGCCAAAAGCAGAGACTCATCACCTAATACACCTCTGAATTCAGCAGTAACACCACTAAGCCTAAAGATTTTTTATGGGATTTAAGTTTTAAGGCTTATATTTTGCAATATCATCTGAATGCTTTGCCTCCAACCAGCTGACTGGACAAGGAGCCTTGCAAATGAGGCTCCTACAGTCTGATTCATTAGGACCAAAGTTAATTAAATAACATTCCCTCCTCAGACATACTATTTTGTCTTAAAGATGATTAAAGAAGAGACAAATGTAATTAGGACACTAAAAAGTATAAATCAAAAATAAATCTCATAATGTATTTCAGAGAAATAAAGTAATAAATCACTTTGCCTTTTGTTTTGCTGTAGCTGAGATTCTTCAGCTCTCTTGTCTGACATAAGTATTACACTTGATGAGGCAATTTAGAGGGAAACTGGGACTGTGACAATAGATATTCCATTTAGGAGAAAGATAATATACACATTGAGGCTTATGCAGATGGTGCCCTTTCAGAGAGCAATCAACAGAACGCTGGGTGGTGAGGTTTATGAAAATATATAGACTACATCCATAAACACACAATCAAGACTTGAAAATATATATAGAAACTGTCTCAAACAGAATCCCAACTCATATCCAACGAGCAGAAAAGAATTGGTTGAAGGGAAGTGGAACCCTTGAAGGTTTGTGTCACTGGTTGGCTGGATGTACCTAAATGAGAGAGTACAAAACACAAAAAGGAAAACCAGCTGCAAGCACTGCCTGGGCATGAGAAAATCTGCATTTGGTTCCTGAGACTATCTTTGACTTTCTTTAGATATTAATTGGCTCATTTTTTCTGTTCCTTATAGAGGAATAGAGATAAAAATGTGTCATTGCTCTTGTCTGTTTAGATCAGATTCACTGCTCAGTTATACTGAAGTCATTTTGGGATGTCTCATAAATCTGCAGCCACCAAACCCAAAAGCCTAGTTGTTAATATAAGAATCTGCACAGTTTGAATATATCATATATAATAAAGGTTGCTAGAAGGCCTTACATCTGCATTTTATAAGGCAGCAGGATTAAGGAGAGAAATCACAACTACAGCCCTTGAAAAAACACATAGCATATTTTCCCAAATTCCTAAGGCAAAATAAGACCTGACTCAGCTGTGCTCTTTTGAACACCTGGGCATGGCTGATCCCTCCAGAGCTCCTGAAGAGTCACACAGTACCAGGGTGTGCCCCACGTGGTCCCAGTGCTGCCCCTGCCCCATCCTCCCCGTGGCTCTGATTAGTCCACCATAAAGAAAAATAATGCAATATATGACAAGAGTGTCTTTATTAAAAGGTCATATGCGAGTCAACAATCCTTTTAAACTGTGGGAGTGAGAATACTGTGTTCTAGGGAAGAAAGAAAAAGGTCAGGCTGCTTTCATGGCCACTAATTTAATCCAGCCTTATACTGGGCACATTCATTGTTTGGGCCTTCAAGTATCTTTTACTGCTTCCACTCATTCAGGAATGTAACGACCTGCTTGAACTCCACTGAGAAAAAAATGCTTTTTAAACCACAGTAAGATCTATTTTTGATGGAAGTTTACTTCACAGCCTGCAGCTAAAAAAGGCTTTTATTATGTTGGCACAGTATCAATAAATTCAAACCAGAATTCTACACTTGCACAGGCAATCGCTAATCTAGAAAATACCACTACAAATGGAAAGCTACGTAAGTCATTGCATTGAGAGAAAACTGATGGTGGAATGGTAAAGCTCATTGGGACTCAGTGCCATATATATTTAAAAATGCTTAAAAGAGACACAGAATGGTAAAAATTCAAATACATTATAATCAACTTCAGCATTTTTCAAAATCCAGACACTGGGCTGGCCACGGATATTGTTGGTTTCATTGCTAAAAGTCTCACACAGGTAGAGGGCACAGGAAAAACAGGTAACCATGAAAAGTTCCTTTTGTAGAGCCAGCTCTCTGGGCTAAACACTAATCATCATAATCAGAAGCATTCATATCTTTTATTATTATACTATACAGCCTCATTGTTCTGCCATCATTAAGAAACTGCAAACCATCTCTGAGTAGCAAGCAGTTAAACATATTTTTTTTCCTTCCAGTACAGTTTTTGCCTGTCATTATAAACATCTACTGCTCTGATCTCAGTACACAATGAATCCAAGGGAACCTTTGGGAAACATGACAGATTCCTGCTCTGCACAGAGGCAAAAAGGCTTAAATGGAGTACAGGATGGATTTTAGAGGAACCTACTTATCACAAAAGACTAAAGCAACTCCAATTTCTCCATCATGCCCATGTGATAAAGGGCTGTATCTCAGCAAACTGCTGTTGTTATAGAAACTCTGCTGTCATGTTGCTCCTACGGCGCAAGTGGCATTAGAGGCACAGTAATGTCCTTTTTATCAGCCTCGGTTCAAAATTCAGAGCACTTTAATTCACAATCAGGAGCTGCACGTCATTGCCCACACTGCAGGCAGGGTCAGGTGCTGCTGTTGCATGGTAACTACCAGGTAACTGGGGGCAGCCTCTTATATTTATGTACATGGAGAGGGAATGACACAAGGCAAAGGGAACACTGGTCTGGAGGTAAAAAATTTGGTCTCTGTTTACTCAAGCACAGGCTGCTCCTCTTGCAGTGAAACCACTGCTGAAACAGAATAGCAGAAGGAAAATGTTGTACCTGGGATTGTCCAAAAAATGTGCCCCTGGTATATACATATATATATATATAGCCTTGTCACAGAGGGAAAATGGGGAGAGAAATATTTTTCCTTTTGTGCATATGTTCTTGGAATTTAAAAAAAGCTTTTCAGATATTTTAGGCCAACAGTCATTTGGTACCATAAAGGATGTAACAGAATATTGACATTTGTGCCATTGGCTTTCATAGTTTTTCAGTGAGAAGCATTTTCATGCATGTTCACAGGTAGTGTCTGTCACCAAGGCATCCCCAGGTGATGCTGCCACACAAGAACCAGGGCATGAAAGGGCTCCTGTGTTATCATTTTATGAGCTGAGTGAAACCCAAAAGGTGACAGTGGGAAAAGGGGACTGGGATACCAACAGGCAGAACTTACACCTTGCTGGAGCCACATGCATTAATTGAAGCTTAGGGATGGTCCCCCAGCTTTGCATGGTCAACTTATAAATCACTTCTGCTAATGCATTGCAGATCTCTGCTATATACCCCCATACTTTTCTCCTTTTCAGATGAAAATTCCTCTCTTTCATCTTGCTTTATATGGAAGCTTTTTTATCTTCATCTTGTCTGATCTTCAGTGGAAAGGACTAAAAGTTGTTGTTGTTGATGTGGCAATTCATTGAAAATTAAACAAGAGAGAGCTGCAGGTTAAAATATAGCCCCGAAGTACTGTAAGTACAGTATCAAAGAAACATTATTTACTATTTTGGTAGGAAATTTTAATCCTGGCATCAGAGTATGAAGTTCTCTCACTGACCATACTACAATACTATGTAAACAGCAGTATTTTAAATACAGTCTGCTTTGGGTGTCCACAGTTTACCCTTTATTCATTAGGTTGCTACTGCCCAGCAAATCCTTTACATTTCGTGTGTTCCCCTTCAATACTGACAGACTGAGCAGTGAATGGGCTCTGCTGGGACTCCAAGGTTCTGTCTATGCTGGACTGAAACGAGCTGCTGCAAAGCATCATGTCTCTATTCTATTCTCCAGACCCAAATCCAAACCACTGCTTCTTGTTTTACAACACTTCAGGCTACCTCAAACCATGAATTATTTGTGTAAAGGAAATTAACAGCAAAATTCCCACTCATTCCAGTGGCTTCCCAGTTTCCCCTGGGTCTGGGGCTGCAAACAGCTGCCTCACTTCTCAAATGCCAGTTAAGGGAACTTTGACACAACATTAGGAGATTGACCTCACTTTTTTTTTTACCAGAAATGCCTTTCACCAGACCTTAATATTCAGTTCACATCACAGCTATGTAATTATTCTTTTCAGAAGCAGAGATGCAAAGAAGGCATTAACAGCCGTTCAAAATATCACATTTATGCACTTTTCCCTTGTCATATTAAATATAATTACTTCTGATGCAATCAAACTCATATCCTTCAAATGGATAAATCCAGCACCAAATTTAGAACCTCAAGCTTCAAATCTCAAGCTCTCAAAGCAAAGCTTTAAGCCTTTACTTTCAGTCCAGTGAGGTATAAAGAATTCCAAGAACATAAGGTTTAAATGTGGTGTCTTTTCGTGAATTTTCTTCAGATTATTCTGTTAGTTACTGGTTGCAAAGTGCTTTGAAGAGCAAAGGTGATACATGAACTATATCTTATAACTCAGTCACCAAGAGATGGGGATCAACTAACTGGCCAATGCTTGCAGAAGTTTACTCTCTGAATTCAAAAGGTGCCTGAAAACCAGACCATGTGCAAACAACTAGAAATCCAACTAGAGAAAAATCTGTTCATGCTTAGAATCAAGTGTCTGGATGTACCCACCAAACCAGATTGGAATGTGCTGGTCATAACCATTAAGCACAGGATCCTGTACTTTTGATTTATGCATCCAGAACACAGCATTGGAATGACTGCTTATGTCATATTTGTGTTCATTAAACTCCCATTTCGTGCTTAAACTTTGTCACAAGTCCAGATGTATTTTATTTAAGTACTTCTGCAAGAATTTAGGACATCAATACAAAATGTATTGCTTTGAAGATGGTGGAGTTAAATCCTCTTTCTCCCAAACACTCCCCCTCAGAAATTCCCAACCCCCTGATAATAGTGCACATGCAAACAAAACCCCCACAACCAACCAAAACCAGAAACATGGATTGCAAAATGAGACTTGTCTTCAAAGTCATCAGTTGCCATAAAATTGTAACAATAAAGATAGGACTTACCAGAAACTGCCAATGATGATGCTTTTGATTTAAGGTGGTGACATGAGACTTAGAAATCTGTGTCTCTTCTACAAACTGGGTCTGATCAAATATTTTCTGTGATGTTGCAGGCTGCAGACATGATGGATCATTTCCAAACTGTGCAGAGGAAAAGAGAACAAGTCAAGTGTTTGTTAAGCCCCCATTTGTTCCAGCTGAGTAGCCCTTGCTCTTCCAACCACACAGCATTTCCTTACCATGTTTTACATTGCACATGTGCCCAAAAGCTGCATAAAAGTGATGGGTAATTTTACATTCCAGACAAGAGAAGCCAAACTAAAATAATGAATTCAACCTTGCTGAATAAACTTTTTTGTCAGGGCAGGCACTGACTGAAGTCCAACATAAGGTTTGAATGGTATGGCCATTGGAACCTTGCAGGAAATAAATTTCAGAAGGCAAACGAAAAACTTCAGTTTCAGTATTTTCTCTAAGAAATGTAAGGACATAAAACTAAGCAGAAAAAGTCTGCCTAATATTTATCACTACAGTCTGCAAGTCTGTCAGAATATCTCTTTATATTCACAGCAAATTTCCAGCAAAGATTACACAAAGCACCAAGAGATATCCTGGAGTTTTCTTGCCATCTCACCCACACAGCTCACAGTACTCTCTGCCTTAAGGGGGATCATTAGATTTGATATTTCAAATCTTTTTGGATGGAGTCAGTGAAGTCAACATTCCCAAATTCCTCTTCTAAGAAGATTTGGGAACAACCAACTCAAATACAGCAATTTGCATGTAAATATAATTTGAAGTCCAGATGTTTCTGAGAAACCTTAAAAGATCCTGAATCTGGGATAGCTCAAAACTACTCCATTCTCTGCTAAGAATTTTTTATTCTGGCCAACAATCAAACACCATTTGTAAAGTGACTCAAAATAGAGACCATGAATTATAAAGACAGGCACAAGCCAAAGTAACTCCAACCAATGGAAAATCTCCCACTGATTTTGGGGTAAGAGCCTAATTGTTTATAGCTTAGCTCCATAACCCAAGAAAAGATCCAAGGAAACAATTCTCCCCACAGGCAAAATAAGCTTCCCTTCCTTACACCACAAATCACTCAATTTTAATGCCACCCACAAGTAAAAATCATGTGCATTTTAAGCTGCTTCTTCAAGAAACATAAAAACTAACAAAAAAGCTTTTTCAAAATAATTTTAAAAAGGATTTAAAAATATTGTAACATAGCATCAGCACTGTGATGGTTTTAAAAGAACCCAAGTTGGATGGAAAGTCTAGCATGAAATGCAATTAACTTGTTCTTTCTAGTCTCAGAAGATTAGCAAGTTGCTAAGATGATTACATCTGAAGATACTCCTGGGATTGTCCACTTCATGGCCAGTGGTGAATGGTGGCTGATCCACTGCCTAAGGATCAGAAGTAGCTCTGTCAAAAACATCCTCCAATTCTGAAGACTTAATTTACAGGGCTATAAATCAAGGGATGGAATGAATTGATGGGAAGAAAACAAGGCAAATATGTGCAAGAAAGAAACTCCTACTGGCATGGTTGAATTTTAAGAGTTCCAAAGGGTGCACATTATCAAGCATTTGAGCAGTGCATGGGGCAGTGGGTTCATATGCCTATTCACAAGCCATCCCTTGAATAAAAACCTGTACAGTGCAGCACTTGTCACGTTGGAAAGGCTGAGTATCAACAGCAGAGAGAGGTACACTGGTTAAAAAAAAAAGAGAAGAAATACAAGTGTAAAGATGTTTCAGAATTTCTCACTTTTAAGACTAAATACAACAATACAAAGATAAAGTATTGGAGAAGTTCGTGGAGGACTGTCTCCCATGGCAGGGACCCATAGTGGAGCAGAGGAAGAGTGTGAGTTCTGCCACTGAGGAGGAAGGAGCAGCAGAGACAACATGTGATGGACTGAGCACAGCCCTGATGCCTAAAAGTGTGATTTAATGTAATTTTAGAAGGTTTTAGAATCATATAGACTCTGTTCAGTTACCCTGATTTTAAGTCTGAATATGAAAGCCTCTTTCCCACAAACTGTAGGCTTAGTCAAGGCCAAGCTATATTCCAGCAGCCACCTGCAAGATAACAGAAGACAAACACCGAGAAGGCCCGAGAAGGCCCATCTGCTCCCCCACCCATGACGAAGGGGCAGATTGGCAGGACTTTTGGGTGGGCATTTGGGAGAAATGAGAGCTTATGATTGGATGTCCATGGAGGGTATAAAAACCCTGAGACTTCCTGACCTAGGGGTCAGACCCCCTTGGGTTTGATCGTGGAAGCTTCTTCTAATAAAACCCTGTATCTTTCTCCATTAACTTGTCTGCAGTGTGTCTCTGTTCACAGGGGTACGCGATCAAAGGCATCAGCCCCCATGACCCAGAGGTGGAGAATTCAGAATGGAAGTCGAGCCTGGAGGAAGGTGTTTTAAAGTTTAGTTTCTGTTTCTCTGATTTGATTGGTAATAAACTAATTTCCCTGAGTAGAGTCTGTTTTGCCTGCAACAGTAATTCCTGAATGATCTCTCCTTGTCCTTATCTTGACCCATGAGCCTCTCATGATGTTTTCTCCCTGCCCAGCAAAGGAGGGGAGGGATGGAGCAGCTTTGATGGGCATGTGGTGTCCAGCCAGGGTCAGCCCACCTCACAGAGATACTCCATGAGAAAACAGAGGGTATTTTGCAGTTCATTTCTGAGAAAACTTTTGCTGTGTCCTCCCTTTTGCTCAAACTCTTCACAACCCTGAACCATATGCTCTATCTTCACATCCCTCTTTTTGCAAGATTGAGGTCAAAGTAAGTGCAAAAGGCGTTAGAGCTCTTGGAAAAGCAGTTTCAGAAATAAATTGTGTTGCATGCAGAGCCATGAAGCAGTGAGAAACCTTTCCATAATATCTGATTGGGTTGCACTTCACTAATTAGAAAAAGAACTGAGTAGAGAGATTTGCTGACTAAAGTAAATTAACTTAAATTCTGATGAGCCCCCATCTTTGCAGAGATGGCTTCATTTCAGCTACACTGCAAGGGGGTAGGAAAGAAATTCAGAGAAGCTCCAGCACAGCCCCCACAGTGCAGTGTCCTCAGGATCCAACACACCACACTGTGCAGTCAGCAGGGACACAACAGCAAACAACACTTCCATCTTGTCCTCTCTGCATCCTGGTAAAAACTATCAAGGTATCAGTTCCCACCTCTGTTCACCCAACAGTTCCACCCCCTCAACAGCCACATTTTCACATAGGCATCTCTGTGCTGCTTCTTTACGCCCAAGAAAACTTCTCCATGAGGGTTTCTCAAAGGTATCCAACTGTCCTTAAAGGTCTCAGTTGCTCTGGCACCTTGGAAAGCTGAGGATTATTCAGCCAGGTGGCACCCCAAGTTACAGAACTTCTCCCCTCACTCTTTTTCTGTATTATTACTCTTAAAACACCTCAACTGCAAACTCCTCAGAGAACTCACTCTTGATATTACATGGATGGAGCACAACACCCTCTGGAGCCTGAATTTGTGCAGAAATCCATAATGTAACAGCAGAGAAGGGCTGACATATTTATTGGCCTCAGTGGATGATAAGCAGGATTTAAGTTCTTCCAAAGACTTCTTTTTCCCTTAAATGGAATTCTAAAAGCGCCTTTGAATAGTGTCCCTCCACACACAAAATGGCAAGGCATATGAATGGCATCCTCTAGGCACAGCTAAATATCAGAGGTTACAGTCTAACAGATTGTTCAGAGTCAATGACAGACACTTCCACTCATACCCCCACATTTCCATCTATATTTAAATGTCTTTACTTACATAATGTTTGATGTCTTCATCAGCACAAAGTTAATTCTGATGGCAACATCAAGGCTGCACTTGCAGGACATGGGAAATCACCCAGAGGAGCATGAACCCCTTGCAGTTCTGTTGGGTTTGGGTCTGGAAGCACAGGAGCTTTTATTTATTCATGAGTTTCCTGAGAAGAACCAGTGGTTGCTTTGTGTCAGCTGAACAGGATCGTAATTCAATCTGCCCTGGGACCTGTTTATCTGAATGACTCATTAAGGTGCAGGCTGACTGCTAAAGGACTCTGTTGCACAGTGACAAAGCCTTTTGCTAGAGAAGATACTTTCTGAGAAGTTTATCGAAGTTTGGTTTTGAGAGAGAACGTTATTTCTTAAAAACATAACCAAATGAAGCAAAGCATATTCAGCCCTGTAATGGTAATAGTTTGATGCCAGGATTATGTCAATAGATGTTTTATGGGCACAGGTCTCAAAAATGCAAGTTCACACCTGCAGCTTGGTGTTCAGCCACAGGATCTGCAACCAAAGAGTGGTTTTTTCAAGGAGTTAATATCATTCTTCTGAAATTCCAGCCTTACCAAAGGGCTCTCTGAGTAAAAACAACAAGGAGTCCACTGGAGAAACACAAACCTACAGCTTTGGTACCTGCAGTATTGCTGTAAATGCGGGTAAGAAATGACCTGTCAGAACCATAAGCTTATGACAATACTCTTTCAGAGAGTTTTCACTCAGTAAAGTTTCAAGGAACAGAAACAGTGGGAAGAGTTGACCCTTTTCCAGACATCACTGCTGTAGAATACACGTTATGAAGGTTTGCTGAAAAGCTGAAAAAGTCTTTCTAGGAAAATCCTTAACACGAGGTCAAGTGCCAGACCAAACTTCTGCTGTTGGGCAGCTCTGTGGGGAGCCCACCTGAACAGCAAAGGTTTCAAAGGGAGCAGAACACTGAGCAGTCACGATCACAATGGCCAAAAAGGTTGGGTTTGCACTCATTTCCACATCACCACCAGTCTGATTAAGAAATAAATACAAAAACCCAGTTGCTGAGCTGGGGTGTGTATATTCCCACAGGGTGTTGTGAACCCGAGGGAATGGATGCTTTTAAGTTGTATCCTCTAATTTGGGGCTTTGGTATTTTGGTATCTTCATTCTAATTTAAACCCAAGACTTATCTCTGTCATAGGAAAGATGAGAAAAGACATTCCAGCTCTTTCTGTGTCCCACTGGCATGAAGCCCTGCACTTTATAACATGATCCTTGACTGGATAAGCAGTTATCTCATTTACTGCTCTGTTTGCACTGGACAGCAGTTCAAAGCACAAATTATTTCACAAATAATGATTGCAGTTCCCATCTAGGCCCATGGGAAGTATCAATTTCTGAGGACAGGCAGCACTTCAGTTCCCAAGAAGTGTGCTAGGCATGGTCCTGCACACTGTATTGTAGATAAAGCAGCAGGAAATCCCCACTAAATAAACAGGGAACCTCTGAAGTCCATTGGAAGGGACAACATGAAAACAGATGGTTATAAAAGATGAGTGAGGAGATGCAAATACATTTAAATTAAATAAATCTGAATAGACTCCCTCCTTGTGTTCAGCTGACTGGCCACTGACACTTTCCTGACAAACATCCTCTTAGGGATTTTTCCTTCCAACACTTCCCATTTTTTAATACATTCATTTAAAAACCTTGTCTGGTGTTGCTTTTATAGCTGATCTTCCTGAAGGTATTCCATCCGTCTTAAATAGTTTAATTTCCTTCCTCACACCATCCCTGTGCCAAGTTTTTGTTTATACTCATTCATGGTATAATCTAAAAGGGATGCACAAGGTTCATTTACTGGTTATTAACTGACAGCAGACATCATCATTAGGAGCAGTTCTGAAGGCATAATATTTTGGGGTGACTGACCTTCAGAAAGGGTTAAGAGGCAAAAGCTGAGTCCCAAAAACTGCATTGGGATACCTTAATGATTATTCATATTACAGTGATCCAAAGTATCAATACAGAAGGTGCAGTATGAGGATATTTTATCATGCTCCATTGGAGATCTAAGATTATCAGTTCGTGCATTTCTTTTGGAAGCTGAAATCAGCAAGACACAAATGTCAATGAAAGGCAGAAGTCTCAATCTGAACACAGATGTTCTCAGGACCATCTATAAAGTGACACCTTCATCAAAGTTTCCTTAAAACTGTAAATCACAATGGACTCAATGTTATAATCTGCATGATTACTGCTTCAATGTGTTTTATGACAACTAAACCTTTTCTTATTGGGGAGGTATAAATACCAGCTTCTAAAATGACAAAATATTATTGCAAACCCAAATGACATTAATATGCCTTACTTGACTGGGTTGTGAAATAGAGTTTTCGAAATTAATTTAAAAATGCTGTCTCTGTGTCATATCTTTTATGATCTCTATACATTAAACATAATTCAGCAATTGACTTCAGTCTGAAATTGCAGATGACAAATGCATTGTGACCAAAGAATCAGTAGCCATGTTAAAGAAAGGACAAAAACACTCAACATGGAAGGCAAAATATCCACAATTATACATTATCAGTCTACTAAAGCAGTTCTTACATGTTGAGCTTGTAAGGAAAGATACTTCCATAAATCCTTCACACAACACATTTCAAACTTTCCTCTTAAACTGAAAGGATTAGCCTGACCTGCCTCTACTTTAACAAGTCCTTTACCTTCTGCCTCTATCAGAGAAATATTCAGTATTACTGAAATAATCAGCAGCACTACAATGTATAAACAATCCTGCAGTTCTGTGTGGGTGTGTGCAGAGAAAGGCTTATTTAATACAGATGCTAAGCAAGACAATATATTTTATTTACTGTCTGTAATTAATTTATTACAATTTATTACTGGCCTATTAAGTCTAAGTGGGTAAAAATAAGGCGAACCTTGGATTAGCAGTGCTGTGGAAACACCCCTTAATTTTTTAAGTTAAAAAATGCATGTACTGCTCAGAGCACAGAAAAATACTGCATGCCTCAACAAGCTTACAAGGTGTATTTGTCAACAGTAGTTCATATTTGTCCATAGTAATTCACATAACAGTCTTTTTAAAATATTAAAAACTCTGAAATTTTACATCTCCCTGTGTATTTCCCCAAGAAGAATCACTGAAACCATTGTGACATAGAAAT